>OZ059797.1:6839500-7394694 GCA_964057025.1 Standfussiana lucernea | reverse complement strand
GGCTCGGAATCTCTGTGATGTCACACAACACTGTGCCACTAAAACTATCATCTAGAATTCTATTACGAAATTCTTACTGTCTACGGCGCGTCGTGTTAGACAACCGATGCGCAGTTTCAGAGATTCGTTGAATTCTAAATTGTGTGGCTTTTTGTTTGTTATAACTGGAATTTCTAGCCTAGTCTGTGTTTTATGCTGATTAAAATATTCAAAATTAGATATTTAAATGTTTTCATTTGTAAAATGAGATAGTTACCAAAGTTCAGAGAGCCTGTACGTTACACAAGTGAAAATCAATTTCATAGCGTTTCGTTTTTCTAAGTTGCCTTTCAGCGAGACAGAAATATTACGCATTTCAGTGGCTCAAAGCAGTTCTATATATTTTCTTCTTTCTATCATCGTTTTTGCCGCTAAAATGCCACTTTTCCTAGGCCGTCAGGTTCAAATTTAAAAAAATATAATATGCAAACTTGAAAGTATTGCAAGTGTAATTAAAATCCCTTGCTTCTTTTTATTTCTGTAACTAAACATATATTTTTATTATGAAAAGGAAGCAATTAAATAAAACGTAAGTAAGTATAAATTTTTGAAGAAGGTACAAATATAAATATTTAGCCCAACTACCTAGACGCCTGAAAGCCAAGCATACATGAAGAAATTTCTCAAGCTACGTACAATGTACATTTGAGAAATGTTTCACTCGTATATTTCTTAACACACAAGTAGCTAAACATTTATTTTATTTATTTTCAAGCTCATAATGCAGGAAATAGTGAACGTTCCAGGAAATTAGTTACATTAGCTCCGTAATCTGTTTAGTACATGATTTCCTAACGTACCTCGCGGAATGTTTCCTGTATATAAATACGATTTCCTTTAGAATCGAGGTATATTGTTTTTGTATGTGACTTTAGATTGAGCTTGGTATTATTTTTTGTTTTAAAAGGTTATAAATAAAAGTAAGTTTTGAAATTCCCTCCAATTTATGGTTGAAAGCTGTTTTTGATACCAATAAAATCATTTGTGAAGTAAGAAGGCAATAAAAAAATAACTCGCAATACGGAAGAAACATGCCAGAATTTATATAACAACAACACGACCCAATTCCAAAAACAACATTATTATAGAAACAATTATTCGACAAGCGGCGCGTAACTCGGTACACTACAGAGCAAATCCGTTTACCATAAGTATTAATATTCACAAGTTGATCTATTGGTTCATTAGTGCATTTCGCACGTTTCGCACGCTGCACTGGCCGCGCCGAGGGCAATTCCTAATTAGATAACGAATTAACGTCTTCACAGCGAAGCTCTGTTTGTTTTCCTCATCACGAGTGCCTTTGCACAGCGTTTGGGGAGCATTTTGAAAGCTGATCCGTTGCGATGTTGACGCCATTGCTGTAATTACGTTGTGTGTACTCGGCGCTTGCACCCGTCGTGACGCTAAGATGTTTTGTGGACAGTGTACGTTTCTTTTTAATTAGAAGCTTGTGTAATTATGTCGTGCTTTAAAACCGTGTTTACGATACTCGCTTTTAACGGCTAAGGGAATGTTTGCTTGCGCTGTGGTTTTTTTTTGCGGCAGTTTTTCTACACATACTGTTTTGTTTGCTTAGGTGATAGTGGAGTTAGTGTGGGTTTAATTAGAAGGTTATTTAAATTATTTCATAGGAATAGAGTCGTAAATATTCGTAGCGTCGTAGCCGCTACGCTTGCTACGGCGTAGTACCTAAATTATTGAGCAATGAATAGGTGTTACTTTGTTTGTTTTTGGCATCTTTTCTGAGTTCGTTGCTAATCACAGCTTTTCTCATCAAAAATTGCGCAAAGGCTCCCCCTTTCACATTTTTGAGGCCAACCCGTCGCAGTGTAGACGTACTAGACTTCAAGATGACAAAGGTTGGTCCAGATAGGAAAGAAGATCCTTTGATTTTCACCTTGAGACGCTGTTGCCTCGAGACTGAATGCGTCAAAAAATACAAACAAGACCACACAAATGCATTTTCAGACTTATTCCTTTAACAATACAGCATAAAGTATTTTAGGAATTGTGTCACAGTTAAGTGAGTGTCTAAAACAATCTTCTTATCTGTGTGTGTGGAACTAATTTCCTCGCTCAGTTAGGCCGAGTTACTTGACTCTATAGCGTGTAATTAACAACGTTCAGCAACTCATGTTAATAGACGCTCAGATTTCTATTTTCGGAGCAACTTATTGGTCTTACCTCGCCGATTTGATCTATTGGCCGCAAGTGCGATTGCTAAGCGTGGAGGGCCGGGATTTCATGTCTGGGACTGGGAATATTTGGTTTTTTTCTTCTTCAGAATATTCATGAGGTTTATGTGTATAACCAGAGATCGGAATAGATTGAGTATATTAACCAAAAATTTCAAGAAAGTGAGCAATGTTATTATGGATTTAATAGGATTCACATATGTTTTTTTTTTTTTTTTTTTTTTTATCGTTTCAATCGTTTATTTTATAAAAAGGTGCACAGTTACAATAAAATATCACAACAATTAAAATAGAGCACAGTTGCTTATTTGCCTGAACTAGGTTGAACCTGTGTCTCAGGCTACAAAGTGCAAGTAGACATTTTACTTAAAATAAATAAAATTAACATTAAGTGAAAAGTAAAGTACTAAAATGAAAACTTACATAAAAATAAAAACAGCGTGTTCTCGGATTATTTACAGACAGCAAGTAAATCTTCTGTCTGCGTATAAGAGGTGGTTTTTAGAAAAATACATATGGATTTTTTACAGCTAAAATAATTTAACTTATAGATACTTAGTTTTCTATTTAACCTATTGTACAGAAATGGGCCTAAAAATGAAAAGAATCTTTCCACAAAGACATGTTTGGAGGCTGCATTAGAAATGCATACTATATCATTCCGTCTCTTGTTAGTATTGTCAGCATTGTACGTGAGCATGGTGTGCTGTTTTAATACTAAGTGCATAATGAAAAGCTGGCGAACAGTCAACACGTTGCACGATTTATATAGCTGATCTGTGGGAAAGAAAAAGGGATGGAAGTTTGCTACCTTTAAAATAGCTCTTTGAGCTCTTTCAAGAGGAAGCAAGATAGTTTTTGGTGCGCCACCCCATGAAGTGATGCAGTATTGAATTATAGATTGACCTAGGGCGAAGTATACTTGTGTGATTAATTTTGAATCTGCAAAAGTTCGTATTTTTTTAAATACGTATATTAATTTGCGCACTCTTTTAACCAGAGTTTCAATATGTTGCCTAAAAGAGAGTGTGTCGTCTATTATAACCCCGAGGTATTTAATATTACAGGTTTTGAGGATAGAAGGACAATTGCACATGTTGACTGACAGGTTACCACATTGATGAGCATATAATATACGAAATTTAGCAGTATTAAGTTGAAGCTTGCGCATGGAAAAGTGAATATACACACATCAAAAGTGTCTAGGGATCAAGCATTTTTATGCGGATTTCTTGAGATTGAGATGTGGCTTTGTAATAAATTTATGATTTTATAAATTTATATGGATCCTTTTTGGTGCATTTCATAATTTGAATCAGGAACTCTCAATCAAATTCGAGTAAAAGATGAAAATAAGCTGTCAATATTTTCCCTATAAAAACATACAACGCATTGAAGACATTATTAGTGCTACTGTTTCCCTACTACTGATTAAAACCAACGTTATTATGGAGCGGCGACGTCATTTAAGCAGGGAAGAAATGCTCAGAGCCGTGGGAATGATAGAAGCTGGTTCCCGGCAACGTACTGTGGCTTTAGCTCTGAATACAAGTCAGAGTGTTATCAGTCGACTTTGGACACGTTACCGAAGCACTGGTACCGTGGCTGAGCGCCATGGAGGACGGTATCGCTGCACCACACGGAGACAAGACCGATACATTCAAATCTTAACTCGAAGAGCTCCAACAATAACCGCCATGATGTTAGCCGTGAGGCTTCATCACTCTTCAGGGAACTTAATTAGCGACCAAACAGTCAGAAACCGCTTGCATGAAGTGAACCTTCATTCCCGAAGACCGCTACGGGTACCACCTATAGCAATGCACAATCGTAGGATTCGATATCAATGGGCTCTTGAACACAGAAATTGGGCAGAAGAACAATGGCGTTTCGTGTGCTTTTCTGATGAGTCTCGTTTTGGTATGAGACCGGATACAAGACGTATACGACACTGGAGAACCCCTGGACGCCAACAGCGATTAAAATCCTGCCAGGAAGTCCATCCTTATAGTGGTGGAACCATCATGGTATGGGCGGGTATTTGGATCGGCGGAAGAACTGAGTTGATTTGGATCAGAGGCAACCTCAACGCTCAAATTTATGCTGAGACGATTGTATCAGACGTCATCGTTCCTCTACAAGTGCAAATCGGTCCCTTATTTCAGTTAATGCATGATAATGCACGACCGCGCACCGCAAGAGTTGTAAGACAGACTCTCGCCGCAGCTAACATCAATGTCCTGCCCTGGCCTGCTCAGTCGCCAGACTTGAACCCGATTGAGCATGCATGGGATATGCTACAGAGAAGAGCTCTGCCGAATATGGAGGGTATCCAGTCGCAAGAAGACCTTTTTTTGTTGTTGCAACGAACATGGGCGGCCATTCCACAGCGTGATTTGGATGAACTCATTTTGAGTATGCCAAACCGATGTTCTTGTGTTGTTAGTGTTCGCGGTAGAAACACGGATTATTAATTGTTTAAGTTACCCAATAAAATTTTAAAGAAAACTGTTATTTCAGTCTTTTTTTCGAACTTTAATGTTAGTGGTTCAAATGTCAAAAATCCCTTTATTAGGAAAATGGCAAATTTCTTTATTAATGCAAAGGTGACTTGGTTTATCGTTACTGTGACAAACGAAAACACTTTATTTGATGAATCCTTAAAGAAAATTTTAATTAATATCAATCAGGAGAAAAGTTATTGCAAAAATATATGTTGATCCCTAGATACTTTTGATGTGTGTATTTTGTCTTGTCAGCATTTAATGTTATTAAATTGCTTTGAAGCCAGTTAGTCACAGTATTAAAACCTAATTGAGCGTTTTCAAACAGTTCGCTACAGCTTTTAGCAGTAAATATAAGCGCCGTGTCATCAGCATATGATATGATTTTGCCGTGCTTGATATTTATATTACACAAGTCGTTAATATAAACCAGGAATAGGGTAGGGCCCAAAATACTCCCCTGGGGAACACCAAATCCAGTATTTTTCTGCTCATCACTCGTAAAATTATCAATTCTAACACATTGGTATCGGTCGTCTAAGTAGTTAGCAAGTAATGTTAGAGGCGTTCCCCTTATTCCTATGGCCTCTAATTTGCTTAGAAGCACAGAAATAGAGACAGTGTCAAAGGCTTTCGCTAAATCAAGGAAGACTCCCAGGACCTGGTTTCCTTTGCCTAGCTCTTTTCAGACATAATCGGTCAGGCTGTGCACCGCATCGGCTGTGGATAAATTGGCTCTGAAGCCAAATTGCGCACGTGACAAGAAGTTGTTTTTTTCTAGGTAACTAACTAGTCTGTTGTTTATAATTTTCTCAAGTATTTTTGAGATTGAGGGAAGTAACGATATTGGCCTATAGTTACTAACCAGGTCCCGGTCTCCAGATTTATAGATAGGTATAACAACTGCCTTCTTTAGACAATTAGGGAAGATACCTTTGGAAAGACAGATTCGAAACAAATGCGTTAAGGGAGGTACCAGTACATGCTTAAATGGTTTAAGGATCTTATTGCTTATATTATCCCATCCCACTGCACAATCATCTTTAAGGCCCGAAATGATTCGGGTTATTTCGTCCTCGGCAGTATCCAGCATAGCAAATGATTTCAGGTTACAGCCGTTGTTCACTTTTTGGAAATATGTTTGGGCACACTGTTTCGGAATCTGTTCAGCCAAATTTTTCCCAACATTAACAAAAAAGTTATTTACTTTGTTAGCGGATATGAGAGGTGAAGGATTAGTAAGCAGTAACCTCGAATTTGATTCACGTTGTTTAGTCATGTAGGTGACGTTTTTAATGTGCTTCCAGATTTGCTTGCTATTGTTACCTGCCTTATTCAATTCATTTTTATCGTGATTATTTTTAAGCTTCTTTAAGAGATTGTTGCAAAAATTCCTGTATCTTTTATAGGTATTTAGAATGATTAGGTTATCAGGGTATTTCTTAGTTCTCTGATGAAGTTTATCTCTGTGTCTTATACACCGAATTAGTCCAGGAGTAATCCAAGGTTTAATATTATGAAGACGACTATTTACTGGCACAACTATTGTATTACGCAATATTGCTTGTTGGACATGTTTTATTAAATACGATAAAGCTGAATTAACATCAGCAGTATTGTAAACTGGGCTATAATCGAAGTTGCTTAAATCATATTCGAGTTTGTTTACGTTTAATTTATTCTTTGTCTGGGGACGATTTTGCTTGGGTAGCCTTAAATTTACGGCTAATAAGACAGAATGGTGGTCGGTTATTGTTGAGTTCGTAATAAGCGTAATATATGCATAGCTGGTTTTGATCATCATATGGTCGAGGCAGGAACCGCTCTGATGAGTAGGCAAAGTGTGACTAGGGAGAAAACCATGGTATGAGCAGATGTTAAGGTAATCTTGAGTCCCTGCATCGCAGTTTTCAGAGCCAATGTTAATGTTAATATCGCCTGTTAGTATTACGTTCTTAAAAGGGCTAAGTTCTTGAAAGATTTGATTTAGGGAACTGTGGAAAGAGGTTAAGTTTCTAGAGGAAGGGGATCTATACATAGCAATTATCGCAGTGGTTGTACCAATTTTGATGATTAAGCAGTTACTATTACAATCTTGTAGATCAGGTTCTTCGACTTTGACCTTTAATGATTCCTTAGCAAAGACAACGACACCATCATTTTGATTGTGATTAATTTTAGTGTATAATAAGTTGTATCCTGGAATTGTTGGAATATTATCGTGGCGCTTTGATAACCAGCACTCTGTTAGAACCATAATATCACAATTAAAGTTAAGTCTATGAAGAAAAATGTTAAAGCTATCTATGTTCTTATAAACACTACGTATGTTTTGGGTTAGTATGGTTAGTGACTTCTGATACTGAGAAAGATATTGTTTGCAGTCCTCAACCTCACATGACATTGACTCGGTTGAAAATGAGTTATCTATGTCGGAAATTAAATTAATATCCATAATATGTAAAAAATATAATAAACAACTAATTACGTCTAAGGTTCAAACAAATAAGTGGCGCTCTTAGGCGCCTTCATAGTCAATAGAGTTTATGTACCTGTATTCTGCGGCCAACTTAGCTGGACATACCGCGTCTCCCGTCTTGTGGTTGGCTTGTTTTTTAAAGCGCATACATGTAGCACATTTTGGATCATCACCTTTTTTAGCGCAGTCTTGGCTAGAGTGTCCTTCTTCACCGCAATGTCCACAAGTAGAGACAGCGATTTTGCATGTTTTAGCTGCATGACCGTACTGCTGGCATTTGTAACATCTCGTTACTAATGTGAAGTCTCGTACTGGACAGGAAGTCCAATTTATAAATATTCTGTCCTGCGTGATGAGGGCCTTGCGAATGACGGCTGAAACTTCAACGATGTAATTGCAACTCTCAGCATCTTTCCTACCAGATTTGTGGCTTAGTTTAATTGAGGTCAAAAATGTATCCAGGGTTATGTTCGGTAGTTTTTCCGTTATGTTTTGGTCATAAATGCATTTATACACCTCATTTTCAGCCATTGATGCGGGAACTCCTATTATAATAATGCGAGGTTTGCGCTTCCGAGGTTCGTCGACGGTAAGCCCTGACGAAGCGATTTGGACTGTTTGTTTGAGCTTGTCTAGGTCATCCTTGGTCTCAGTGCTGATGATAAGTCCTCCTTTCCCTATTTTACGTACGCCTCGTACTTTCAGCTTCATTTCACCAGGGCATATGATTTTTTGTACCATATTTTTGGTTTCATCACTGGTCTTCGAGTTGTCGCATGGAAAAATTGCCACAGAGCTAAGATTATTGGGGCGAATGAAACTGCTGGACCCCTTTTTCACCATATCGGCAAAAGATGTAGAAGTTGCACCCTGCTTCGTACAGGACTCCTGGATCGTGCGGTTCATCTCTGTAAGACAGTCCGCTAGGTCTCGAGCTTCGGTCATAGTTTTAAGGGCGGTGTGTGTTTGTATGGCTCTTGATTTCAGTGACTGGTACTGAACAGCCAATTGTGCAACGCCATGTCCAACTTTTCGGCAGAGATTTGTTACCTTTTGCTTCTGGTCAGAATTGAGTTTTCCCTCAGAAGTAATAAGACAGACCTCATTCAGGTACTGTTCAATGGTTCCCAACCAGTTCTGAATCTCCGGTGTAGATATTGGTTCAACGGCTTCTTCTAGGCACTGCTTGGGTTGTTGAGAAGGTCTCGGTGTTGGTGTCGACGGGGGGCTGCGTGGCGTCACCCCACTCCGGTTAAATGGGCTGCTGTCCATTTTTCAGATTATAATAAGTGTTTATAATCCAGTTACTCCATTATTTTGATTTAAAACCACTTACTAAGTTTACTTGTATAACAAGCTAATACACTTGAAACTGGGTCACAATTTATTGCAAGCGTTAATTTATTTATTTTTCTAGTGCATTAATGTGCACGTCTGTATGCGATGAGCGCGGCAAATCGAATCGACACTTAGTATTAGCACACTACTTCCATTCTTGACGTTTGGGCAAATATACTTTACATATTATGTATTTCGATCTTACTACATGACTGGTAAAAAAGATGACGGCCAAATACAAAACCTCCTCCTTTTTTAAATTCGGTTAAAAATGAAGGTAGGTACCAACTATACACCTCTGCCTATTCCTTCAAGGAATAAAGTACAGGGGTGATGTTGTTATATTGTTTATTCCTCTTATATTTTTTCTTTAACTCCGTAGGCTTTGAAGGTATTTCTTTGTATTTGATATAATAAAAAGTTTCAGTGGTGAATAGTTCAAGTTGAAACATAAGTTTTTCTCGAAATTTCACGCCAGCGAAACATTTTCCTTAGTAACTCTGAATATTTCAGCAGGAAAATAGATATTTCCTTTTCAGAATACTTACTTTCTTTTAAGGATAATTATTTTATTTATTTTATAAAAAAAAAATATTCCATTCAGTTTCTATTACCATGGCTTCCGTTATCTAATTTCGGATACATTAAAATTAATAAATTTCACATAAAGACGTTTTCACGCAAAAATATAATAAAGGTATAATACCATCTAGGCGTTCGATAATCAAAAAGAAGCCTTTCTGCGTGAGGTAATAAAGATTTATAATAAATCTGGATGTAAGCGCTATGTCTAGACATGTCTGAGTCCCGTGGCTGCTCGCTATTAGGATTTGTCGCGCGAACACGGCTTCTTAGAACCCTCCACCACCCACACCATGTCGTAATCCCACATAATATTAGGCACACAATACAAGGCTGGTACCGTTGATGCACGGCACCAACAGTTTGCAGTAAAGATCGCCGAACAATGAGCCTCCCCTTCATAGGCAGTAAGATTACGGCGTCTGGATATCTGAGCTCCCTGATACCCACTTTGACTAACAAAAGGTCAGACATGTTCCCCCGACCCTAAACAAGCAATACCCGACTAGCACTAAAACCTTAACGTGCTTCCAGAATACGAACTTATAGTTATGGTAAATTTTATGCGGCATCTAAACAACCGGATCTAGCAATCAAAGTTTGATGGCTCATCTATAAAACGACTATTTTCATCGTCAACGGGTAGCAAACAAACATTTTTATTCCCCGCAAGGAAAAGTCTTCAGTATTAGAACTTGTTGATACTGGTTCTGGTTCGAACGTTTTGATATTTTTCATCCTGTCCTCGTCGTCAGGTGCGACTGACGATGATTTATGTCCTCACAGAAATGGGAGAATTGAATGAGTTTTGGCTTGATTCCGTGAATTTTTTTTAACGTGTTAATATATTACGACAGATATATTTTATTACAAGAGTTTCCTTGAGGAAAATCGTGTCGTGATTTTGTTTTCAGTGAAATGAACATCAAGTTCGGCTGTACGATTTCCATAAAAGTAATGTTCTTCCAAAAGGAAACGTGACCGAGTCGTAAATTGGTTACAAAGGTAATTCAATCTTGGAAATGAAAACATACAGAAGAGATTGAATATCGTAACGTGTCTACATAGATTTGAGCGGCGTGTGATAAACTGGGGTGACGCGTATCTCGACTTATCACACGTTCTGCGATATGCTTGGCTTCATTCATTCCATTTAACGCACTCTCACTTTTCGTACAGCCCAATTGAATTCATTCACCCATTTATCACAAATTTCCGAGTCCATCCTCTCTTATCCTCATCTGCAATCAAAAAAGTTTGTAAAAAACGAACTGCATTCACGGCTCGAATTAAGAGAGAAAATGGAATTTTTAAAACGTCCTTTTGTGTTAAAGGAGATGAAAAGCATGTCGTTATGGAGGAGTTTAAAATAGCTAATTACGTTGGATAAAAACCCGGCTGCGAAGTATCCTGAAAACTTCTCGGCGTGCGTTTAACTGTCACTATTAAAACTTGAGTACCTACTCGTTTCAGCTGTTTCACAAGTTTTTCGATAGTTCCTTATTTTGCGAGATATTTTTTATGAAATCGAATTAACCTCTGCACAAACGATGACCATTTTTTCATTGTTAATCTATTTTCTTCTTCTGCTTGACGTAATTGATCCCCGTTTGCTAGGGGGCCGAATCCTGGTTCCATTTTCACCGCGTCCGGCTTTTGACACCACTCATATATCATTCAGTAATTGTATTTTCAGTTTTAGAGTTTTCATGAAGTCTGCTGCGGTAGGCAGCTTAATTAAGTGCGAGTTACAGTTTACGCCTTTGTATTTTATATCGAATATAAATTGTTATTTTTTTTATATTTAAGGTAGGTAAATTTTTTGGAACGAGTCTTCCCTAGAGCTTTCCACACTTTTAAGATAAGATGGAAAAATAATATGTTTACGAATGGTTTATTTATTAATGTCTCACCAATTACCAAAACAAAAGAAAACTACAACGAGACAATTATCCTGGATATCTCAATAATAATAATCTCACGCTCAATAAACAGATACATATTTACTAGAAGATAACTAATAACATTCTCACGCATTTCGCACATCACTCAGATATCCTTCAGATTGTTTTCTTCCAAAGCATTTAATTCTGCGAACACAACCAGTATTCGTTGACCCCCCACTTCTTTCCCACCACCAATTAATCCAGGGACAGGTGAGGTCACAATGACCGGACACTTGTATTAGCAGCAAGACATTGCGCTCTGGTTAATGGTCTACTTCTGAATTGTCCGTTTGTTCTGGTTCTACTCAAGTTCAGCAATTACTTTTTATTTTTCTTCGTTATCTTTAGCCGTAAACATGAATATAAAAGTGAGTCATAAAGTAATGTAACGAGATATTCTGATATATAAACGTAACTGTGAAAAATGATATTACGATGTCGGGGTTGTATTGAGATTCGTTTGTGCAAACTTATTAAATTACAACCTCGCGTTCACAATTAGTCTGAGAAGCCGTAGACAATAATAAACGCGAGAAAAAGCTTGCGAAGGAATACAAAAGCTTGAGTGTTTGATAAAATACTTTTTGTAAGATAAAAATATCTAGTCGCTACGAGTAGACAGAAGGCTGGAAGTCTAACAAGTGGTCTAACCTATGAACATCAGTGTTGCCAAGTAGGTACCTTCTTTAATTTTATGGTGTGTTAATCAAATAACAGTATTTCTATGTTAAATATTTACAGTCAGCCGCACTGAAAACCAACCTAGTTGAGAAGAAGACGGATAATCAAAATAATCTGTTAAATAATAGTTGTATTGTATTTTAAGATGGGAATACTTTCGTCGGTCAAGGAATAACGAATCAACTGTTTTGAAACTGTTTTGTGCTGTTCTCAACCGGTTTTACTCTTAGAACCTAAGACAAAGACATTTATTCGTAGGATACAGTAGGCACAAAGTTGTTAAAATGTCATCGTTCATGACATATGCGCAAGAAGCGGAATATGAATATTAACATTGGTTAACACTAAAATAATAATCAATTTAAAATCAAGGTATTACAAACTTAAATGTCACATCATACCTTAATTTTAGATTGATTACTCACATATACCTAAATCCTTGCGAACTTGTACTGTAACAAAACACAAAACTCATACATAATTTGTAGACAAACTACACTATTTTTACTTTCAGAGTAATTATTACGTTCAAAAACATTCCTTTCAAGAACAGTCATAGTATTTAATAAATTGTGTTAGTAAACCATTCCTTTCAATGTCAAAGTACTTTATCTGTATTCACGTTGATCGCAGTACGCACTTAGAAATAGTAGGGAGACACTACTTCCGGCTTCTGTGTAACTAAATGGGACAGCCCGGTAGAAACCTCCACGTTTATTTGAATAGTAAATGTTTTTATGAGCTTGTAGTAAGAATAAAATAATATAAGAGTCGATGTATGTTAAGTTACTTGAAGAAATATCAATGTTTTAGTATGTTTCAAAATGTAGTACCTAATACTATTCAATCAACTAGACGTATGCCAGATGAGTAAAAACTGACGAACTTGCGTACAGAATTTCTTCCCCTATTTACCTAACCCCTTTAGGGGATGAATTTTCGAAAATCGTTATTTTGTGCTCGCCTTTGTTATATCTCTTTTGCATTACTTCATGTGTGTGTGTTGGAACTCTTTTGTCAGTGAATGATGGTTAGGAAGAATTTATGGGCAAGTCACCAACTCGACATGAAAGACTGGTCACACGAGTGTCCAGTTAGTGAAACTCAAAATTAGTATGCCTTATTAGTTCGTCATCTGCACACGAAAAATTTTTTACGCGTGTCGACTTATGATTATTATTAAATGGTTCTTTCCTACTACTATTACGAACATAACAATATTTTACTACAGGTACATATTTGTCGGATTCTTTGGGTATTACAGGTGTGATGTTTATGTTTTAAGGAATTAATACTTTTTTATCATGGTTCACCTGGCCAATTTCGAAATGTAACATTGGATTAAAAGAAGCACGTTTTTGGCGTTTTCGACCAGTTACAAAAAAAAACAACACAAAGTTTTTTCATGTCGTACAACTTTGTTGGTCTCGTTATTTCGTAGTTCGTTGAGTCCGAAGAGTTTTGAGTTCGTGGTGGTGTTTTCAGATGATACGATTTTTACCTTTTGCAAAGTGTAATTTAAACTTCTTTCTAGAGAATTTTCAGTTGCAGTATGGAGCTTGACTTCTACCCTGTAAAAGCCACAGTTTTGGTTGTTTGATAATAAAATTGGGCCTCTATACTGCAGTAAATTCAAAAGGAAAAAAAAACAGTACATCTTTATCATCAGTTTAGCCCAGTCAAACTTGCCTGCCGGGTGCTGCGGGTTGTTCGAAAGAGATACCGCGGCCCCGGAACACAAAGGGCGATGAAGGAACATGGGTGGGTTTTAGTCAGTAAAAGTCTGACACTCCCTCCCGCTCAGCCCAGAGCGGGAGAAGTCATTTGATGATTTCCCATCCGGAAAAAAAAAAAAAACTCAATATTGACTGTCAGAGTAAATTTCGACTGCCTGACCAGATCCAATACCTGAAAACCAACCTTGTCTGCAGTCACACTTACGACCAAGTCGAGGCCGTCAGTGTCATAATTATGCCCGTTTTCACAAAAACTAGGCGAAACCTATCCAAATGCCGGGATAAAAGCGCTCT
Source organism: Standfussiana lucernea (assembly GCA_964057025.1). NCBI lineage: Eukaryota > Metazoa > Arthropoda > Insecta > Lepidoptera > Noctuidae > Standfussiana > Standfussiana lucernea. The sequence continues at coordinate 7,380,897 of OZ059797.1, read as the reverse complement.
CTCGGCTAACGCTCGGCTTAGCCCAGACAGTTAAAATTCCAAAGTACAATAATATTCACAAATCATGTTGACGTGGCTCAAAAGGCCCAACTTAATTAGGGTCGCGGCAGACCACGAAGGAGATGGAGAATGCAGAGACGAACTGGATGTCTTCCTTGAGTATAGGAAAGAAGTAGCGCAGAATCATTACCGTTGGAAGGAATGGAGTGAGGCTTTTGCCCAGCAGTGGGACAATATGGGCTAGCTATAATCCTTACTATCCTTACTAATATTATAAACATGAAATTTTGTATGTTTTTGATTGGTTTGTATGGATGTTTGTTACTCTTTCACGCAAAAAGTACTGAACGAATTTGGATGAAACTTGGCATACAGATAGTTCATAACCTGGATTAACACATAGGATACTTTTTATTCCGGTAGTACGACCCCGTGGGACAATAACCGAACTCCACGCGGGCGAAGTCGCGGGCATAAGCTAGTATAGAATATAATAATACTATTCAGACATTAATTTAGCTATCGCTTAGTGTTACTAAAAACGAGCATTAACGACATACTTTTAATCATCATGTGCAACGAGAATTTCCTCAAAAAGACGGCAGTAAAGGCACAATAAACACATTTCCCGCGGCAATTACCCCTCGTCTTAATACGTGCACGTTCTTTGTTAGTTTGCTTCACAAAATTCTGTCATAACACTCTGGCCGTCATTAGTAGAGAGTGGAGCCTCTCGTTATATTTTACGACCGGCCTGGCGAGCTGTCAGTAACCCTTTAAATGCAACAGTCTTGGTATGGAATGATAAAATTTTATCTTATAACCAATTCTCTATGATATAAACTTGGCAGTGAGCGCAGTTATAGATAAGTATTTGATTCATCTTTATGAATTTCAGATTTCGCAAATTATATTCAACATATAAAAATAAACTAGAATGCTTCTTCTTCTTCTTCTCATTTTTGAGTGAGTTTGAGTTGATGGCAGGGACTGTTCAGGTGTCAATTAGATCCCCAAAAGAGCCGTCGTATGGACACTCAGAACATTCCAGTATTTTTTTTTTTTTTAAAGAAAGCTTACAGACTAATAACAATATTTAATATCATGCATAAGTAAGGACATTTGCTAATTACAAGCTTCCACATGTATATATCTACTTAATTACGCGTTATTTGCGTTGACCAGTTAAAGAAATTTGGCTAAGTAAACAGATTACAATGTAAACATATTAGGTATGTCGAGATAATATATTAGGTATGTCAAGTCGTGCGATATCAAAATCGGAATTTATTTATGGTTATCACCAAAATACTCCTTGTTTAAAATATTTGTAATTGAATATTTTATTTTATTAAATATTTAATTGGCTCATATCCTGGACATCACCGCTCTCATATTGTGGGTCAGGTGGATCTATAATCCGCCATTGGTTCTCAATTCGGCTGAATTTTTGTTTTAATGTTTGTTACCACCTAATAACTCCTTGATTACTGCGACGATTTACGTTGTTCTTTTTTTTCATTTGGTGAATTATCTTCTATTACATCGTTTTTCTTCCATGTCTATGTGGATGATCTGAAAAAAAAACGCTTAAAAAAAAACCAATAAAAATACACACAATTGGAAAAACATTTTCCAATTTGTATAGGTATAGTTAATAGGTAGCTTCTAAATTGCAATGATTTTTAGGCCAAATTAACAACGGTTTGCCATGTTAAATAATGTTTAAATGTCACGTGTCTTTTCATTGTTAAATAAATATATTAAATGATATGGTAAAATAAAGCTGAAATGAAAAACATATTAAGTAATTGACAATCCAGCTGTTCGTTTGGTCGCCGCATTGGTAAAAATATTTATTGTGCTCTACAGATATTTGTTCACAGTCTGTCATTTCATGTGTTTGCGACATGCAAAGAGCATCCCGAAGTTTGCCGCATATTTTATGCACGACACACTTAAACGCATGAATTAACCGCGGTCTATTTAACGAAGCTAGCCGTGCACAGTATGCACAACCGGAGTGTGTGTATCACCAGATGTACGTGGACGAAGAAGAAAGAGTATTTTAGAGGTATAAGGAACAAGGGTTCCTCATCCCCGATTTTAAAGGGAGTATCCTCCGACGTATGTAGTCTCTTTTGTATTTTTAGCGATGTCGCTACGGTATGTAAGGCTCGCAGTTGGTGGCATTCTGTAATTTCCTACAGTCATGGCAAAAAGGCTTGAGTTTTTGTATGCTTGTTATTTACCGAATACATTACTCATTCTGTTACCCAGATATTCAGCAGTTGCAGTACAAAATGACCAGTGTAATAAATCTCGGCTTGTTCTGCAAGTCGCTTAGTAGCTACGGGTACAAATGTCGGGTTACGGCGTTCTAGGTTACAAGCACCATGTAGTAGATGGAGGCAATTTGCTGGTTTTCCACTTCAATGAATTTCTATAACATATGATATGATTATGAATAGAATTGGTTCCTATGTCTTATATTAAAAGGTATGATTTTCCTTGTCTAGAAACAAACAGGAGCTCCCAGTGTTTAAACATCAAAATTGTATGATGTATATGATTTTTAATTAGCATACTTATTAAGAAAAACTTCGATTCCCCCTTTCATCATAAAAAGAAGACCTACTTACTACAGTCATCTATAAGTTCTTAAGTAATTTAGTAAGAAATCAAATTGAATTCAAATGAAATTCAAACTCGAATAAAGGGGTAGCCCCAAAAGGGGAGAATGTCGATAAATTAATTATGTATTTAGAAGCAGTAGAAATTCAATTCGTTCCTCTATCTAAACAGATAATGGTTAAAATCTACTCGTTGTAAAGATCAGAAACTTAAAAATAATAAAAAGTTGAGCAGCTGCAAATGACAACAGGAAATAAAAAAATTAACACCAAACATGTCGAGATTAAAACCCAGAAGCTAAAAAATTCTCCTTATAGTAGTTAGCTTAAAAATTTCATACTCTACTGTAAAACTCGGTAATATCTTTCCAAAACTGTGGGTAGTCAAAACAAAGATCCGAGAAAGCTTTTAGTATACGTGTTTGAGACCCAAGTGATGTAAATTTCGGCACTCGGAGGATAGAAACAAGTGCCTTGCAAAGTTTTCAGAATAAATGTAAAAGGTATGATAGCTATGGAACTCCAATTTTATATTTTACATAAAGACTTTAGTTGGAAAACAAAACTTGTTCACTAGTTTGTTGCTGCTAAGATTTATTGTTTTTATGAGCTGCCAGGAGTACTAAACCATCCTATATTTTCTACAGCTTCGTGGTCTAATGGATTAAAAAAGATCGGCATTCTTCACTATCACAAAAGGTTTTTGTTACTTTTTGTGGAAAAAGTAACTAGAGTTGACTGGACGAATATTTCACTGTAGGATAAAGAGGGTAGTATCCTAAAATGAAACACATTGCCATGCCAACTAAATTAAGATTAAGGAAAATTCGAGTAAGTAGAACATTCAACACAAAAAAAAATATCCTTATCCAGTAATTTATAACTTCTTTTAACAGATAAGAAAGCTTTCAACGACATCTACATAATAATATCCTAAATTCAATTGACCCTCACAACTCATGCGGAATGACAAGTGGTCGACATCTTTTTAAATATTCGTCTTCGTACAGACGGCGATGGAAATCTCATTATAGGAAATTACATTTTCCTCACTGTCGAATAGGTACCGACTTCCCACGTGCCGGCCCAATCTTAATACGCAACGCTAAAGAGGTCACGCGAAGGCTTCACAGTAAAAAAAGGCCTTCGTATAAACTGAACATATATTTTACATTATTCTCTCTCGCCACTGAAACAACGGGTCCTCAATACGCGGACACTTTTCCCCCGAAGGGGTCTCTAGAAGTTTATTGACATTTACTTTCCGAGGGTAAACACGGCGACAGGGTTGTCTGTCTCGACTTGACTCGCCGCATAATGCGTCTCTTCCACACCAGCTACTTACCGACACGGGTATTATTTATCACCAATTCATTCTCCCAATATTCCTTAGGCACATAAACGATAGGGTAACGTCGGCCTACATTGCGTTTTTGCATACTCGACGCATGGCAAAGCTATATTATAAAGACCTCGAGTTTCGTTTAGCATGTTTATATACTCTGCTGTGTACTGCTTATCCTTATCTACTATTTTACTGCTGTATTATGTTACAGATTTTAGTGCGTATTTCGGATCAGTTCTGTAAACCTTTTCCCGGTTATCCCAATTTTCTTTTATGAAGCGGAACGGAGGTAACTATAGGTAGATAAAATGATACGAGTTAGTTCAAGTAGAAAAACAAGTGAAAAATGAACATTGCATCTAAAAATATGCATTTTATTATTAAAACATACATTCAAAGGCAAAACTTTTCCATTTTTCCGCAGATTGTGTCTTAAGAAACTAATTAAAAATTTCGCTTCACTTAAAACTTACCACAGCCGCCGCGATCCTGATTCGCAACTTGGTTGAATTGATAAAAAAACTTTTTGTTGATCCTCCGTGTTATTCGAACGGCGACGAAGGTTTCCTCGTCGAATTTCACCGGAGAATGGAGGGCTAAAACAAAGTGTCGGGATCAAACTAGCTCGAGACGGAGGTTAATGCAATATGTATCAGCTCTCAAGCGCAGACCAGCACTAGCCGAAGGCCAAAGTATCCTTCGGGAAGTAACTACTTTTTATTTATCTGAAGTAGCTATTGAATTCACCCGACAAGCAGGTAAAGTTCCAGAAAAATAGTCGCGTTTGTTTTTCTTGACCGCACTGGTGATTCCGAACAATTAGTTTGGGCACTATACTCCTATTGAGTTTTTTTTTATGAAAAATGTTTACCCTTTTTTACCGACTTCAAAAAAAGGAGGAGGTTCTCAATTCGGTTGTATGTTTTTTTTTGTGTTTGTTACCTCATATCTCCGTCATTTATGAACCGATTTAAAAAATTCTTCTTTTATCTGAATTGATCTGCTTCCCGACTGGTTCCATAGAAATTTCATCAATATCGGTTCGGTAGTTTGGTTTTTAAATCAAAATAGCTGGAAAAAATATGTCATCCAAGTAAAAGAAATTGCGAAATTGATACATGACAGGATTTGTGTGTGATGCGATAACTAAAAAGGGTAAAATAAAAACGTTTTTGGAAAAAAAAATTACCGACTTCCAAAAAAAACACTAAAAAAAGTGGAAAATAACATTAATTTCGGAAGTCGGTGCCAAAAAAGTCAATGAAACAAACCATAGTCACCGACTTCCGAAAGTAATATTATTTTCCAGTTTTTTTTTTGTGTTTTTTTTTTGGAAGTCGGTTATTTTTTTTGCAAAAACGTTTTTTTCCAGCTATTTTGATTTAAAAACCAAATTACTCAACCGATTTTGATGATGAAATTTCTATGGGACCAATCGGGAAGTAAATCCTTTCAGATAAAAGAAGAATTTTTCAAATCGGTTCATAAATGACGGAGATATGAGGTAACAAACACAAAAAAAAAACAACCGAATTGAGAACTTCCTTTTTTTGAAGTCGGTTAAAACTAGGAAGCTCTGAGGAATCGAATATGAATAGAAAACTACCTATCACATTCAGGCGTCGACAGGCGAAATAGACGTGACACATTTCGTATCTATAAATCCATACGTCGTCGTCAGAGCGTCTAGCAGGCTGAGTAAGGCGCAGATCTATTACGTTTGAGTTATCCGTAATGTAACAAGACGCTGACTTAGCCGTATGCATTGCTATTCGGCTATCCGGCCTCGTAACGTACCTATTTGGAATGTATTTGGCTCCTGAGCATCGCTTGGCTCGCGTACAAGTGGGACAATAACAAACGGAGCCGCCATAAAGTGGCAATGTCAATTCCAACTTGTGCGCTTTTTCACGAGTCTAGACACATTAACTAGCCATTGTGTAACATTTTTACATTAATGTACTGGAATCCACTGCAGTTTGTACTCAAAAGAGATATGAAAGCTTCAACAATGTTTTTGATGGGAACCCTCTTAATCTGCTTCCAGAATTAAAAGTTCAACTTTGTTGGAATTTATTTTATTCCATGATATAAACCAGATTGTGACATATTACGTGACTTTACAATACTCCCAAAGTTGAACAAAAGTAGGAACATTATCAGCAACACCAATATCACGTTTTACCTCTGCCAACTGCGAAAACTTTTCTCTCCAGCGTATTCCGAACGTAACTGAGGATAAAACTTTTTGTGAGTACAAAACATGATTTGACAGATTGAAATCTATAACACCGTGGGGGTTGTCGACGGCTGATGTACCTAACCGTGCGGGAGATGATTGAGATCAAATCGAATGATTGACACGTCACTCACTTTTCCTCATTTTGCTATTCTTTCGTCTGTTTCGATTTCGGTTTGAATGCTGTCACGGTGTCACCTACGATACAATATTTCCAAAGCAGGAAAATTGAATTTGTGTGTCGAAAACGGAAAACGGTAACATAATTCCGCCTCTTTGTGTTGTGTACAAAACATTAAACCGACGGTCGTCATTTAACCGTCGGTTATTTATTATTTAACCGACGAACAGCCAGTAAAATCCATTGTTTATACGCGGCAAAATATTTTTGTTTCATAAAATTTCATTAAGTACCAATATTTCCATGGAACTAACTTGGACAGAATGGTGTTCATTAAGCGTCCATTTAAACATAAATTAGGCCACCGGAACTAAAATAACGGTCTATGTTGCGTAGGCCGGCGCGGGTTGGCATCGAATTGTGATAGAGGCTGGTTGCGTTGCCAAATTGCCCTGTTCGCTTATCATCTGGCTTACGTATAGCGCACCAGGAGCGCCGTGTGCCGAGTTACATTTATAAAAATTTGAATATAGATGAGATTTTGAGACGAACACCTTAATTTGCGAATGCGTGGCCTGGGTGTGAGGTTACATTTGTATTATATTTAGATAAATTTTGGTGATATCTACCGTTGCAATGTTATGTAATATGGGTAACTAGGTCAAACGTCATTGCCGCGCCAATTTTGAAACAGCTGTACATGCAGAGATACAAAATTCTGGAGCCTATGTTACGGTTCTATAAAATGCAACTAACCAAAACTGTTCTATTCACTCCACAAAATCCCTGAACCGCAAGCATTGAAAATCAAAACCTCAATCAATTACGGATACAATCAGCAATAGCGAATTTCGATCCTCCAATTTTGATATCAAGGTTTTCTATTGCAGTGGGATTAAAACGAAATCCCGGATGCGGTGCGCCGGTGACGCGTAGCCTAGCCATGCATTCATAAAGTCCCTGCACATTTTTTATTTTTCACAAAATTGTGGAAGTTTCCAGGCCACGGAGCTTAAGGGACTCGATGACTTGGAAAGCATTGGTCTTCTCGCTCGATTTGCACTGCAAATTGATTTTTATATGGGCCGGGTAGATTCCTGTGTTTGTTTGTCATGTAGCGCTATTCATCAGCTGGCTATTGTTGCTGCAATTTGTCGTTAGGGGATAGAAATGGTTTGCTAGTTGCAGATAGAAAATAAATAAAATGTTTGCTGAAAATATTTTTCAGTCGTTAGGTTCATATTTATTTGTGTAACGCATTTTTTTGTTTAATCTTCTCATATCATGTTTAATTTTCATCTTCTTTAGTTGTTTTTTAAAGCCCTGAACTATTTACTCCATACTGCCTCGTTGGTTGAGTGCTTGGTTCTGGGTTCGATTCGCGGGCCGGGTAATCTGTTATCAGGTTTTTACCCTATTTCATGGGACTAAAAACATAAGTGGCGAAATGTGTGTGTACTACTGCCTATACTTTCGGGATTACAGGCGTGATGTTTCATGTTTATTTACTCTGTACCAACTTTCAGAAAAGCTATTGACATAACAAGCACTAACTAAAAAGAACGCAAACGCTTGTAATACGACGATAAATGCGTCGTTTGCAAAAAAACCTGTACCACATACTCGCTTACCTCCATATTATTATGTTAACAAAGATTTCGCCTTTACGTCTGGATTGCTGCGCTCCTTTGAAGGGCCATAGCGGGTCGAGCTTCCGCCGGTGGAACATAATCGCAGCCGCTTTTTGCGCTTTACTCAGCTGCTTTGCTTTACAAAGAAAAACGTAAGCCGCGCTCTTAGTATCAAACGTAGGCGTTTCTCTATGGCTCTTATCTACTAAGTAAGATATACAGGTGTTTTCATTCGTATGCATATGTATTTTACGATCTTTTGAGTATTGTTTAATTTAGCGTAATACGGATGCTAAGATGAATGGAAAATTTTTGGGGCTGCAGTTGGCTTATTAATCTTTTTGCTTACGGTAGATAAATTGTGTACATGATTTTTAACTGTAGCTTATAGAATTCAATGCCAGTAACGTACATTATGTAATGAGCTTACAATCGTAAGCAAATTAGTTTTTTCTATGGTTTCTGGACGTATTGGTTTTGTATACACGAGAGAATTTGGTTCTTTGGTAGGCAGGTATGCTACGCAGGCCAATATTTTAACGGAGTTATCATTTTAACAACTAAGTAGCCAAGTTTTTAATTTCCAGGGCATTTTGTGACGAAAAAGATTAGTGTAGTTATGTAGTTGCATAGGTAGAAATTCGTTGTTACCATATATGGCTGTGTGTACATGTGATGCTGATTTTACCTTCCTTTACAAGTTTACGTTTTACACAGTTGACGTATATAGGTGATTTATGTAGCTGCGTATAGTTTATCCGGCATATTGTTCTATCAACGCCGTCGGCCGTCCACTTGACAGATGATCGATTTACGATGTTCAGCCGCCCCCCGTATTTGGTGAGGAAATTAATAGTTAGTCAAACCACAGGTGGTGTGAAGTGTTTATTCGGTTGAAAACTGTAAAGATTCAGCTACTAGTTTGCTGTCTTTCCCATCTGACTTCTTCTCCATTAAACTCTGAAATGAAACCGTGAGATCAAAAAGAGCACCGCCCTCTCTTCTGCTGATAATATCAAACTGCGATCAGCAATTCAATAAAGCCTAGTGATTATGGAGATTCCCTCTTGACTGTTAGTCTCGACTTTGTTAAAGATACTTACATTATTCAAGTGTTCACACTTGTACGAAATAGGAGGTATTTTCAATCATCCTCACTGTGATTGTTATCGAAACATTAAATCCTCTTGAATCTTCTTTGAGATAAGTTTAACTAGGTAAACCCAAGATTTATACCCTCTATAACTTCCAGCTATAATAAAAAATATTTCCCTCAACCATCGGATGTGGAAGTGGACGAAAAGCCTTTTGCTTTCCTGAACCTTATTCGTATAATTGACGGCAGGAGTGTCCCAGGAACATAACATATCGACGGAATATTTCTCGACGAGACAGCAACGGCGCGTCATTTCCGGCGATCCCCGTAGGGACGGGAAACGCAATAATTCATCGGTCATTGTCGCGTGGGGCCAATTGAACGTTGATTTTTCTTTTGCGACAAACTGCACGAGTCGTGAGTCGTGCCTTGATTTAATTTTGAGTCATATTTTCTGCGATACGATGGAAATAAAGGAAGAGTGTCTTTTTGGATAAATATATTATGATTGTCGTTTACAAACCAATAGGTAGAATCGTTCGATTGTTTCTAGTTTTACGACATCAACGAGTAGTTATTTCGATCTTAGTTTAGTATGTCTGGCTTCATTTGATTTTATTTGTGGAAGTTTGAAACAGAATGCCCAAAGTATCGCCTTGGGTACGTTACATATGTCCTTACGATATGTTGATGAATGTAATAGGGTAAGTCATGGGGTTCATAAAATAAACAAGAATTTAGATTATTGTAAAAAATTGTGATATATTTCTTTGTTAGACTATGAATATTTAACTGTACAAAATACATGGTGTTTCTAATTTACAATTAATATTAATTAACAAAATAATATAATTATATTATATTATACGCATATAAAACATTACTCGATGGCCGGCGACGAGCGATCATTTGTAAGCGCTTTCCTTAACTTCACCGTTGCAAATTGTTGGGGCCTGTGGGAGAAATGGAAAATTACTAGAGACAAACAATTAATTTATATTATGGTAAATACATAGACTTAGTGCAGTTCAGAAATTAGGTTACTTTACTCAATTGAAGACATGTTATATTCTATAACAGTTGAGTTATTATTTTACGTAGATTGTAGTAGTGTAGTATTGACAGTTCTAAATACGTGTCACTGAAATACAAACAACACACAGAGAGGGACTAGACAAAAAGCAGCAAACAAAAATACATTTCGTGCCTACAAAAGTAAAAGTAATCAAAAGAATATCAGTAAGTAATTCAAACAAACCTCCTTCATATTACTTGTAGACGGCTGTTTCGCGTCCCCATAAATCATACCAGGGTCCAAAAGTATGGCCTTCTTCTGGCAACAACTCAGTTGCTTCCGACGGTCTCTTCAGTAATTTGGTGCGAGGAAGCAGCTGTGGTCGCTGTTGCTTCAAGGCTTCGTTGAACTTTTGGTCGTCTGACTCGCTGTATGGGCCCTCGCTCCGACGGTCGATAATACGCCTCGCTTCAAGCCTCGCCTCCTCTTGACGGATCTTTGACTTTTCGGCTTTCTTCGAATCCGTTTCGTAGTCATACCGTGACGATCTCCGCTCTTGGTCACTAAAGTACGATATGTTTGCCTCGTAGTATCTCTCTTCTCTGCGTCCATTGTGTGGTAAAGAGCTGTCGTCGTAGCTTCTGTTCCCTCTAATCTTCTTTGGATCCCTGCCCCTTGTATCAGTAAATTCTTTCCTTGTTTGGCGTCTGTCTAGCGAGTAATCAATTCTTGGTTCACGGTTGGGTTCATATGGTCTGCCATCTTTCTTCTGGTTTCTAGTTTCGGCTTGTGGATACTCTTTTTTATGATTCTTTCCGTTTTCAAAACTGTTTTGTTGGTGATTTTTTTCTTCATTGCTTGAGCGTTTTTTATATTTCAAGGTTCCCTCATCGTGTCCATTATAAATATCCTCATTATGAACGTCGTTATTGTTTCGTTCGAGGGGGATACCATAACGATCAGTGTGTTGCTCATTGTCTTTGTACTTCAGTGTTTCAGATGATGCGGAAAATGTTTTAATTTCTTTTGAGTTATCTTTGAATGTTTTGAATTCCATAGTTTTTGGAGGGCTTCGCTCATGAGTTGAGCTTTTAGTTTTTTCGGAAGATAATGTAGCACGAACATGTGGCTTGATCGGGGTTACCTCTATTTCTTCAAACTCTGGCATGTATGTGTTTTCTTTGCGTTTCTTAACATCATCTTCAATCATTTGCGTCTGCCTGCGTCTATCCATTTCTTGCTGCTTCCGTGATTTCATATGATCATCTACAATTATACAGTCATATGGATCAGTGCTCGAAGCAACAGAATTTACGTCAGAGCTGCTGTCATTGTCATATTTCTGCAGTATTTCTCTCCGCTTAACAGTTTTCATTACAAAGCCTTCTCCGTTCTCATCATTATAGAAACTGTTTTCGAAGTTCGTTTTGATTGTACTTGTGTTGGTTAAATCCGAGTGCCTGGACTCGTTTCGTGGTACAAAATCTTCATGTTTTTCTTCAATTATCGATTTCTCGGACATACTTTTCTTGCTCATAGTTTGAGTTTGTTGGTACCCATCCATTGCTTTGCGACCTTTTTCTATTCTTTCTTCATTTTGAATTGATCCCAGGCTCTTGGCTTGGCGAATGCCATTGACAGCTTTCACGTCTTTTCTGTCAATTGTTTCTTTTGACCGTGGTGGCTGTCCGTTTTCAGTGGGAATTGTTTTTTCAGGAGAAGCTTGTTTTGGAATATCTGGCGCCGGGCGCAATTCCTTCTTCATCTTTTCGAAAAGCTTCTTTTTGTACTCCGGAACGGTATCAACAATATCGCGATGTTGCCAGAGCGACATTCCTTCCATTATCTCTTCAGCAGTAGTGCGTCCGAATTTCCAAAATGATTTTGTCCTCTTCACTTTTTGGGAGTCCTTGTCCATATCCAACATGTTGCGTAGCATTAACTGTTGATCATCAGTTAAATATCCGTTGGCAGTATTATTGGGTTTAGGACCACGCCTCAAGCTTTGAGTTTTTAGCAAGTACGCTCTGTTATCGATGTTTTGATGACCAGATTTACTACAAAAATAAATAGAAAGAAAAGTGAATGGTACTAGCTTAACTACATAAAAGCAACGAAAAATGACAAGCATACAGGAGTTTTAAATAAAAGCATGCAAAACCGACAAAACAACTAAAGGGCTGTATGAATACCTGATGGGGACACGGAGACGTTGAGCTTCTTCATCACTGTAGTCTACGTCGGGCTGTGGTGGTGGCTCATTGGAGAAACCTGAATCATTGGAGCTGTGCAACGACACATTTCCTACCGCACCAACTGCACTAACTACGGTTTTGGCTGGTCCTGCTTTATTCTGGGCTACCTGCAGAATAGAGAAAGGTCCATTAATATTTGGAAACGAAAATACTTGTATTTTTTATTGTGAAGTCTGACAATAAATACCTGAGAACGCATGGGTAATGTCTGTGGCCCAAAACTCCTTGTTTCTATGACAGCATGAGTGGTGAAGCTGGCTGATGATGTGGAGTTCTTGATAGCGCTGGTAGCACCTGCGGCCGGGGTGGACGCGTGGAATGTGGCGCTCGCTGAGGTGCTTAGAGCACTTGGTGAGGGCGCTGGTAAAGTCGGTGGAAGGCCTGGAGAGCCACTTCCAAGACGACCCTATGAATAAATGTGGTGTTTGAATTTATCTCTTTAGCAGAAAAAAAAAACACCATAATGTGCGAAATCATTGAAGTCAGATCCCTTGTTTATATTTTCCAGTTTGGACTGGCAATGTCTTATGTCGCAAATAGACTTTACCTTGGTAACATGATGAGCAGTGACAGTATCTCCGAACATGCGTGTCGGTGGGGGGTGCGAGTGCGTGTGCACTGAACCTGAAGGCGTGGTCTGCGCGTGTGCCATTGGCGCTGGTGGTGGCGCCTCTGACGGTGTCTGTACGACACTCCACCGGGCTGGTGAACTTCTGCGAAAATAATCAATTTTACTACCGCTTCTTTAACTTTGGTCATGCTTTTTTCATTGTGTTCTTTGTTCATGTTGTGAACAACAAAAAAACACTATGACTTCATAGTTAGTGTTTTTTTCCCTTTACAAAGCAAGACAGGATTTTTTGGAATATTTGAGGATGTAACGTGAAAACGCAGAAATGCGTCTGAGGTATGAAATATGGGTATCTCCCAGCTATGATGTTGTCTGTAACATTCCAGTGTAATTCCTAAGCCACATTTTGGTAGGCCTTCGTTTTTCCTTTGTTGACTCGTATTTTGTTTTCAACAAAAATAAAGAAAGGACTGTACATTGATGTGATTAAGGGAACCTAAAAACAGTACAAATAAAATAACGTACCCAGCGTCATCAAGAGGGATCTGCTCAGTATACGCAAGAGGAAACCAGCCAGCATGATGAGACCGGAGGTTTTCGCCATATTGCCATCCTTTGGTCCTTTCACCTAGGAGGGCCAGTACATCTCCTTGTTGGAAGCTCAGCTGGTTGTCTCCGGCAGCTGCGTAGGCGTATAAAGCTCGGGCCAGTGGTGGGTCTCGTGTGGTACAGGTCGGTGGGGCAAGAGATGAGGGACGGGTTGCTGTGCGGGTATCAGTTACTGCAAAAAAATATAGGTAGATTATAGCTCAAGAAATAGTATAGACGCAAAATGTTAAGGAAGACTCTCAAAATGTGTCTCGACATTTTAGTTGGGAAAGAACTGTGTTATGTCGCGTAGAAATTAAAGGTTAACAATGTAGATTAGCAAGAATGTTCTTCATGAAGTCGTAAACTTACCTTGATCTTCATTATTTGAGCTGGCTTGAAGATTGAAATCAGATTTGGCTCTCGACATCCCTTGAGCTGGTGAGCCTAGGTCTCCAATAGACCTGACGTCAAGACATGAGGCATCCACTGATCTAGTTTTACGTAAAGCAGATCCAACTGAAGCTCGATCATCATCGTCACCTACGCGAGGACTAGCGTATACATCCTCATCAGCCCAGAATGACACTTGCTGTAAACAAAAGTCAAGTTGTTTAATGTATACTAGTTGTTGCCCGCGACTTCGTTCGCGTGGAAATTTTGACGTGTATGTGTGAGAAAAAAAAGTAGTAATAGTATCTCGGTGCCAAATTTCATCCAGATCCTTTCAGCCCTTCTGGAGTGATTGAGTAACAAACATCCATCCAAAGTTTCGCATTTATAATAAACTTTATAGTAAAGATTTATGACGGAACATTTCAAGTAAGTATTTAGATTCTGATCTGTAATTAAGTTAAGGCCCAGCCTTGAGTCAGTCTACAATTGAGTTCAGGGCTTTAAAAGCCATAAAGCTTTAACAGGATTAGATAAACAACCATAATATGTCTTATTAGCTGGTAGTACAGTGGGAGAAACAATTCTGATAGAACCATTACGGAATACAACAATTTACTTTACCGATCCTATTCGTCATTTTGAAGGTAAACGACCGTTTAATCGGGCTGTATAGAAGGTAAGAGTCCATAAAATAATTTTACGTTAGTGGAGACAGATTTTTATGACGTCGCAAGGTAGGACTTGGAGTTGTGAAAATATTTTTCTGCTTGCTTTTATCTCGGAGGAGAGGACAGTTGGGATTGACCCAATGATGTTATAATTTCAACTGAGGTAGTTGAAATTATTCGGACATAGGGCTACTAATTCAATTCAATCAATTCAATTCAATTTACTCAAAGTTAATTTTAATTGAAGCATTAGAGGGAGAAATGGACATGTTACATTAAAAAAAGTTAATTTTGTAGTAGTTTTAGCGCTGCGTTCCAAATTCAAGTAATTACTGTTGTAAATCATCTTTGCTTCATTTATTTTTCTAAAGAAAAGTAATGTTTCATTTTCTTAGCGTTTTGACACTTACTTTTTCATAAAGTGGCGCCAGGAGTCACGTTTTAAAACTAAAGTCACATTGTGGACTTTATTAAACGTCAAGTTGATTCAAGAGCAACAGTACCTACTTTGAATGAGTAAAGTGCTGCTATTAACTGGTTTACCCTAAGGGACAAGAAAATAAATAAATATTTTAACTCGCACTACAATGCTCAATTCACTCTATTACAATGAATCCGATCTATTTTGAAATAGTGAAATATTTTGGTAAATTAAATTATAAAAAGGCCTTGCTGCCTTTTTATAAGCTTTTAATTTGCCAAAACTACTACTTCTAGACCAGTTCTTCTTCTATTTCTTTCGTATCGATGTTACTTTTTGTTAAATATTGTAATAAAGTGGCAACATTTATATTTTAATAATTAAATTTCGAGTATGGCAACTCCTTCCTTCTTCCAACGCCGGTCAAGGCGGTGTGTCCATTTTTTTTTGTACTGTGCCTAATAATAAAATTAAACAACGTTTATTCCTTCTCCATGCCGTTTTATTTCGCTCCATCCACTGCCGATAATAACTGTAAAAGGTTATGGGCCCAGGCATCCGGAGCGAAATAAAGGAATATTGACTTAAAAGCTGTGGTAAAGCGGCGCGTGGTCCTGCGGTCAAGCAGAGGCAAAGGCGGAACAAGATGGACGGCGAGGGCTATATTTTTGGAGCTTCAAATAATCGCATGTTATTAGAAGATGTCGGTAATTGGCATACATGGAAATTTCAAGTAAAAGTCATATTGAAGGCGGTAAATGTCTTTGACTTGGTGGATGGCTCATCAAAATGCCCTGAAAATGAAGATGAAAAATTAACCACATGGAAGAGGTTAGATGCAAAAGCCCAAGGAATCATCGTAGCAAGACTGGGTAACACGGCTATGCTGCATGTTCAAAATTGCGAAACAGCCAAAGAAATGTGGGACAAATTAAATACAGTTTATGAACAAAAATCTGATATGTCACTCCACATATTACAGCAGCGCTTCTTCGAAGAGAAACTTAACAGTTCGGAAGATGTATCTACGTTCATAGCTAAAATAGAAGCCATTGTGACTCAAATAAGGCAAGCAAAGGGCGAAGTTGCCGAAAACATGATTGTTACAAAAATCATAAGTTCGCTAGGTGAAAAGTTCAGACACTTTGTCTCTGCATGGGACTCTGTGCCATTAGAAAAGCGAAATCTTTCGGAGTTGACAGCCAGGCTCATCATAGAAGAACAAAGAAACAAACTGTACCAAAACAGTGAAAACAGTAGTTCCACAGCGTTCAAAACGAACACAAACTCAAGAAAATGCTTTAACTGCGGTAAAGTGGGGCATTATAAAAAGGACTGTAAGGTAAAGAAGCACAAAAGTGATAAAACTGAAAACATCCTATTTTGTAAGCAATGTAAAAAGCGAGGACATACAAAAGAAAAGTGTTGGTTTAGCAAAGACAATAAACAACAAAGTGAAGATAAAAAACAAAACGCATTTGTCATGTCAGTGGTGTGTGGACTTATGTCAAAAAGTAAATATAATGAGTGGTTCTTAGATAGTGGTGCTTCTGAGCATATGTGCTTTACAGTGGACAGTTTCATAAACTATAAAAAGTTATTAGTGCCTAAAGACATTGTTATTGGGGATGGGACAATAATAAAAGCATTAGGTTATGGTGACATTAACCTAGAGGCATATGATGGTGTAAATTGGATTAAAACATCAATAGGCAGTGTGTTACATGTGCCAAGCCTCAAGGCAAACTTATTTTCCATGAGTGCTGCTCTGGATAAAGGTTACAAACTGGAGTCGACTGCTAACGAGTGCCAGTTTATCAAAAACAACAGTGTGTGTGCGGTAGCCCAGAGAAATGGTAAAATGTACACAATGTTATTCAGACAGTATGAGAATAATGCCATGGTTGGAAAAGTAATGTCAAATCTGAGGGAATGGCATGCCAAACTAGGTCACCAAGACATAAACCAAGTGAAAAGCATCTTGATGAAGCAAGACATTAAGTTCGAAAATAGTGAAGAAGAAACCTGTTTGCCATGTTTGAAAGGAAAACAACATAAGTTTCCCTTCCCATCCAGTACCCATAGGGCAACGAAACCAGGAGAGGTTATCCATATTGACATTGGAGGTCCAGTAGAACAAACTTCACTAGGAGGGGCAAGGTTCTTTCTGCTCATCAAGGATGATTATTCCAAATTTAGAAAGGTGTATTTTCTGAAGAATAAAGGTCAGTCTGTAGAATATTTAAAACAGTATCTGAAAGAAATAAAAGTTAATCCTGGTCACATAGTGAAATACATAAGAAGTGATAATGCAAAGGAATTTATCGGTAAAGAAATGGAAAACTTGCTGAAATCACATGGGATACAACACCAAAGAAGTGTAACATATACTTCACAACAGAATGGTTGTGTAGAGCGTGAGATGAGGACGGTGGTTGAGTCGGCACGAACTATGCTTCTGGAGAGCGGCCTAAACAAAAATATGTGGGCTGAAGCTCTCAACACCGCTGTCTACATAATTAACAGAACAGGTCCTAGTCGTGTGAAAGACAAAACACCATATCAACTTTGGTGGAACAAAGATTTTGATGTCAACGGCCTTCAAGTCTTCGGTAGTCAAGTATCTTGTACATATTCCTGATCAAAAACGGTTAAAGTTTGATAGCAAGGCTGAATTAGGCTATTTCATAGGATATGGAGAAAATACAAAAGGATACAGAATATATTTTCCAGAGGAAGACAAAGTAGACATCAAAAGAGACATAGTATTTATAAAACAGTCTATAGAAAACAAAGATAGAGACAGAAGACAAGAAAAGGAGTATCACATAGTTTCTGACACTCAAGAAGAGACAGAACAAGTTTCAGAGGAAGAAGAAAGCCAGTATGAGGATATTGAAAACCCTGAAACAATAGAAAGTGAAAATGAACAGGATTCCATTCATTCTTTTCATGAGGAATCAATACTAGAAGAAGAGGTAGAGGAAGAAATAGAAGAAGAACAGGAAAACTCACAGGAAACTTCAGGACAGACAGAAGAGGCAACAGAAAGATCCAGAAGAGTAAGGAAAAAGCCAAGCTGGTTGAAAGACTATGTACAAGAAGACGAAAACATGTTCCTGAGCTACTGCTGTGATGAACCTGTTTCCTACCAAGAAGCTATGAAAAGACCAGATAAAACTAAATGGGAGGAAGCCATAAATAAAGAGTTGAAGACACTGGAGGAAAATAATACCTGGGAGGAGGTGACAGAAGTTCCTGATGGAGAAAACATAGTGAGTAGCAAGTGGGTATTTAAAATCAAGGAGGCAGAAGGAAAATCTCTGTATAAAGCTCGCTTAGTAGCCAGAGGATTTGAACAGAAGAACTGCGACAATCAAACATACTCACCTGTCGCCAAGTTAACAACCTTCAAAGCTATGATGGCTGTAGCTACCCAGAAAAGGCAGCCAGTGTATCAAATGGATGTCACGGGAGCATTTCTTTATGGAGACATCAATGAGACAGTTTATATGAGATTACCTAGTAATAAGGTATGTAAACTAAAGAAGTCAATCTATGGTCTTAAAAAATCTCCTAAATACTGGAATGAAAAGTTTAATAATTTTATGTTGAATGAAAATTTTCTAAGATCAAAGAATGACCCATGTTTATATTTCAAACAAATAGGAAATGACTACATTTATGTGTTATTATTTGTAGATGATCTGTTGTATTTTGGTAGTAATAAAAACCAAGTAAGTGACTTTAAAAGTTCCATATGTAAAAACTTTAAAATGAAAGATTTGGGTCTAGCCAGTAATTATCTAGGAATAAATATTAAACAGGATCTTGTTAATTGTGTAACTATAATAAATCAGAAAAGATATTTGTTAAAGTTGTTAGATTTATATCAGATGTCAAATTGTAAAACTGTATCTACTCCAATAGAACAGAATTTAAATTTTGAATTGTTACAGAAAGATAAAAGTGAAAGTTTTGAAATAGAAAAAGCCTGTAGAAGTTTAGTTGGCAGTCTTTTGTATGCTACTTGCACGAGACCAGATTTATGTGTAGCAGTAGGATTTCTTAGTAGATATGTGCACTGTGCTAGTGTAGCTTTATTTAAATGTTTAAAGAGGATATTAAGATACATAAAGGGTACTATAGATTTGTCTCTAATATATAAATATGAGGAAAGTAGAAATGTATGTAAACTGCAAGGCTATAGTGATGCAGACTGGGCCGGTGATGTTGCAGACCGGAAGTCAACATCTGGTCAAATTTTTTATATTTTTAACTGTCCAGTTTCTTGGTACAGCAAGAAACAGTCTTGTGTATCATTATCGTCTTGTGAAGCTGAATATGTAGCTCTTAGCATGAGTATTATGGAAGGTTCTTTTTTAAAAATGTTACTCAAAGATTTTGGATATAATAATGTTGATTTTGAAATACTTGAAGACAACCAAAGTGTGATTAATATAGCAAAAAACAATGACAGTAACAAAAGGTTAAAACATATAGATATAAAATATCAGTATATTGTGGAAAATGTATCAACAGGTTCAGTTAAAATAAAGTTTGTTTGTAGTAATAACAATATAGCTGATTTGTTTATCAAACCTTTGGGGAAAATACTTTTTGTTAAACTTAGAGATATGATATTGTCATAAGTTTGTTAACACGTTCGCGTGAGCAACCTCATTTCTGAATGTTGGTACTGAGGCGCACCTTTTACCCATACAAATTTAAGCAACGTCTAAAGACGTCCCGCCGTAATACGTACGTCTTAGAACAGTGTTATGTGGCGCAACGTTATTTCACGTCCGACGTCTATATACGTTGCCGCCACTACGTATGTCTGACATATCATGCTAAACGACACAACGTTCATAGGCGTCAACTTAAATTTAGGAAATTGAAATGATACAACTGGCTATATAGGAATATAAGTTTAATCAAAAACTCTTTACATTCTTATTTGTACAAGTCCAAAATCTTTATTACTTTTTAATCAGCCTTAATTGTACATGTACCTATTTATTAATAATTAACAAACAAGATAATGTTAGGAATGTAAGTATATTAAAATAAGAAGATTTAGATTATAGGTTTGTAGCTGTTTGATTATGCCACTCTTCAAAACATGAAGGGCATAGAGCTGGCTTGTCTGGGCACCCTTTGCACCTATAGCTAGTTTCTCTTCGTGTCTTGTTTTTAGTACACATCTTGCATTTCAAAAATGTATTCTTATTAGAAGCGATTTTCTTAGGTATCTTTTCGGGCCAGTGACCAGTCGGAAAAGATGTTTCTTCATTCGAGGATGGTACAGATTCGTTTCGTACTTTCTGTCGATTATCATATCTATGATGGTTTATTAATTTGTCTGGTTTTAGAGCTGGATTTAATTTCAAGAGTTTTATTATTAAATCCTCCCGAAAGTCTATAAATTCATAACTCTTAGCATTACTTTTACAATATTTTTTATAAATATAAAAGCTGTTCCAAACTGCTAGGTCTAGTATATGGAAAATTACCTTTTTATACCACCTTACTGTCTTACTGGGAGATGAATAATATGAAACCATTTGGTCGGAACGGTCAATACCTGACATATATTTATTGTAAATCGAGATTTCCAGCGGCTTAGATTTTGATTGACCGTGTCTGTTATGGTCATTAATTATTTTAGGATGGTTTAGGGTGGTAATCATGTGTACAGGTCTTTTGTCGACCCATTTGGACACGTACACTTTATTTTTTCTCGCCCAAACATGCTGTCCTTTTTTAAGTTTTTTTGTAACAACTACTTTAGGATTATCTTTCCTATTTGACCTTAAAGTTCCATTGGTATGTGTTTTTAAATCTAATAGTTTTTCAGACAAGGACACCGAATTATAATAATTATCCATAAATAGATGGTGGCCTTTCAACATATAGGGCCTCATTAGCCGAAGAACGAGTTTTTCTGTTTTCTTTCCTTTATCAGAAGGATTATCAGTCTTCCCAGCATACATAATTATATTAAGAACAAATCCTTCTGCAGTCGTCAACTCGTAAAATTTTATTCCATATCTTGCTTTTTTGCCTTTCATGTACTGTCTGAACTTAAGTCTTCCTCTAAACAACAGTAAAGATTCATCTAACGAAAGCTCTTTTTCAGGTTTATAACAATTTTGAAATACTTTGCACATGTTATTTATAAAATGATCGATCTTAGCACTTCCTTTAGCATTTAAGTCTGAAGCGTAAAGACATCTTAGAATTTGTTCGAATCTTCTTTGTGACATAGTATAAGGAAATATTGGATGATAATACAATATGTCTGAATAGGTGAACAGTTTTCGTTTTTTAGGAACAGATATTTGTCCTTGTAATAAACACAATCCTAGAAATTTAAGAAATTCATCTTCGTCAACTTCCCTGAACGAGTATCTACGACTATGTCTCGTCATTGGTCTATTTTTATTGCATAGAGCCTCACCATATTTATTTGTATGTTCGATAAGTTGACTAACAATATGAGATGGAAATAATTGTTTGAATACATCGAGAACCGAAGTATTTTGATCAATATGAAACTGGACGCCTGTTGATGTAGAATCGAAATTGAATTCTGGGATATCTAACGTCGTGTGTTCCCAATGTACAGTTGTAGGTGGTGTAACGGGCCTGTTGTGCCTCTCCTGTACATTGCTTGGGCCTGGTTCTGGGTCTCGCATTGGTATATTCGAACTATAATCAAGCTCCTGTTGCTTTTCGACCGTTTGAGTAGTATTAGATTGTAGTATTGATTCCGATTGCACAGATTCACATGAAGTAATAGAATCATCGTGACTACGTGGAACATTTTCAATTAGTGTATCTTGACACTCGTCAGAATCAGTCTGTAGAGATTCGGTTTGGTTCACATCAGATGATGACGATGAGCTCGAACTAGAGGTACGATTACGCAATGGAACTGTACTTACGGGTTGAGATCTATTAGAAGAACGATTACGACGACATAACCTAGTTATATTTACAGAAGTATTGCTATCACTACTAACTTCATCATTACAAGGATTATAGTCTCCATCAGATCCATACTGACCATCATCACTAACACTAAATGGATCTGGTATCGTGCTTCCTGTCGACGACGCTTGTTCAAAAAGTTTCATGATACGTTCTTCTTCCTTATCCATCTATAACAATGCAATATTACACCTTTACTAAAGCAAATAGCAATGTAACTATATGTTACGTAATTATAAAAACCATAACACCATTTATTTTGTTATTTTTACCATGTTCTCACTGTTCAAAATAAGCAAATACAAAAAAAGCACAGAAAAACCGTTACGAACTTCTCTTTCGAAATTATATCAAATTCATGTTAGTTATGACATTGTTTGTTACTCAAAAACATGCAGATGCTTATTCCAAGTAAATGTAATATAGAAATTTATAATATTTACTAACCTTTTATGATAAAATATTACGTAATCCAGATAAGTTGCACGGCGTTCACAATACACACACGTTAGGTCGTCTCACGGCGCGCAGGTCAACTGGCAGTGGGGATAGCGGTACAAGGGAGGGCGTCATAAGACGTTGCGAGTTTGTGCGCGTGACCTTTGTATGTGTGCGTCAAAACTAGAAAGATGATTTTTTTTTAGAGCACGCGGCGGTGTAGGCTTTGAAAATCGAATGTGTTGCGGCGCTAAGTAGATGCGCCATAGGAATTTGCCCATAAAATAGACGTGCAAAGACGTTCCGTCAAAATAAATATGACAATCTAGAGGCCGTCATATGACGTTGCGCCATTTCATAATTATATCAACACGACGTTGTAAGACGTTGCTCACGCGAACGTGTTAAAGCAAGTAGGCACGTACATAGTGTTGAGTTTATAACATTGTTTAAGGTATCTTGTGTATGTAAAGGTTGTTAGGTATTTCTAGATTTAAGGGCTCTGCATATTTGTTTAGAAGTTTAAGGGGAAGCATCTCAGAATTTTTCTTAAGGGGGTGTTAAGAATAAATGTTTTGAATTGTTAAATTAAAGGGTTGTCTGGGAATTAAAATATAATGTTGAGGGGGTGTGTTAAATATTGTAATAAAGTGGCAACATTTATATTTTAATAATTAAATTTCGAGTATGGCAACTCCTTCCTTCTTCCAACGCCGGTCAAGGCGGTGTGTCCATTTTTTTTTGTACTGTGCCTAATAATAAAATTAAACAACGTTTATTCCTTCTCCATGCCGTTTTATTTCGCTCCATCCACTGCCGATAATAACTGTAAAACTTTTTACTAAATTCCTGGGCCCGGTTAGGTGTCCGGGTTAATCGCGGCGG
The DNA here is from genome assembly GCA_964057025.1 of Standfussiana lucernea. Classification (NCBI taxonomy): domain Eukaryota; kingdom Metazoa; phylum Arthropoda; class Insecta; order Lepidoptera; family Noctuidae; genus Standfussiana; species Standfussiana lucernea. The sequence continues at coordinate 7,357,599 of OZ059797.1, read as the reverse complement.
CAGTACCGTTTTTAATGTCCTCTAAACTGCAATCGTACGGTGTCTGTAGCGGTGTTATGTCCGCTAAATTTTAGTTCATTTTGGAGACTCCAGCTGCGATCCTACTCTAGTCGGAAACATCTCATTCACACTGAGAGTCAGAAGGATCTTTAATCCTTCATTTTGCTAAATTGTGTTTTCAGCGGTCTACTTGGGCAATAAATTGACTATTTTCCAGGTACAAAGTACTTACCCTCATTCTGCTTACGAACATGGCTTCAACATTGGGAGGCAGGAACTCACGGGTCCTGGATACTTCCAGCCACTCATCTAGACCGGTGTTGTAGGCAGCCGCTCCTGCAGTGTGGTAAGCCAGCCAGTGTTTAGCCAGGGAGCATTGCCGTTCTAGCACGAAACCATAGCGACGGCGCTCTTGTGTCATGGCCTGAAGGAGAAAAAGTTAAATTTTATTTGTAAAAGTACTAGTAACTAGCTGTGGGCCAAAATAACCACGATGTGGAGCCCTGACACAGCCAGAAGGTAACGCGGTAGACCTCGCAGGAGATGGCAGGTCGAGCTGGACAGAGCCAACTACCAGTGGTCAACGTTAGCCCTAGATCGAAAGATTTGGAAGTCATGAGGAGAGGCCTTTGCCCAGCAATGGTATGACACAGGCTAACAGTAACAGGAACTTACTAGCTCAAAAACTGAACAAATATCCTGCTGAATATAATTAGGCAACTCGTAGATAAACGCTTGAGTTCCAAATCAAGTTTACCAAACGAATTGATTTTGCTAATTGAAAAAGTTTTTAATATTGAGGTATAATATATTTATTAGGCCCATCGTACACGATGTTACTCACAAATAAACAGTTGTTAACTTAAATCACTAGTCGGTTAAATTATCAATCAGGGTAGCCATGAAGTAATACTTAAGGAAGTAAGTGGATACTTTTGAGTAGCGTAGCAGACGAGGGGGCATTAAGTCTTATGGATTTTGTTGTTTTCTTTTCACAACCGGATTTTGAAAGCTTATTATATATAATCTTCATCAAATCTTACGTCAATGATATGATTAGCTGTTGTCATTTTGTTCAATCAATCATAACAACTAACATAAGATTTGACAGTAGATAAAGTCGAACAGACATTTGTGCACTTCAGAATGCGGTTGGACAAACCACCATTGTTTCAAATTCAAATATCTCTATTTGTTTTTTGAATGAACTGCACTATGGCACGTTGACAATATCAATATTACTAATTAAATCGTCTACGGAAATGTTCGTTACAACTTTTAATTAGATCATTATTGTCTGTAGCGGTCCTTTAGCATGCAATTGCAGTCCTGTCTCGCAATTCAATGAATGAATGAATAAAACTAACTGAATGCAGTACTGTTAAGATCGATAAAAGTTGTGGAGTATTTTTCGTTTCTCTTTGTACTGGTATTGTGGCGGGATACAATTCGACGTTCGTTGTTACACAGTACTTACGTTCTTCAGACTTTGTTCGCAGAACGCATCCAATTTGGTTTTCTCCTCTTCTAGTATTTGCATGTTCTGTAAAAATAGTAAAATGTCATTACAAGTTTGGTGAGCTGTTTGCACTTGAAACGTATTTTCTATTTTGTTGGGTGCAAGGACATGGCGTGTCCAGGAAGTGGTTTAATTAAGCTATATTAGTTGAAAGTTTCTAAGAATTTTACATAACATGACATAACATCACGCCTGTAATCCGCGAAGGGATAGGCAGAGGTGTACCCATTAGTACACCCACATTTTGCCAGTTATGTTTAAGTCCCATGTAATAGGGGGCGAGCCTATTGCCATAAACCAGGCACAGATCCAGACTCCGTGGCTGCTACTGAGAAATTCCGAATGGAAAATCTCAATAACACTTTGTCCGACTTGGGAATCGAACCCAGAACCTCAGAACCAGAAGGGTCGAGTGGTGTGATTAATATAATATATGTAATAATTTGATCGCACCAGACGACAACTATTATATATCGAAACGAGTTAGCTATTTTTCAAAATTCCTAACACACAATAGGACGAGTCCATTAACATATTATTATACTGCATCGTATTTTATGTTTATACGAGTATTTATTTATGCGCACTATTATTATGCCTATTACGTGAAAATATGTCACAGCACAGTCATTGGGAAAATGTTATAATATGTACTGATATAAATGGTCCTCTAGTTTCAATACTGTGCTTTGAATAATACATGCAATTCTAGTTTCCTATTACCATTGAATGAGAATATGGGGGGAATTTAAATCTAATACTCTCAATATAAATTAGATGGTCCAACACGGTTTACATAGCGTACTAATAGGAACCAATGTGAAATGAAGAGAGATTGAAATTCGAATTGGTAATATCGCCAGCAGTAAAAATGCACACATGCATTGACAAGTTCGAACTAGCTTCTATTAGTGTTTTCAGTACGAAAAGAGCAATGTATCACTCACCTTCATCTCCTTATCCATCGCAGTTCCAACTTTGGTGACATTAGGTTTCTTCTTTCGTTGTTTTTTTATAGTCGCAGCAGCCTTACTGTAGCTCTCTGACCTCAGCTTGTGTTGTTGTAAAAACCTCTTTTGTTCCGACTGAAAAAACAAACCGCTCATTTGAATTTTGAATACTTCGGTTATCGAGAACATCGTTCCCGTACTTCATACTTTTCTGTTTTATGAATTCCTGGTATGGAATTTTGTGATGAAAAGAACAATAACGTAGTTTCGGTGCTCAAATTTTGAGTGTCAATCGAAATACTATCTAGTGAGTCTAGCCTGAAGTCAATAAAAATACGAGCAATTCTTATTTGGAAACTAGATTCGAATTCCATTGAAACGATGAGAAGGGACCCGTTATAACTTCTCCCTTATATATTAAACCTTTAATGGGCGTAACAATCTAGCAATCGAAAATAATGCCAAATAGGCATATATTATTGGTAGATAATAAATTTCGACTTTTTTACATGTTTTTATTTTTTCGAGTAATTAATTTGTGACTGATTGATAAGTTTTTTAATAACTTGTGTAAAACAATAGAATAACTGACAGGAACACATTATTTAATTATTCAATGCTGAAAAATATGGTGGAAGAAATATTCCCTTTGCCTTTGCGGGTGAAATAATATCAGAGAAAAATTGCTATAGTTCATTCGGATTGAATCTTTACGTACCAGCAAGATGTTGTAGAAGTCACAGCTCGTACCGAAAAACAAAACTACGCCATTTGTAAAATATACGAACTGTTGGTGTCTGCTGTCGAAACTTTTTTAATAGAAAGTCTTATCTCACGGGCGCTATGCTAAGCTTATTTGAACTCGGAACCCAATTCCCTTTATCCGGTAAACAATCCCTTGAAACTTGGAACTATTCACATAAAAGATTATGAAACAAAGAAAAATCCTTATTGACTGACCTGTACTACTTTTGTATCTTTCTCCAGATTAGTTTCCAAGGGTACCAGTAGATCTACGTAAAATGCCTTTAGCTGAAACAAACAAATAACTTGTAGATTATTGGATGGGGACATTTAGGCCGCGTCGTAACGAAAGCGATCATTACGCGCACACTCGAATGTCGCGTTCGTTTCGTTTGGCGAACACAAGCGCGTTCTAGTTTTCTGAACAAATGAGTGACATTTATGATTGCGACGATCGCATGTTTGCACGACCGATAGGTTTGGTTAGGACACGAGGTTAGATAGTTTCTTTCTACTATACGGACAAAGGCAAAGATATAGGTATAAACAGTATGTTTGACTTTCTTGTTAGTTTTCCTTATAAATGGAACTTACGATATTCATTTGTTGATCTTGTATTTCTCGGTACACCTCGACGACTTTCATTAGGGCAGTTCCTGAAAATTATTGTTATGCTTTAGGAAGTTTATTGAGCATTTTCTTACTTTTGAAAAATATTCACATTTACAGAATTCATGTTTTATTTAGTTTTAGGGAAATCTGCCTTAGACATCTTGCTTAGACACTTAAAATTTTATTTATTTATTTAAAATACATACTACACAACATATCATAAAGGCGTTGTATATGGAAGTTTTAACGAAGATTAAAAAATTATACGAAAAATTAATAAAATATATAAAACTTAAACTAATGTTAAGATTAAAATGGAAGAGAATGTTGGTCGAATGAATGGATAGGAATGGGGGAATTGTCTCTGCATCACCCTATGGTAGACAAGTAGAAAATGGCCAAGGCATTAGGTCCGCCTTTGTACAGTTTTATTGATTAAAATGCATGCAAACAAAAAGTAAAATGCCTGAAGCAGTTTTTGGTACCGAGTATTTTCAGTCGACCAAAACTGAAATACTCAAGGGTGCACTTTCCGTTTTCGTGAATATTACCAGCCAAATCGTCTAATAATACGTACATAATATATTCCATACCTATATCGGCGCATCCTCCCCACGTGCCCTGTTGCGCTTGCCTGCCCAGCTTCCCAACTGCATCCACATATAACCGCGAGGCCGCGGCCGCACCTGTGCAAAAAAAAATGTTCGATAAAGCCATATGCATGCACTGATGTAGGTACCTAACTACCTACTCTGCTGTCGCCCCATTTGAATCGAACACGGTATCGTGGTATAATGAAAACGTGCCGATCGTCGAATATCTGGGGGTGAAGGAAAAATGAAGAATGCATCGGTGGTGCTCATTGTTTTGTGCGAGCCTTTCTAATTGACTAAGGGAAAGGGGTTGGAAATTGTATAAGGGTTGTTGCGAATGGTTAACAACCAAAATATGTTTTCTTGTTATGGAGAATGTAGGAAGACCATTTTACCGATGTTACACAATAGAAACAGTAAATCGATTTCAATCCGTCTAGTGCCACGAGTTAAAATAAATAAACCGCGAAATTCATTCTATAAACTGGTTTAATTTCGCCAGTTTTAAATAAATCGGACATTACGTCGGTAACAATCGAATTTTATGTTCGTCAACCACTCGTTAAGCAACATTAGTGAAATTAAATAAAATGCGTATCGATGAAATAAATTGAAAACCAGAAAATCGTGATGAATTCGATCGCGGATGTTGATACGAAAATATTGTACTCGGACATAATAGCATCGATACATAAAATATGATGTAATGTAGCTAAATAGAGTTGTGCCAGCCACATCGCATTATCTAAGCAGTGAAAGTACTTATCTATGTATTATTATTAAATTATAGCGTTAAGCCAGTCAGTATGCAATACTATTTTATTCTTTTTCCTTACGTAAAACGGATTCTTAATTCGAAATGATTGATCATTTTTTTTCTTTAAAATGATGTAAAGGTGGCCAGTCATTGATGAACGTATAAGTAGGTTAATGACCTGTAGTTACGTAAACAATTCTTAGCAGTAATTAAGAATCTTGTAATAAACTGTAGGTATAATGTAATTTCGCAAATGTTAAAGGAGGGAACGTCGTAACTGAGTAATAATTACTTATTACTATGCGATGTTATCTAAAGTAGAACGTCTATAGTCTATGGTCCTCGCCTGAGAATAGGATTTTCTTATCTGTTCCCGTGTGGGTTGTTGGAAAAGGTATTATGTGCAGAAAGGCACCTGTTCTCTGATAATAGGAATAGGTAACTCACTAAGATATCTGAGACATAGGTACGGTTTCTAAGTGCTTACATAATCTGTTACGGCCGGCTAAGACCAAAAAAGTGTAGCGAGCATTTAGAACAACTAAAACACGTTCAGCTGTTGCTATGCCATAAAAGCACGAAACTTAAAAGTCGATTAGAATAATTTAAACAGACAAGTACTAGTATCTGGCACAAGTCAACAACAAGTCCTAAAACTGTTTGAGAAGTTCCAACAGCATTTTTTCGTCCTTTCAAGTAAAAATATTCAGGCCAGATTAAAAGAGGCTGATGGCATTCAACGAACCTGTAAAGTGCCATAAAATGTTAAGTGCTTCGAGAAAATTTCCAATCGTGGGATTCAGACGAAATTAAATTTTAATATTCATTTTACGTAATGAAAGTGAAATTAATAAAATGATGATTAACTTGAGTACAAAGTCCAATGCGTAGATTACAGTTATGCAGTTTCTATTGCTCCCCGTTGCTGAATCCTATGAATTATATACGAAAGTTAAGAGTAAGGGAACAACGAGGACAAAGTTCAGCTAATAAATAAACAGGTCACTCATTACCCTCATAAAGCGAGATAAAACAAAATGAACCGCAAAACATCTAAATAAAACACATACATGGAGGCCTCTAGAGCCATACATCGCGGGAATGCCCAAGTTTATTGCTGCTAGTTCTCGCTATAATACTCTAGATAAGCCAGCAGAGACAATTTGGCACAAACCACGCCCCAGTTCCGTAGCCAAGCAAGCGGGGTACACCGAGGTTTTGCATATAGATGCGCCCATTTGGCTTACACTACATAAATTAATTGTACGCGTTTCACTGAATACGCGTCAACTGAGATTTACGAGACGCTGCGACGGTTTCACTTTCTTATTGATGTAGCTAATTGTGTGGTATCTAGCCGGCTCTAGTATATGCTAATTTCTATATTATCATACAAAGGTTCCGTCGGGGTCTGACTTTTACTTTATCCGTCCCTCTAGCTAAAGTCATCTGAAGTTTAGTAGTCTGCTTTGGTATACTTTTAGCTAATCTACGTGTAGCCTTTTGGGTACCACCTAGGGCTTATCCATCGGCGGAAACGTCCCTCAGTCCAATCTTAAAACCAGATTTTTACAATAAGTCCTAATTAGCTAACAACTGCTGCATATGTGATTAAATCTCTAAATCACCACTTACGACCCATGGGAAAGATCTCATATCTTATTCTTAGTACCTAGCACCACTAACATGCCTACAATTACGTACTAGTGTGAATTATATAGCTTTGATTAGCATACAGGCGTTGACTGAGCCACGCAACCTGTTTACGATGGTCACCATTTACCATGTCATTCTATAAGCTTATTGCCTTCTTGACTACGCGTCGACATATTCAACAAGTACATAATAAACACGCTCGCGAATACCCAATGATGTTTTGCTCAGAATTTAATTTAATAAAAAGGTAATGTGATAAAAAGGTACTAACCGTGTAAAGCCTTTAAGTAGGCCTTTCCCGCCGTTATCATCTGACGAGCACCTGGATTAAATTTGTCCAGGATGTTCTGAAACAACAAAAAAACAACATTTTGAAAATGTTTGAAGAGAATATTGTACTGATGTTTGAAAGGAGAAAGTTTTTTGTGAGTTAGGCTGCGTTCTGGCGGACTGCTTAAATTATATATTGTTATTGTGTGCCATCTAAAAAGGCTGTAGGAGACGTAAAAAACGGTGTTTATTGTGAGTAAATAGTAATTATTGCACTTCAAATAAATCACCATTTGCTGCGTCGTAATTTCAAAACAATGGTCGCCTGTTTTAAGTCTGACAACCAGTCTTACCACGGGGTATCGTTTTACCCAGTACTCAGATAGGCAGTCGCTCCATGTAAAATAATGGTATTCAGCTGCATCCGGTTAGACTGGAAGCCGACCCCAACATAGTTGGGAAAAGGCTAGGCAGATGATGAGATGATGGTCGCCTGTTTTAGTTTCTTAACTAGGCACATGTGTCTAAATGTAATAAACTGCACTTTTCAGTTAGATCTAACTCCCATAGACTGTTGTTTGCTCATTTGTTTACATTCTAGTAGTTGTTATTATTGAAGAGTAGTTACCTAACTTTACTATATGAATCCGAAGGACAAACGATTTTTTAAATGACAATAAATTATTCAATCAATAAAAACACAATGAGTAGTTGACGGTGACTGGTATTTTATTATCATATTACCTAACAAAAACAAATAAAAACAATCAATCAATCAATTCATTGTTATGCAAGCGAAAGTGTGCCGCATTTTCTTATAAACGTCAGGTTACGAAACGGCATCATTAATATATGATGGCCATAAGATAAGGCCCATTCATATGCATTGGAAAATGAGGTCTTAGACCGTAAATAGACTTTGGTGCTGGAATGTGGCCTTCAAGGATGCTGCAGTCGTTTGCGGCCTCGATGCCGAGGTGTGGCGACGACGACATTCCTTTACAAATACTGCTTTACGCCACTTCTCCGAAAGCGTATAAAAATCACTAGTACTTTTGCATGTTGTGCACGAATGAGAACTGGCTACCTTAAACATACAAACGGCCAGTGTGCCACTTAAGTTTTAAAAATAAAATACAAGTTGCTTGCGAATCTTAAAATAAAAGATCTTTTTTGCGTCAAGAATTCTTATGGAAATATAGATTTTATTGGAACACGCAAATCAATACAAAGAGAGACAATACTTTTGTTTAAGAGCTTTTAATTTATGCTTTTTATTCACCTTCTGATTTACTTTTGACACGCTCAATTCTGAATTCAGCATCAAAACGCTGAACAACGCGAACTCAAGGGATCTCATATATTTGAATCAACTCTAGCTTTGTACAGTAGCAATGTTGGAATTTAGCTCACACGAATAGCGACAGATAGTTATTTATTTGCTCCTTTTCGGAGCAAAATTGCTTATAAGCCCAAAAAGAGTTCTACTAAATCCCTCCGAATATATTGTGCTCGTTGTTTAATTTAGCAACAAAATGTCTCTTCGACGTATCCTATCTAAATCGATACGATATACGAGGCGAGAAACAGGCCTTAGCTTTTATGTCCTAAGGATCTTTTGAGATAACAGAATCGTGTAATGTAGGAGAAAACAAAACACTCGCGGCGAGCAAACTGTAGCTTGGTTCTCGAATACTCGAGTTGTACACACTGAAGCAAATGTTTCCACTCGGAATGTTTCAGAAAGCTAATACAATCTTCATACGGTTTTTGAGTTATACCAAATTAGTTAGACGGCGTTTCTACGGCATTGTGCTTTTGAAATAAGGATAATGTCACTTCGTCTCACAATATGCCTTACTGTCAGCATTTAGAAACCTGTTAGAGAAATCGTGTGAAATACTACTTGCTAGTGTGTTTGAGTACGTGCTAAAGAATTTAAAATATCGATGGTTTCGTCTAGTTTTCTCTGACGTTAGTGCTCATTTGCTTTTGCACGTCTATGAGAATTTCTATATTTTCTGACGACCTTTTTTAACTTCACCGACATTGCTTAGTATTTTTTTTCGGTAATTCACGAAAATAGTTTAGCTAACTTGTAGTAAAACTATTTCCTTGTTCAGCATACTAAAACGAAGCTATCTTCCCCACATTACATATTAATTTAAGCGTAAGCGTTCCTTTATACACGTTTAGATACGCATAGCGCAGCGACCCCAACGTTAAAGATTCTCCATCGTAAGCATGTTGGGGTATAAGTAAGTGCGTAGAACAGAAAATGGCCGAGTATTCCGGGTCGGTCCGTCCTAATCCCCAGGTTATTGCCACATTACAAAAAGCCAATGCATTTTCCGTTCTCCTCCAATATCGGTAGGCTGTGGGCCTAACTACGTGCTAATGTGTTTTACGATGGGTTGACTCAAATTTTTTATGCTGTGTATTTCCTCGACGGGTGTTTATGTTTAATTCATTTTGTTGTATTTTGTGAGGTGCGTCCAAATTGAAGCGTTTAGATGAAAGCTAAGCAAATTGAGGGAAAATCTTTTTATGGTTTTATTTGTATAATTATGTAATCAGTGTTGCGACATACTCATGCGTGTGTAGCTTATGAATAGAATCTATTTGAATACGATTTTAGAAATGCCATTGTTTTGGTTAATTAAAATGCATTATAATATTGTTGTAGGCGGGTTCTATTCATGTCAGCGCACCTTAATATTATGATATCTAGTGTTTGGAATTCCAGTAAATTTATCCTCGCAGTTATATTTAAATATGAAGTAGAATGAATACCTACGAAGACCTTGGTTTGTACAAAAATTCCTGAGCAAAAAAAACTAGTTCAAATGAATTGCTTTAAAGCGAGGAATCAGCTTAGTTACGAATGCAATTATTATTTAAACGCTGTCTGACTCATTCGATCGTGATCATTCAATCGTGCACTGATGCAATATGCTTTGATACAACCCACAACAAATGAATACGCCACTATTATATTGTTTAAAATTCAATCGTAAATTCGAAACCATAAAATGTTTATTTGCAAGGAACAGCTGTAATATTTACCCGTGACCCAACCGATCCTCACCATTCGCACTTTCACCTCTACTCTCGACTTACTTTTGTTATTGAATGCTATTTCAACGGTAAAACCTTTCTCAGAACATTCCATATGGCTACGTTTACTGTTTATAAGGGCAATCATGGCACTTAGTACCTACGTATTACCGTGTAAGTGTTACCTTTTATCTCGCTATAACTTGTTATGGATCGCTCACGGTTTATGCCTCTTGTGGGTTAGCAATCAGTCATTAATACGATGCCCAGAATACTTGAGCTTCTCATTGCAAAAACAAATTATAAATGGGATGCGCAGAATAGGTTGCTGGGTCATCGCTTTCGAGAGCCATTACAGCCCGTTTCTCTTCAATACAGACACTCATGGAAATCTGCAGACTATTGATTGACTCCTATTTATAAGTACCTTCATCCTCAAAACGGTGTAAAGCCGTGGGGCGTCTATCTCAATATAAACACTTAACGTTTTAAATAAGTTATCTGTCCCCATCTTCACGGTCGTTCAATACACGACGATGACTGAAATATATGGCTTCTCGGTTGGGGCCGGCGGGAAGCAATTTTTCACCGGATTCAGACGTACCTTTTTAAAATACCGAACAGGCTGTGTAGGTAGGCACGCTTATTGCTCGCGTCGAGAGCGTAAATCTTGAGGGAGACTCGTATACGGAAGACGGCCAAGGGTGAAAAATAGATTCGCACTTATAAAAATTAAGCAACCCGCGAAGGGGGAGCGATAGAAATATTTCGGGACTATACTTTATAGTACACAGTGTATTTTTTGCCGTGAAACATTAATTGAACTCAGAAAACGTGAGAGATATTTCCTCTTACACAATCATACCCAGATTTGAGTTAGATAAAATATGAGGTCCTTAACATAAGTTGGAACTCATTTATCACGCCCAAATCTCTTTGAGACATCACATCCGTCACATAAAGATGACGTATCCCTTGACATAGGTAGAATACCCATGTGATATTGTATCGTGAGCTAGCTATACTAATGTAATACTGTGACTTTATCCCATCCTCTTTATTTGTCGGGCACGTACCACACGACATTTGCTACAAAATTGCTTGGGGTGGACTTCGTGACGTTACCGGCTTTCGTACCCTTTTCGGGCCTAATGTCCCACGCACACGTCCGATATTTTTTTACTATCAACGGAGTATTGGCCTTTGAAATTCATACGGAATTTTACGATGGATGAGTAAGTCAAGTCTATATTGTGCGGTTTTCCTACTGTTAAGACTATTGCTGGCTCACATATCCGATATATTTTAATTAAATGCCAACTTGCACAATTATCACATTTCGCAGGACCTGAAATTCCAATAATAACATCGCAATATACTTAATTAATTTCACGAATACTAATTTATTTGCATTGTTTTAATGCGTCAAACTGTGCGTCGAAATAGCCGAGTTAGATTCGGAAATGTGAAATAATTTTAACCATTTTACTTCACAAGCAATCCCCAGTAGATCTACATTAGTCATACATGCATAAATTAAATTAAATTTCATAATTCACATGAGCAACGTTGCGGAATACTTTATGAATTTAATTACTAACTTTGATGACGTGCCTCTCTCTGGTGTCTGATTTTTAATCGTTTTACGGGCCGACTGTAATTTGGGTTATTTAATTTAAGGACAATGTTAAAATGATAATGTATTTGTAATGCTTTATTTACTTTAGAATGAATATTTATTTGAATAACTTGTCTCATAAATTTTTGCAAGCCTTGCACTCAAATAAATATAACATTCTTTTACCAGTGCTCATTCGTCTCAAAACCCCCTACAGGCATGTAATTACAATTCACTTCAAAGTCAAACTGCGACATTACCCGACAATAAAGCCGAGACGAGCGACACAGGTACGAAGTTCCCGGTAATCTCAGGGTTTAAATCTTTTATAAAATGTTTGGGTACACAAACATGCAAGTTGTACAGCGGGCGGGATGTTTGCACAGAACACTTGTTGCCAATCTACACAGGGACATGGCTATGTTGTTTACAACATGTCTGCAAGCGAAGTTTATCCTTCAGAATAAAAAAAAGATCAACAAACTTTTTACAGAGCTCCTACTCCTAAGCTGTCTGCAAAAGTTAACTTGCCAGATTCGCTACACGGAAAGCATATTTAGGAGAGACGAAGTTTTTATGTGAGTTTGAGTGCGTTGGTACTTATACACTGTACAAGGTTTTAGTACCTACTCGAAAACATTACCTTAGGTACCTACATGTCCACGTACGAATACGTGGACGACATTAATATTATAAAATAAAACTTCAGATAACAAACCCGCAGCAATACTGTAAATCTTTACAGTTCCAATAAAGTTAAATTAATTAATTGTCTCCCCGTCGTCGTCCCAGACTTTGCTAATACTTTCCAGGAGTTTTAAATTGATTGCAATCGGACTGATAACTGTTAAATTCCAATCTAAGCTCCACCTCCACCCTGGACGGTGGAGTTTTTAACGTAATCACGGCCGTGCAATTTGTTACGGATTCAACAATGCACCTCTTAAGTTCTCTGCTGGGGCAAAATAAAAGAGTTCCTTTAAGTTCGCTAAATGAAGTCGACTACAAAAGGCGGAGCCCGGCGTAATTCAAATGAACGCAAGCGGTCGCCGCTCCTCGCTTTGATTCCGTACTTTTGAAAAGTTTAATTTTTGCAAAGTTTCACTAGCAGGACTTTGCAAATACTTTCAGATCTCGTTCGAACTCCAACATCTGACTCAATGGTTTTACCTAAAGGGCTGCTACTGCTAATGTCAATGCTATTCATTAATCTTTCAATGTCTAATTCGTTAATGGAGAAGTTTTTTGGGCTATGTAAAAAAAGAGCTGAAATGTTCATTGTGAAAAAGTCCCTGATTAAACAAAAAATAGCGATTGATTATACTGACGGAAACTATTTAATGATGTTGTGCATTGTAGATACACAATACAGGCGGAGTATGATACAGACGTACGGTGTACAGCAAGGTCGACCTCTTAGCAGTTAATATTTGTTATTTATGTATAGAGATCGTTCTTGTGTGTACTCGAACGTTAAGACTCCATTGTTTATCGTCATTATTATGTAGATCTATTAGTTGCCATTCACTGTCGTTTAGTAAGACAATTAGAACAATCGCAAGGTCAGGCTCATGCCAAATTGGCTTTACAGCCTTTATAGATGTCGTTTTGTTAATAAAACATTGGCTTGTCACGACATGAACTTGAGTTCTTAGGTTATAAAAAGTCTTAGGTTAATAAAGTTGAAAAGTTTCATAAGATTTATTTAGTTTTATCGTCCTATGCGTGACTTTGCAAAGTGGCAGCGGGATGAATTTTAATAAGTTTATTATGACTAAGTAGGTAGAAACTGGTTACAGTAAAGTTGTTAACCTCTTTACTTAAGTTTTATAGCAACTTTGGACGATTTACTACAGACAGCGTGGGTTTATGTTCCTAACACATTTTATTTCTACGACGTGAAAAGTATTTTCCGCAGTATTTTTTAGTACCCGTCTGAATACTGAAAGCTGACCTTACAGTTGCGAATGGGCTCGCCAGATGATGTATACTTATCTGTCGTTCACTCACGAAAATGTTTGAAGGCTTTATGTTCTTGCTGAGACTTGCGCAGACCAGGCAATAATGGCTAAAAGGAGGAGGCCTAAACTCGGCAGTTAGTGGAACGAGGCTGTCAATGATAATATAACATAACATCACGCCTGTTATCCCCGAAGGGTTAAGCAGAGGAGTACCTAATAGTACACTCACATTTCGCCAGTTATAGAGGGCAAGCCTATTGCCATCAACCGGGCACAAATCCAGAGTCCGTGGCTGCTACTGAGAAATTCCTAAAGGAAAAATCCAATAACACTTTGTCCGACCTGGGAATCGAACCCTCCCTTCCCTCATGCTCAGCAGTCGCGCTTGCTACCACTAGATCAAAGAGGCTGTCAATGATGAGAATGATGTCATTGTTCTTGTAAAATATGACTGTATCTTAACACTTCATAACACTATCTTTAGTCAGCGGCTTCGCTCGCGTTATGTTTGGAAATTACTGCACGGGAGGGTTTTAAATATAGCCTATGATACACTGAAACACTGTGGCTTCATATTAGTGAAAGAATTTTCGGAATCGAATCAGGAGTTCCGAAGATTATCCCCTACATCCAAACTTAGAAATAGACAAACTTCACCGCTTTTTAATATTAGCATAGATAACGTCAAGACTAGTTCAGCTGCAAACAGATCCTATACCCATGTGTGAATCCGCAAACACACATTACATCAGTCTACATATTATGATTTCTGACAAGGTAAACAGAGTTGCGATTAGTACTACATCCGAAGCACTACCTACTTGCCTACTTGCTATCCGCAATGTTTATTTGCAAATACAACAAGATTTCTCTCGGTGGAATTAGTTATTAATCTTTGAAGGGTGAAAAGCGGTTTACATGTTGTTAGATTTCCTTTATGGTACGATTTAGTTTTGTTGAAAATATTTGCAGGAAAATAAGATTAGTATATATAATTCGTTTATAGTAAGATTGAAGATCAATCTAATGCCCGTCGATTTCCCATTGGAGAAATGACGAAGTTTGAGGGTTGATTTTTACGAAATTCTTCATTAGTTTTATATCTTCGTTTTATAAGAAACTTTTAACGCTAGTTTGCGTTGTGTGCCAGTGAATTATTAAATTGAAGATTTTTATTAAGTAGAAGTTTTTTGTTTCCACAATTTTTTTTGTATGTGTTTTTTCAATGTGACATTCCTCTGCTTGTGTTTTCTAGCCATACCTGTCGCATCAATTCATTTATGATCCAACATAGCAGGTTGTCATCTTTAAAGCTAAAAAAGACATAAATACACATAAATAGTCCCTTCGCTCGTAAATTGCGACATCTTGTCAAGCCAAGCAATCGAATGGGAGTTTAACAACCATATTTGAAAGCTTTAATAACTTAATAAGTCTATGAAATTGCAAAACATAAACAGAAAAGCAGACACTCGATGTTTCAATGGGACTTAATTAACTGTGTAGATTAGAACTAGCTATTTATTTATGGATGCAAGTTTATACATTATTATACATTTTTGAAATTCGAACTTTATATTATAAGTTGTGAATAAAAAAAAAATTAACCCGAGTCTTTAGTTACTAGAAGATATCCTCAATCGGAAACGGTTCGAAATACAAACAATGGTTGAATGGTTTTAGGCTAAGATCATAGTGAAAACTCATTTGTTTTTTTTTTTTAATGGTAGATAGAATATTCTATATATTAATAATATTCACACCCTAAAAATTACAGGTAAAAATAAGTTAGCGGATGAGCAGGGACGTTAAAAGTTTATATTTGTATAGATTTTAATCAATTGCAAACCCGATGTTATTGATGCTAGCTTGGTCAACAAGTTCCACATATTTATTCAAGCAAATTTCTGTACTAGTTAATCGTAGATTTATCGTTAAATCATGAGATATTCATCATCGTGTCGTCATTAGGAATAAATCCAGTGAACGCGTATGAACTGCCGCATTCCTTATAGAAGTGCGCAGTGAAACCGCTTGTTTGTGCAATGTATGGTGTTGAAATCGCGGAATAGGAAAATTGTATGTATGAAATAATCTTCGTGTATAGGAATGGTATCTTATTTCATGCAACATAATAATTATTTACCAATGTATAGACGTATATTAAGCTTCGTATTCGCAGTAGGAAGGTAGAAACATAAAGAAAAGTTGAGCAAATGTTGCAGAAAACGCATTTCTTAAAGCCAACAAGAGTGTATCAAGAGTGTAGCAAGAGTCCATCGTCGTGAGCACCATTTTTGTGTTCTTATTCTAGTGCCTCTCCAACTAATTGCACCTTCCAGGACATGAAAGAGGCAAACGACAGAGCTGTCCAGGTCGTTAAGTACTGATGGGACAAAATCTAAGTCATCGATTTGTGTCTTGTTTGTTTTAGTATATTCGAGTACGTTTAAAGGGTTTTCTATTAGAAAATGCCTATGTGTACACCACCATGTACTTTGTGCTTAAAGTGTTAAATAAATAAATACACAGTTCAGCAACAGTCGTCACTCCGGTCTACTCTCGAATGATTTCTTTCTTTTTGAGCACCATTTTTCAGCAACACATAAATATGACGTTGCATAACTTTTGTTGTTATCCAACAACTAAAGTTACCTATTGTGAATACAAGGCTTGAGACTCACTGTACTACGAAGCACGAACTAAAAGTTTTGTTTATGTGAGTGTGTAACTCACACTTTTTCCCAACAAGGGTGGGCAGTGTTTTCAGTAACATTAGCGACATATGCGGATTATTTATTACTTGTACACAACGAATTTATAAATGCGGGGTAGTTTGGAAATTTATGGGGAAGGTAACTTTATACAGTTTGTTCACAAATTATAATTATTTCAGGTTTTGTTGCCTGCTTCAATGAAATTAACTTTAGCGTACGGATCGGATGGGTGACAAAATTAATGTTTTCATCAATGGTTTTGTTAATAAGCAACAGTAACACTTAACCCCACATTATGATGCTTGCATGAACTTAAATATACAAGTACACTTTACGTAAATGTTGACAACAAATAAGGACTTGACGCCCTGAACGCTTAATGAAATATTTGCTCTGACACCCATTTCCAAGCATTGGACAAATAAAAACAACACAGTTAAGCTTAATGACAAACTCGTGTCGCTTTATTAAAAACATGTAGCCATATTTGATACAGTAATAATATTTCTAGTTTGGTGATTGTCTCCACCTGTCCTGTCTGGTATTGCTTTGCTTATGTGTTGGAAATAAATCAGGAGACAAGGTGAGTTTCCTCATATAATTGACAGGAGATGTGGTATGATGGTAAGTGTGCATGTCCTGTGTTTAAGCAAGTTTAAGTGAAAGTCATATTAGAAAAAAGAGGAAGACAGTTCGTCCTAGTTTCAACAGAAGACATTAATTAAATGAAAATATCCCGCAATATCAAGAAATCAACGATTTCTCGCTAATCCGTTTAAGTACTGGTTCGCCTACTAGCCTCTTGACCAAGACAAGTACGAGTCACGACCAGATGGAATGACTTCTTACCGCAACGACATAAGTTCAGAACTTTAACTGCGGCACTTAGGAGGCTCATAAATATGCCTTGGTTTCAAACGTGTTATTTATCTCCATAATCTTGTACATTCATTAGAACTCGGTACTTGTTGAAGCGTATTAATTATCCCTGCATTCTTCACAGCCTACATCCAGCGGGTACACGGCCTACGTCGTAATAAGTATACCAAACAACTCTGGATCAATCCATCGTTCGCGGTTTATAATGAAACTGGCGCAGCGAATTTCAATGCGGTCGGCAATAATTTGTGGTTTTTGTAACGGAATGTACGGGTTTTTTTTTTTTACATGATGCGGATTTTAATACGTGTTTGTTCTGAAATTACACGATGGGTGGCAGGCAGATGTCCCCATAACTCATGGAGCCTACCTATACCCCGTTTGGTATTGAAACCACGCGTGTCACGGCTGTCGCACAAACAGGCGGAGGAAGTTTTTTAACACGTAACTCTGAAATCGTGTCGAGGCGTTGTTTTGTCAGACTTTAAAGAGATTTAATGCGTGCATGATAATATGGATCGGTTGATTTTCTTGATATTATCTTCAAATTAGCAGGTTTTAAACAAAACTTACCAGTTTAATTTATATTCTATGTGATTCACAAGTTTGGCTAATTGCTGATCGCTGCCTATTTACTTATTTGGTGGTTCAAAGGTTTAAGACTAAACCCAAATTCGACTACGTAAGAAATCTGACCAAAACCAATCATCAAATCGAAACAATTCTACAAAAAAAACTATTTCCCACGGACGATTACAATAATGACTGCCTGTAAAGTTTTGACTCCATTCATAGCCAAGACAAAACAAGAACGCAACGAATGTGTAAATAAAATGCAGGTGACGGTTCGACCTTGAATTAGATCCACTCCGCCATAGCATCGTAACTAATCGCTTCAGTTTACATGACTCCATCTTATTTAATTGTTGGATCGTGTGAGCGTTTGATCAATTGATTGGGGCACGTTCGGCTTTTGAATTAAAATGCTGTTGGTGTAACTGATGGCTTGGTGGTATGGCCTGACGGGAATGATCGTAGATGCACTTGTATCTACTGTCTGATGACGATCTAGAATTGTCATTTGTTTTCGTCTACCATCAATGTAGCTTCACTATCGACAGTTCAGGATACTTCTAGGCAGTGAATGTATATTCTGGGTAGGTATGTTTGCGTATGACCGCATTGGCCTTTTGCCATTTACCTGCCACGCCTCTAACCGCAGGACTACTTTCAGGAATTTATGACAAAAAAGAACAGTTCCAATTCGCTCAATCTTTATTGCGAGCTTGAGATTTATTTTTATAACTACACATAATGAGCAACTCTATCCCGAAAATTTGTGATTTTAGTACAGAGATTGGTACTACAAAAACAGAAGTCGAATTGGAATTAATTCCGAGAAGGTCCTAAATTAAATCCTAATTCGTTTTTAGACAAAACAATCCATTCTTTGATTCATTGTCTTGTCTTAAACTGACCTTTTCCTCAACCGACCGACATTATTTTCTAGTGAATGTGCCGCCATCACGTCATTCACCAGGCTAGGTCAAAGGCATTGTAAGTTTCGTATCTACGACTTTAACAATATTTAACATGCAGATAATGTCTAGCTTCTAAACACTTTGGCTGCGCATTACGCAGACTAATCTTGGCAGTCACGAATTCAACGTTCGCAGCCGCATTCCAAGCATACAGAGGCAACATTACTCACACAAACATACCTTTGAGCTATGTGTACATAGTAAAGGTATACGAAATATTCAAGAAAAAAAAAACAATCTAGAAAAGAGGTCGGTGTTTAAAAATTTGGACTCAGGACAACATTGAGACTGGCTGACTACAGAAAAAGATGGCGCATGGCGGCAGGGGTAGCGCGCGAAAATGTAGTCTGAATAGTTCTCAATTTAAATTATGTAACACTTTATGTAACGCTGTTTAACGAATAGCTTAACTTTAATGCATGTTATTTTATAATAAAACTAGAATTCAGATTGCTAATTTCATAGCAAGTAATCTAGGTAACTAGACTATAGCTAGTTAGTGTCCAAATATAAAGTTATAAAGGCGTATTATGAAGTAAACAACATCATATTCATAATTTTGCGTGAAGGTAATTATAACACTGCTATTCATTCGCAAAAACATCCACGAAACAATAAAAGGTAAACGAAGATGACGAACAACTAACTTGAGACTCGACTCTCGTTTTAGCATTAAATCGCAGAATAATAAAGAAAATTTTCTTTTACAAAAACTTCAATATAATTCAAAGTGGGGTTTGGTCTGCGTTTGAAACGGAATGAATTCCGACGCCCGTCTAGGAAGAGTTTCACCATAATGAAATTCTTCAAATATCGCCCTCACCCCATAAGGATTAAAATTCATGTAATTGCGCGTGCGGTTTTCTATGCGGGCCGCATACGATTCCAAGTATTTCGAAAAATATTACTAAGGGGAAAACTTGCAGCATTGTGAGAACGCGCTTTAAGAGCGTTGTTCCAAATCTACGCGCTCGGGTTTTAGGTTTTTATCGCTCGACGCCGCTTAGTGTGCGTTTTTCCTCATGTACGGCACACAGTTGCGACGCTGCGACGACTAAACGGTCTTGATCTGTAGCTATGGCGTACCGCGTACCTATATTTTATTGAAGTAAAAAGCTAAAAGTTTTCGGAGAAAATAAAAAGACTGTCCACAATAGATTATTAGTGTATTTTAATTAAATTTATACAAATATGGATGAAGAAAATAACATTATGTAGCTACTTATAATACAAATAAACTCATTTTATTTGTTTATTTTTATAAGTACCTACTTAATTGAAGTTTTTAAAACTATTTGTCTAATGGGCATCGCTCGACTTTTCCTTGGATCTACATATAATTGCTAGGAGAACACAATCAAAATAAAATGTTGTTAATCGTGGAGCCATCTTCTGTCCCCAGAAATTATCATCTCTGAAAACTTTGAAGACTTTTATGTTAAATTGACAGCCACACAGCAAACAAACACACTGAAATATCTGTACTGAAATCACTGAAATAATAATAACAATTTTCTACTAACGATGTTTAATTATTGAGGTTATTGGTACTAGGTGTTTTTCTGGGTAAATCAAAAGTCACGTTTGGGTTTCGTCCTTAAATTTAACCAAGGTCCATGTTTTCAGTCCTACAAATAAAATTGCTGATATTAAAGAAAATAAAACAAAACAAAAGTTCATCTACTAGAATAAAAACAACTAGTTTCAACTTACGATATTTGATGATAAGTGATATCAGATTCTTCTCTTATATCCGTGGATGAGTAAAAAGTTGGGAGCGAGTCGGAAGCTACATTTTTGGATGAGCCAGAAGTTAAATTTACTGGTTATACAGTAGGAAGGAAGACAGAAGTTACAGTTGAGGATGCATCGGGGATTATATTATTTACCAAAGATGCTCTTAATTTTGATCTGAAAGAAAAACATAGAAAATTATTAAGTTAGTTATTAATAAGTAATTTAATTTAACTATTAGTAAGTAATTTAATCAGTAATAGTCATACATTTTAAATAATTTTGTATAGTTTAAAAAACTAAAATCACACTTTAATTCTTACATGTAAGTACGCAACATTTCAACTTAATAGAAAACCGGGAAGTGGGTCAAATTTTACTTCTAAGATTTGCTTTCATAGTTAGAAGTGAAGGTTATACATATAAGTGTGTTCAAAAGAAACGGTTACGGTTGATGGGTCACCGCTAGTGGATTTGCCATTCAAACTCAAACTCAAACTCAAAGCATTTATTTCAATTAGACCATTACAGGCACTTTTGAATGTCAAAACACAAAAAAAATAAACTAAGCTACAGTCCCTGTCACAGGGCATAATAACTTGTGAAAGTACTGTAGTTGCCCATTCGAAAGCGTAGATCTCTATGGAGAAGAATGGGCAAGAAACTCCATGGAACCATTTACCTGACTACGAGTGTTGTGTTGGTAGAAAAACAATAATTTACACAAATGTATTGACCCCCTGTTAAAAAATTAAATAAGTACTTACGCAGCTTCTCTTGCCTTCTGCAAATTATTAATCATTTTACTTTTTCGTGCCTTAACAGATTTCTTTGATCCAAAGTAATATGTTTTGTTTATTCTACCCATGTTCTGTAAGTAAAATAATAACAAGTTTGTAGAGAAAATAGTTTTAAGTACATAGTTCCACTTTACCTAATTATTAAAATATTACTTAAATGAAGAACCTCATTCAGATTCACAAATAAAATAAATAATACTTACGGATCAAAAATATTTGGTCGCACTATAATTTACGTATATATCACGCGTGGCGCTTGCGCAGCGGCGGGAGGTAAACCGACATAGGTCCTACGTCGACGAGCGCCAGAGCGCGACTGATTTAGGCCGTAAGATTCAACCGATTTTATACTTACTTTGAAAAATTATTTTCATAAATGATTGAAGACATATATTTTTTCTTTTTTACACATTTATGGTGCAATGTTTCTTCTTACATATAAAATTATTTGTGTTGCCAAATGACTTTTAGATTATGAGATATGACGTGTTTTTTTGTGGTCGATTTCTCGATTTTTTATTTTTTTTGACGTGATAAAACTACAAGTTCATGAATTAAAAATCGATTTTTTCTCAATGCATTTTAAATTTCAGGGTATGCCTCTTCGTATGAATACCTTTTTACCTTCTTACTTAGTAATAATATTTGGTGTAAGATTACTTCAAAGTTGTGCCCTCGCGCGTCATCTGGAAATCGCACCTTCGAAATCCGCTATTTTCATAGTCAATAATCCAATTTGAACGAGTTTTTGTTAATAGAATTCAAACAAAAATCTATGACAATTACGATGTTTGAAGTCAAAAGAAGCTAAAACAATAAATTATGTGACTAAAATCACTTCAAAATCTCCCAAGATCGCGATTTACGTTTGTAAAATGCTAACACGCTCTTAACAGAACAAACGGATATAATACGCTTTGTTTTTCATTTTGTTTGTAAGCTCGGGTTAAGTAACGATTAAACCTTTTAAAGGTGCAATCCGCCCGCCATAGTGTTTGTTTTCTTGGCTCCGTTTGTTTTTACAAGCTAAATAGTTTTCAAATGGCTGTTTGTAACTAATTTCGAATTGTTTGTGATACAAGTGTGTTCAACACAAAAGGATTCCCTGATGTGAAATTAAATGGGAGCAACTTGTGTTATGTACGATTTAATTAAACTTGTTTGATTGACGACTGTGATAATGTGTGCTTTCAACTGACTAAAACAACTGAAATAACATACGCAATATTTGATTGGTTTTTATTCGTATCGCACAATTTTGAAATGATCAAGGAAATGAATAAAATAATAGCAGAATCAAATTCAGATTTGGAATCAATACAGTAGAATTACCTACAATTAAATGTCGTGTAAAGTTTATTGTAATTTCAAGCACACATGGCCGGGTCGAGTAACTGTGGGTGCTATTAGGGCCCCGGGCACGTCCCGTTTACAACCTGTCGTGCAAATATTTATCCGCATCGGATTTACGTGTTAACCGTCCGGAATTGTAATCAGCTTTGATTGGGAACGCGCTGCCGATGCTTCCGAGACTAATGATATTCCTATTTACACCACCGCGCATGCAGATCTGTGTGCTAAACACTAATCTCCCATACATTACGTATTTAAATCATGAGGTAATGCTACCTGCCAATATGTGACTCATTTAAACCGTGTATTTAAAGATCAGGCACTGTGTCACTGACGCTTTAGAATCCATTGCTAACTATTCCGTTTATCAAATTCTGCGCCAAAACAAAAACATAAAGGCTCCATTTTCTATTTCAAGTTACATAAATAAAACAAAAATCAATAAACAACTGAGTTTCATTCTGTATGCGCTCGAAGCTGCGAAATCATACAGCCTATACGTACAAATTAAAAGGTAACTGAGCCAGTGTAAAGGGAAGCTGAACTCGGAAAAAAAAAACTTACAAGATAAACTTTTGCCATAGATTCATTTTGCTTTAATTGCAAGAAAACGAAAGAGTACTGAATAAGCGGATAATTTAATTAGAAAGAAATTGAGACTACGTCGGTATTCCCGATAAAAAATAAGCCTGCAAACTTGATCGTTTAGTTTTTCCCCTGTGATATGTATTTCTCGGCTCAACGTATTTAAATTTTTCTTGGGTGGTAAAAAGTCGTACGGAATTCGGACGACGGCATTCAAGCATTTGCCACGCCGCCGCGCCGCTGCGTGCCGCCGGAGCCGGCCGTGGGACAAACGCGCACCGCGCGACGACGCCACCGATGGAATAAATTCTGCGTTGTGCCAAAACAACGCGGACAGTTCTTACGGTTGCAATACCTTTGTAAAATTACAATTTCACGCCATTAGCTAGGCCGCTGTCTGTTTCACTTAGAAAGTACAACACAATGGGTAAAGTCTAATTGTTACACAAGAGGGACATCGATACTTGTCGCACTCGTGAAGGGACTACACGAGCACTTTCGTTACGTTCTCATTTCAGTTCTAGCAAAGTTTCCGCATTTATACGGAGAGATGGGAATACTAAATAGCTCAGTCGGACTGCCTGTCAAGTAAATGCTCTGCGCGCAATTACGAAAATATTTCGTGTATTTAGAGGAACTAATTTGTGATGGCTCCGAGACGAGCACAAGCCGTGCTGCTGCAGAATGTAAGCAATTAAATAAACGACAATCAACGGCACAAAAGCGTCAGGAAGGGAAAGTCGGGTAATATAATTATATAGATATGGCAAGTTAGCACTGTGCAGTGTGACGGTCGACACGCCGCGGGCGAAACGCGCGTCTAACCGAATAATCACAACTCATTAAGAACCGTTAAGATACATGCTTCGTACACATCGAGAGTGCGTATCTTGTGAACGTTATCATGTTTTATCAGAACACATCTCATGTCCACAACCGTACGACGAAAAAAGTCGAGCAGGGTAGACGAACGCAACGCGAATGTTTAAGTTTAATTATTTTCACGCACGTTCTATGTATGTAGATAGAGCGAGAAAGAATACTAATCTTTTCAAAATGATAAGCACTTACAAATTGATTCCTGAAAAATGGTTTCCTGACGATAATTTTCATAAAATGTAAGCCAAAAACGTAGATAGAATTTAAAGTGCCTCCTACACAAATATTAACAGTTACCATCTGATATTAATTCGATCTTCCCGACGTAATGTAATTATTTCCTTCCATTCCGGCACTGATAAAACAATTACGGTTATTGGAGCGCTTGAAACGTCATTCTGTATTTCGCCATGTCTACGGTAGGCAATAAGCATTAATGTAATTTGTGCAAATATGAAAACGGCTGACTTTGCCCTTATTAGTTGAGCGAGGCAGTTGCGCGGATCTTCTCACGCCGAGCCGCCCCTAATACGTACAGACATAATTACATTGTATTTGAACGCCATCTGTTCCCAGACTATTTTGTTTACCGATATCATAAAGCCCGAATACTCTCGCGTTAAAATGAAGAGGGTTTAACGAAAAATGTTTTGTTTTCCTCCCATCTTGTAACACATTTAATCAACGTCTTAACTCCTCAAGGATTCGGAGTAACGTGTAGATTAGTATGTCTAGCTCGGCTTGCGAAATGACAATCACAGTACCGAAACGTTCAGGAACAAATCGCTTTAATTTAGAATTTATAATGTTGGCGCAATTTTTAACAAGATTAAAAAGGTCTGAGTCGAAAGTTAAGCGGATTGGGAAACATAATTTACGTCTGTTTACAAGCGGCACAGTCGGGAACCCACTGATAAAATGAAGAACGAATCTGTCATGTACGAGAGAATTCCCCGTTGCTGTTTCCGTGTGCTGATTCCGTAGCAGAATTAGCTCCGTGATGCCAATTTTTCAATATTAAAATCAAATGAAAAAGATGATCTTGTTTCCTGTTGTGTAATTCATGATGAGTGAACTCCGAAATATTATTTATCTGTAGGTAAGAGCTACTAAAAATAGCTAGAGCAGAAAAAAAAAACTGTTTTTTTTTTAAACCACTGTAATCTCTCATAATATTTACAAAGAAAGAAGTGCTTCCCAAAATGTTGATTAATTAAAACGGCGCTAATGGATATATTTTCATACATGCAGTTAAAATTTTCCTCTTTACTTACGGAATTCTATTATACCATTAAAGTATGTTTTCACCTCAGGGATAGACTTTTTCTTATCGTTTATTTTTAAAACAACAAAAGGAAAACGGGTGCGAGCTAGGCAGGAGTCCCTAAAATAAATTTTCATTGTATTTACACTGGGGTGTCACCGGTAGGCGTGTTCTTATCCGTTCTTGTTTAATCTTCTAAAGAGTCGTATCTAATCCTGAAATATCTGCTTTTTTAACCTTTGACAACTATGACAAAATACTGCGCTTAACTCTCACACTTGATTCTTTGGATTCAAAGATACGCTAAAATAGTAAGTATCTATACTACTTAATCTACACAATAATGTTTGAAGAAATAGATAGGCACTAGTGTCGTAATTTTTGCGTGCAAAATCAGCAACAATGCCAAAACTGTTATTCCACATCGCCAGCGTATTAAGTTGGTTCTGTGCCAATGCGAATAACATTCAGGTGTTACGTGCATTCCTTATGACATTGTCTAGAGACACGCCTGCAGACCGACCTACTTTTCGCTCCGTATCGATATCATTTCTATAACGCTAGAGTTAATAAAAGTGTTCATGTACAAAGCTCATTTTCGCATCCGGTTAACAATTTCTCGCTAAATATCACCTCATTTTATTTTGAATTCTTTTTGTGGAGAGCCAGCGAGCGCCACTCGGCACTCCTAATAACTGTCAGCCAGATTTAATATCACATCTTCCATTTTGTACGGATTCTACCGGGAGGCAATTTCCTTCCTAAAATTGTATTTGGACGAATACGCGTAAACTTAATACGTATGCGACCCGAAAGACAAATTTTATTTATATTTTCTCTCCGCGCCATAGGTTCAGCAATATGCTTCTGTGTTTTACGACATGTTTCATATTGATGGCTTTATGTTCCCGTTTTAGGCTGGATCGCGTAAAATGTCGTGTCATCTAAAGAATGATGGTATCAGCACGAATGTAATTTTTTTTACAAGTGTATTCAAAAATATAAAAGTTCGCTTTGACTTCATTAATTATAACCCTCCTTTTATTTTAAAGCTGGTGGTAGGTTATTTATAGAAAGCTACCATTAACAAAAGACTATCGAATTCTCAGCCAAGAAACAAATGCAATCATATTATTTGAACAATCATCACATTCATCAGTTCATCACTCATCAGTCAATGTCGGTCAAGGTCAACAATTGTTTTGGGAAGCCGCGCTCCGCCATGTATCTACACTGAAGCTTGCTTAGGCCTGCGTGAGTGTAGCTCACGGAAATGGTAGGCACTTAAAGTTTGGATGTTACTATGGCATCAATATTCTGATCGTTTATTTATTTCATAATGTGATTTCATCATTATATGGAGCAAGCTACTTCATAAATACTTATGTATTACCTTTTTATGTAGGTATTGGACCTCTGCGCTGCAACCGACTATGCCGTGGAAGTGACAAAGTTTTGGGCAAATAAAATATAATGACGTGCCAGAGACAGGAAGCAGATGAATGTACGTTTTTCTTCTGACTGACCAGATGCAAGTACTTATTTGATTGATTGTAAATGATTGAATTATCATTTACAGAAATCGCATCATGCTTACATACTTTACATTTAAATTTGGTTTTATATTTTGTTATTGTATATTGTGATGAGTCTGTAATGTTGCTATAATTGGTGGTAACTAAATTTCAAACTCGTACAATAGTAAACCTCCGACCTACGTTAACAGACATTCAAGTAGAGAAAACCGGAACTTCAGATTTGCATTGCATAAAACGTTCGTTCTGTGACGTCTACCTATTCACGACAAAAGCGAGCTGCAGTGGCTCCGGTCCTCAGATTCCAAAAGCAATGTCATTAGTGACCTGACGACTTTATAAATAATGATTGCTTCAAGGGTAATTCTAAAATATGAACATAAAAATGCAACGCCATTATAGAATAATCCAGCACACGATTTCCTCTGAGTAATCTTAATATCTTAAAACTAGTCGTTCGATCTATTAAACAGTAATCAATGACATTTAAATTATAAGATCTGATGGTATATTCACGACTCTTGAAGGGAAGTCACGTATTTGATATACTGAGATACCTACTTACTACTAAGGCAGTAATAGTTGTAAATAGGAAGTATCATTAATGATTCTTGATGTATTTAAAAGGATATTGAATCATTGAGTTATTAATTTACAGAAGTAATTGGTAACACTGCTCACAGACAAAAAAATGTATATGGCAATTTTAAAATCAATCATGCTTACTTTGAACTCTATTACAATAAGATAATCTTGTCTATTCATATCTCTATCTATTCTATTAAATAGCTCTCAACATAGCATTACATTACGCCTGAAATCCCCGAATGGTTAGGCTGAGGTGTACCTAATAGTGCACCCACATTTCACCAGTTATGTTTTAAGTCTCATGTAATAGGGGGCGAGCCTATTGCTATCAACCGGGCATAAATCCAGACTCCGTGGCTACTACTGAGAAATTCCTGATGGAACAATTTACTAACACTTTGTCCGACCCGGGATTCGAACCCAGGACCTCATACTCAGCTGTGGCACTTGCGACAAGTGGACCAACGAGGCAGTCATACAGCTCTTATCCATTCTATTTGTACTCAATGCAATGAAACCTCAAAAATTTAAAACATAAACACAGCAACAGCTTTAACTAATACCGTCATATATCACACACTGACATGCAATCTCCTCAAAATTCCCCACACGCTTTCGAAAAATTAATTTCGAGATGTGAAGTGATATAAAGTTCCCTTCACAAGATGTGTCATGAGATGTAAGTTGGTTAAGTACCCAGCCATCACCGGGTCCACGTGATCGCCAGCCTAACAAATCGACCTCTTTCCGCCAGAGGGCGCCCTCGTTACTCAATCTAACTTCCTAGTTTCTTAGCCAATGTAAAGGAAAGTTGGTAAACGTCACCCTATATCGAAAGGGTGAAACGACAAAGTTTGGCCTATCAGCCTATAAGTTTTGCGGGAATGGAATATTGCGCGCCTTTTTGCATGGATAGATTCGATATTTTTTTATCCTTGTACCTGTTTAAGGGCTGCTGAAGCTGTAAATAGAAAAGAATTTTGTCATAAGTTATTGTAACAAGGCCAATCCTACAATATTTGAAAGGTTCTTTTACAAAAATTGGTATTTCAGAAGGAATACACAAAACTGAAAATAAGACAAAACCAAATACTTGAACATAACACATCATTATTTCAAGACAGAAGACAGCTATCATACTCGTACGATCATAGTACGTAGTAGATATCTTTTAAAGAATTACGCGAGTTCAATTTAAACTATAACTCAACTAAATTCAAGCTTTTCTGTGCAAACACACTGCAAAGAAAGAAAGCTAACTAAGCAAGCTAATTAAGCTAGCTAATTTGCATAAAATTTCACACATCGTTTTCCGGAATCCGCGGGTCTCTTTGCATTCCAGAAAACTAGGACCAGTTACGCGGTAAAAACTGTCCGCAGTCGGCTTTTACTTCAGAATGCCAATCATTATAGCTTAGGTAGTAACGTTAATGCATTACGTTCCAGAGCGAAACACGCGTTGTACTTCATGTGGCAAGGTAACTGGGAACGTCTGGCATTGCCCCGTGGGACACTGGCGGGCCATTCTTATTCAAATAAGAGGGGGTAACGATTTACCCTCGGGAACCGTGACACTGCAGTGGTTTCCGCGACCCCGCTCTACAAATGTTTGAGCTGAATAATAGTGATGAGGCTGGATAGACTGGCTTTATAATGATATGATAATAGTGGTCGTAAGATGGCTTTCAATTAAGTTTTCTTGATGGTGATCCGATTTCCTTTATTGGTATCAAAGGCTCTCAGTTCAAACTAACGCGACAAGAATATGTAGCTTCCTACAAAGGTGTAGTAGTAAAAATTAATAAATCAGTTTATATTGTAATTTTAGATCTACAGTTCAATAGGTATCAGTTTGTTTTTTGCTCAACCCGGATATCACAGCCATAAAAATATAAAAGAAGGAGTTTTCTCATTTCATTGTCTACGCAATCAGTAAACATTAGCTCCTAATAGAGGTTTTGCACATGTAAATACTTTAACCTACTTTTCCAACCGCTGTCACATTAACGTATACTTGCTAATTTTAAGACAAACTTTACGACGTCTCTGTAATATCCACACAGAGTATGAATTATACAATGTTTTTATTTTGGACACTACCAGGAAATAGATTAACACTACCGTCTGTTGTGTAACCAAACATGCTTCCAACCAATTCACACTATATTAACACATCACGAACAAGATAAGGAAATAAACCTAATAATTAATATAAAATATGGTTCGTAAAAACAAATGGAGCTATTACGGTACCCATTGTGCTCCTTATTACATTATGCTCGAAGGCAGAGGGTTCCATGCGAAGATCCTTTCATTGACCGGGGAAATCACGCAATACATGAGAACCTAGCTACGGACAAACAGACATAGAGTAACGACGTAAATTTACATCAGCCTGGTTTAATGTCGCGAGGCGTTCTCATTCTGGGGAGGAAACGGGGCAACACTCGACCACTGAACTCTGATCCCGGAAAATATGATACAAAATAGCTGATGAGGGTCATGCAATGATGGCTGCCATGATCAGTTACGATGATACTCGCGATATGGCTACAGAGACAAATGCGTATCTCGAAAGCGGTTTCTGCGCTTATAACTGCAAGTAGGGAGTTTTTCTTGTAACTCTTTTCCATTTTGCGCAGACAGTAAATATTGTCTATTATGTCTATATTGTTTGTTATGATCATAAACCGCTTGTTGTTTTATTATAAATAAAACTGAAAGCAGTGTGGCAGAATACAATATTTTTTCTGTTATTTAAGATTGAAAGTGGTAAAACTAGTAAATTATTTCACTAAATTTACACATTTTCAAGACACGAACATCGTTTTAAATTTTCCGAGAAATTCATTATAATTTTCTTACATCTTCATACACAACAAAGGTAAATCAACAAACTTTTATTTTTACTACCGACCCACGTTAACTCAAATTCTCTTATTTCCTCTAAACAATATTTTTGATGTCATATCATAAAGAAAATTGAAGTAATAGTCTCGTTTTGCGAGAACAACTGTATCTTTACAAGAATAACATTCGTATTTCAGGAATTTTCTTTTCAAGAGACCTTTTAACAATAAATGCCTAGAGATTACGTTTTCCAAGGTATTAAATAACTTCAAGTTGAGGACAATTCGCGAAGAAAATTAACTTCTAAAAGCGTTTCCAAGAAAATCACACCTAAATCACCTATTTTCCTTAGTCATTATCCTAATTATTTAAGAGGCCTTCCACTCTATGAAGCATAAATATCTTAAGTTACGTCTATTTTCGGTGGAGTTTTTGTAACAAAATGCCACTCAGTGAAGTGATTCAAAGCCACGTAATTGTGCTGTTGAGGCAAAAAGTCCTAATTCTCCCCTCGCAATTCTATTTAGGGGGCAACGAAGTAAAAACTGGGAAATTTATATCAGTCACGTAAGTTGCCACGATTTTTTAATTAAAATGCGCTTAGATTTTTTTTCGTTTTTGTTGTTTTACGTGTTAGTTGCCTTTTTAGCTTTTACAATGCATGTTGCGGTTTTTGTTTCAATTTAAATCGTGTGTTTTTAAGTATTTTCAAGACCTAGGTATTCAGAACATTCCAATCCAGTAGACAAGGCTAGACTGTATGACACTGTTCAGAACAAAGTTCTGCCAGCATCTGTTTGCAAGACAACAACAAACAAGCCGCAACTAAGAAAACTATTGAGGCGATTTTAATACGTCTTCACCAAGCGACTAAAGAACTAAATCCACTGCTGCTGCTAGTAGCTAAATCCATTGATTTCATGAATTCTAGACTCCTACTTACAGTGAAAATGTGTTTACCCTTTACAAATCGATTTTACAAAGCGATGAAGAAGAGTTATTGCAAGTGATGACATAATCGCATCGTAGACTTCAATAACTAAAAATAGATGCAAAGACTTTTCTTCCGCACCAATAACGTTTTCAACCGGAAGCAAAGTAATGCTCATGAAATAACATTAGCCAAATTACCGTTATTTGCATATATTTTATTGGATGCTAAGTCATTCTATTCATATAATATGTTATTACGTAAAATTTCTTATTAATATATATTCGAAAGATTATATAATTTATAAAAACGTCAACAATCTATGAAGGTAAAAGCAAAATATATGAATAGGTAGCTAAGTATTATTTATAGTGTAGTAGTGTTTATTTATAGCTATATGCAATCGTAATTGACCTTGTCCTTGAGAAGTAACATGATATTGTTTGATATAAAATGAGGTGGCGATAAAACAACAGAGAATACTTATATGAACTTACTATACCCATAGGTTTAATAAATTAGCGACCAGCCTTTCTGCTACGCTCTATTTTATATCTTGACATTGAAACTTCTTATTTTAAAGTTGTATACAAGGTGGAAGGGACATTGACGGTTGACGCACAATCGGTAGCCCACCGGTATCGGGAACAGGGTCCAAGCTACCGGCGGTCAGGGCTCCAGAGAGAGGAACCTCCTAACAATACGAGCCGTGTCCAGGAGTACCGCTTTCTGAATCAAGCCCTTGATCCAGCCGCCTATTATTATTATTATAATGGTATAATATCTACCGTGATCTTAGTACATAAAGAAACACTATATTACTTGTTCAACCATAACATTATTCCCAGAAAACCTTGAATCGCTTTCCCTGAGATCGCAATGCAGAAATTGCAACGTCTAAAAAATTATTGCAATCTTTACACTCAATAATTTAAAACTGAATGAGTTCGACATTTCTCGTATTTGCTGGGAAGTTTGCATTTTATGAAAGAAAGTTAGATACATAACCATAACATGATGCATGTCTTCACAATATGGTGTCATCATTTGACTTTCGAAGAAGTTGCGTTGAAGAAAGGCAATTAATAAAGACAAATTACAATCAATTATTAATACTGTTTCCGTCATCAAATCGTTGCATCTTGTATCAAAATTAAAATATTTTATTTCACATGGGCACTTTTAAAACATTGAGAAAAAGATGCACGGCTTTTTCGTTTCCTATGGAGAAGAACGAGCAACAAAGTCCATGGTTACTCTTGTATACAGAATCTAGAAAACGTAAATAAAGCACGATCTTCCTCTTCTCCTTAGCATGTCGATGACAATTCAAATTGAGTCAGCCCAATACTTGGCGAAGAGTTTGGCACTTTCAGTAGCGTCCATCAGCTCCTGTGATGTGCAATCAACAGAACAGGCAGGACACGATATTAAGTGTCCCATTGTTTGTGGGGCAACACCACATTTACACTTCAGGGCAGAGTCATCTATGAATCTCCACCTGAACAGGTTTTCCTTGCTTCGGCCAACCTGTGTCCGGAGTCTATTTAGAGACTTCCAGGTCGGCCATGGCAACTCGTGTCCAGGTGAGAGATTTTCAGCAGGTGGCACAAAAGGGTTGGGTAGGGAAAGCACGATAAGTGAATTGCTAAACTTAAAACATGATTACAGGAAAATAAACAAAATTAACAAGATATTTTGATTTGCTCTAGCAACGATAATAATATTTTAAATTGATTTACAGATCATAATAGATTTCGAATAAGTAATTTAATGATGAGATATCTCAATTATTAACTTAAACAAGAAATATTTTGAACAGCAACAAAATATGACTTACATAAGCAACATAATTAATTTTCTGTTTGAAAATGTTGCAGCACTGACCCGGTTATGCTATTTAAAAATAATTTTAATAACACAGATTATAATAATATGATTTAATAAACGAGATAGTAGTTATTAAATTCCTCGAACGCAGAACGTAGATGTAATAAGAGAAACTGGTTTTCTTGTTGAAGTTTTTTTATTTGTTTCTCGCTATTATTATCGACAATTTGACGGTGAACAAGGCTTTTAATGTAAAAGTTGTATCGAACATTAATTAAATCAAATGAAACCATTAACAGTATTCGTTATAACTTCTCTTTGCTGACGGTACTTTTTATTTTGGTTCGTAATTTTTAAATGAGAGACGGAAGTTAGTTCATTTGATTTCTTTTTCAAAGATGATTTTTTAATTTTGTTGCGATGTGAAAGATTCCTATTTAATTCAAGTCATGCTTGTGAGATATCCAATAAATAGTCAGATTCACAATAGATGTTGATTTCTAAAATAAAACTTTCTATCTAATTGATAATAGATATTCAAATAAACGAGGATGTTCTAGTCAATCAGCGTTATTTATTACCTTTTCAAAAGATTTATTTCCCACATAAGCCTGCTTTAGAATTGCAAATTAAATGGAGTCCTTAATGAAGCTCTAGAAAATATTCATGAGATATTAATTTATTATAGGCTGTCGTAAAAGTTCTAGAAAACTAACCCGGAATTACGAGAAAATTTACATAATAAGGTTTGATAAGCTTGAAGGTACACCTACGGTTTCTTATCAGCGTTATATTAGAAAAATGTACATATATTTAAAAATCTAGACAGCTCTAAAATTAAACAAAATACCAATCTCAATAAACGAAATCAAATAACTAATTTAAATTCCAAGAGTTTTTCTGTAACCATAGTCGAATTACCAGAGATAATAGAACGCAACTCGCAAGCTAGTTTTCATCAAACAAAAATAATCAGCTTTTAATTGACCAATCAACTGTAAGTAGGTACCAAACAGACAGCGTAAAAACCCAACCAGCCAGTACCTACTAGCCTTTTTCTCTAACCACAAATATTTATTTATTTATCGGTCAGGCACCACAATATTAATCGAATATCCTAGAAAAACGGTATAGACGCCTACGATTTTGAACAAATAAAAATTCTAATGGGATCCTGTCACATTACCATATCTTTTGCTCAAACTGGTATAATAAAAACGAAGTCCAATAAAGCTTCGAAACGAAAGTCGACACTAGTATCTAAGGAATGTGATAAATATACATATTTATACAATAAAACGTGATGGAGAAATCGAGTTGTATTGCTCGCTTCTCGCTCCGCTTGGCCGTTTGACCTTGACATTTGGGCAGGTGCGAGATGCCCCAGTCAATGAATTTAATTAAGAGGTATTTTCACCTTTAGTTTTTTTTTTACTAAGTAACACGACGGCCATTTAACTATAGTTAGCGACCGTGAAGTGTACTTACGTCGAGTGTGCAATCAATCGTTAGGATATAATGTTGATTTTTATGAAGAAGCTTTTTAATTAAAGTTTTTATGGAAGCTGGGTACCTATTAAAAAAATATTGCGTAATTTAAGAGGTTTTATGTTAATTTAAATGTATTATTATCTTAAAGAAGAGTTCGACACCAAAATCAATTTTGACGAAAACTTAATCAATTTTGTTTATGGTAAACATGTTGATCAAACTTGGTTAACTTTTCCTCTTAAATTGAATTGGATTTTCCGGACTGAGTTTTACATTAGAAAAGAAAAATATTAGTCTCCATGAAAGTAAAAATTGAATGATTATATTTTACTAACAAATGAAACTTTATAGAAGTTCAATGTCTTGAAATATTTTTGTAAAGACGAAAGCAAATATTTGACAAGAGTATTCCTTACCTTGTAGATGCCATCGACAAGTTTTGTCAACTCCTCCGTCTCCATGGCGAAAGATTTTCAATAAACCAATTCCGCGAACAGTTGTGACTACACAAGAAACTTCATCGGGATAACAACAACGTACGAACAAAGTTCAATTTTAACACTGTACACACAAAATTCACATTTCAATGTACACTCACTACGGTCTACTCCCTTTCGGTTGTCGGATCACTCAAGCAAACAAACTCACTTTCGAACACATCTGAAACAAAAGAAAACAACTATTAGCTTTCAATGTTATTATAAAAATCACATTTATTTTTATAAAACTATTCTAATTTCAAATTAACGGGACGATAATAAAAAAGTAATTGACATTCGCAATTTAAAAAAAAAAGCTGAAATTTAAATGTCAAAATGCGCTTTTTTTTCTATGCACCTGTCCGAGATAAGTTCAGCTGCCGAGCCGAGGCGTGCGTCGTACTCGAGGCTCGCCAGTAGAGTCACCAATCGCCTTCACCGGTAGGTATCTCACGAATGCCGATATTTAGAAACACGAAGTAAACGGACTGGTAGTAAGATCAGTATGGGCCCGATGTCTAAACCTCTCGCTATGTTTATCGTAACGCTTGTTTAGAAACTACGTACATTTGTTGGGTCATTTCGAAATGCTTAGGTAGTTCAATGATCTTTCAATGTTGTTTATCATATATGTGTTAATCTTACCTATATTACATCCCATTTAGAGATACCCATTGAGATAAAGCTATAATATGTCTACTGGACAATAATCATAATTATTTTAGATTTATCTGTGATCTCGTAAAGTAATATGAAAAATAAATAACCTAAATAGAAGGTAGACGAGTGGATAAGAAGTTCGTGACAAAAAATGTTAATGGTAACTGTTATGAAATGCTCTCAATGCCAGCGCAGCATTATTAAATGCCTGCATGCAATTTGCGTGTCCGACATAACTCACTCATACAAAATGCGAATACAATAGACAACAATATCAACTTTCATTTTTGATTAAGCCCACAGCTACCGAAAATATTGAATTCCGTTTCAAAAATGCATATAAACGAGACCAGTTTTCGTCAATAGGCGTGCCGCAAACTTTTACTTTCTAGATTTATACGCATTTTATGCAGATATTATAAAAGTATTATGCGCGTTGTCAAAATGTCAAACCAAACGAAAGATTTTGATATGATTACCATAATTGCGCAACGTGAAAGCTTATGCACTACGTCGTTAATCGTATGCAAGAACCGTCTCGTCGCTTGGGATCGTGTACAATTAAATATAATTTACCGAAAACAAGCCAACTCAACCTTCTACGCCTCTATCGTTGTTGGTCAAGTATTCAAACCTGCTTTTCGTTTATTTACAACCAACATTCCATTCATCCGCTTTGTATTCGACCTCTTTGATCCTTTAGATTATTATAAACGCTATGATCGTTTAATACTCTAGCACTTCATATTTTAATACTACGCATTAAATATTGGATATAACTTAACTCGTTGCATAAGCTCCGCGTACATATTCAACTGTAATCCAACTCTCGGGAACTTTTCGCGATGAAACCATAATCAGCTGGAGCTTTAACTTCACAGATGTTAGCGACATTCAAAGAAAGAAAATTTTTATTCAGCGACTTCACGAGCAAGCGAGCTCCTCAGGAAAAAGGTCTCAAACTATGTGAAACTTTTTTTCGCGTCACATGCCGAGGGAAAATATAAAACACAATTTCTGAGCGGATCCGTAACTTCATTTTGAACAAGAGAGATTTGCACCCGCCCTCGCACTCCGCCACCCTTGCATATGCAACCGGGAAACTGCGAGCTTGCCACTTTTCTTTCTTTTGCCGTATCCCTGAGGCGCGGCGGCGCATGTGTGCAACGGGTGCTTATTTCAGTTGGAACTTGTTTAGTCCGGATTGGACTTGTTGTATCCGGATTTGGGAGTTAGAAACCTCGTAAGTAAGGACACAA
The DNA here is from genome assembly GCA_964057025.1 of Standfussiana lucernea. Taxonomy (NCBI): domain Eukaryota; kingdom Metazoa; phylum Arthropoda; class Insecta; order Lepidoptera; family Noctuidae; genus Standfussiana; species Standfussiana lucernea. Next base: position 7,320,487 of record OZ059797.1, on the reverse strand, counting down.
CACTCTGTACGAAATCAGTTAAGATCCCTAAAGTTGGTCCGAGTTTCGGATTTGCGAAGGTGGGTTATACTTTTAGGGTTACACTATAAGTCGTGCTGATCTTTTTGTAAGTTTTAAAGGAAATCTTTGGAGGAATACGTGATTGCGATGTATTCTGGTGCCAAGACAAGTGTGGGTAGGTCTCGGGGTGGAGAGCCGTCGAGTTAGCACAAATGGTTCGCAGGCGACGGCGCTCGCGTTCTGCTGACGAACCTTGTTATCGTGAATATAATGTGGAATTGCACGCTGCAGCTGAATATTCATGTTCGTATTCTTGTCTGGATTTACAGAACTTGTAGACACATTGAATTTCTTGTATTACAACCATGTTTGAATGGAGACAGTTTGCTACCCCTGCGGTATATCAAAATTCAATTAGAGAGGTAGTATTTTCTACGACAGCTAGACGAGTAGGTATGCTGTTCTTGGCGCTGATTGTACATATTAAGTTCTAGAACAGACACCTGATAAGTTTCTCAGGATGTTGAAAGAAAACTTAATTATGCGTTTAGATATTATCAGGCCCTTTGAATAATACATGTTTTTCTGTATCCTGTACAATGTTGGGGCACCAAAGTAGAAATTGAATACATGAATAAATTAATGAACGTTTTTTATTAAGATTGTGCGTGTGATGATAGATGAAACGCACTTTTATCTGCCATCAGCTATTAAAGTATATTAATTCTATTTTGTTCTACATAATAGTTCTCTTCATCTACGTAATAGTTTTCTTCTCATATTAATATTGTTCTTAACTACCTGCCATCTCATACACGCCATAAATTTTCGGAAAAAGCAATATCCATGTCGGGTATCGTGATAGTGTATGAAATCATTCATCTGTCAACCACACATGTGCACCAAGTAATGAGATTCCCATTCACTCCTGGGAAATTGCCCATAATGTGCCGTACGTTTGACGTTGGACTGACACGACTCATTCGTTCGTTCAATCATTCACGACCTTTGTCTACGGACGAATTATTGTTAAGTGGGGATAATTAAATCTTAGTTCAGGGTGTTTATGTGCAGGTTGAGATGGCCTGGGAAACTACTTATATGTATGTGGAAGTTCAGGCTATTGTACGAGTACATCGGAAGATCGATGAGTACGCTGACAGAAGGTACCTAATAAAGTTGTATTTATTTATACTATGAATTTCAATTTGTATTAATTGAACAATCAAACTTTCTGGTAAATATTGCTAATATATATCACTACCTAACAGCCAGTTTATTATTCAAAACATTGTCATTAACACATGGAATTATAAGTCGTATGTCAGGGTAATTTTTACCTTACGTTCATCCTCACTATCAGCAATGTAACCATAGAATTATCAATATTGTAAAACAGTTGTTTAAACGTTGGTGTACAACGAAGTATATTCTATCCTTTTTAGTAACGCTCGTTAAGAGTTTCACAATAATCTACTTTTCCTACACGTAAAAAAACGATTCCAATTAAACATACATCCATAATATAGAGTTGCAATCAGTGATATCAATAATTACAACGCTGTGCAATTAATTGCTATGACTTTTTGCTAGTCATGCTCACGAGTCTTTGAGAGATGACCAAGAGGTAGCCATAGTAGTAATTGTTCTTTAATGTTACAACTGACGCCTACGATACTCCTTTGTATTATTAAGAAACAAATAACTTTTTATTAGATCAAAAGTTATTTTCTTTAATTAGGCTGAAATTCAGCTCATCAAAATTGAAAACACCCGTCCTACGCCTTCGGCTAGCGTTACATCTAGCAGAATGCATCTTTAGCACAGATAATTTAAATGTTATTGAATGATTTTTCGTTCTATAGATTCTCGAACAATAGGCACCACAAGTCTATGGTTGTTTGTTTAGTACGAAAGTCAAATCCAATCAAAACAAAATCATTTATTTCCATATAGGCCAGTTTCAGGCACTTTTGAACTGTCGAAACAAACACAACTGTAAAAATGAAGCTACAGTCCCAGTCACAAGGCATAATAATTGTGAAAGTACTGTAGATACCCATTCCAAAGCATAGATCTAAATGGACAAGAATAGGCAAGAAACTCAAAAGCACTATCAAATCTATAACAAGAAGTAAATGCTTTTTGAAGTAAATGCCTGTTTTTTTATCACCCGAGACATCTACTATAGAAACATATATAGCATTATAATATTTAATATTTTAAAATAATATATTTAATATTTTAAAATAATATATTTAATATTATATAAAATTAAAAAGCACAATTAGCGCACGAAGAAGGAGAAGAAGGAGATAGAGATAGGGGAAATGGATATCTTTTTTCCTGCGAGATGCATGCAGGACGGGATATTCATTAAACCGACGTAAGGTCGAGTATCGGAAAAACCGAATAAATAAATATTATATATAACATTGTTGATAGTTTTAGTCAAGAAAATACTTTCACAAGCAAGAACAAGCCACACCAGTAGTAGCTCAACATTATTACATTATTATAGTCATAAAATAAGGTAATAAGTTCCTACCGCACTTCATCTTGTGCAGTAAAACGGTACTGTTAGTGACACTATCATAGGATGGGGTCATAAGTCATGTCCCGTAATTGGCTATACGAACTGCTGCCATTTAATGGATGCTGTATAAATTGTCAGCTATGGTGTAAGCTTTGGACTCTTGTTCGTTGCGGTCAAATTGCACTAGGTATGCAGGGAGAAGAATGTGATTTTTCTAGAAAAATTCAAACAGATTTAGTACCTGTAGCCTTTTAAACTAAATAGACACTAACAAGATGATAATATTATTAAAGATTTTTTCGGTAAATTTTTTAAACTTCAGTCCGTATACGCCGTATATATTGACGCTATATATATTGACGCCACCTTGGCGTCAACAATACGAAAATAAATGAAAACACTGGTAATACTATTTTATATTACAACTATCAAATTAATCATAGCACAGAAATTAAAAAAAAAAATATTTTCAAATAAACGAAATAGCATAAAACTGTTTACGAAATAGAACACCACTAAAAAGTATTGACTCACTAAATTTAGATATGATTTGCACTAATTCACCTAACCTGTTGTTAACCTGTCGGTGCTAGCGTAGTAATCTACATCATGTGTAAAATGTTGAAAAATAAAAATTATGTCCTATGACTACACTAGTGGATACATTCGAATGATTTTTTTTTATGCAGACGTGGAACGTCATGAGGTATACGCAGTTTAATTTATTGACGTATTATCGGCGCCACCCTATATATCCACCCTATATAAAGTTTTCGTAGATTTGTTTGTGTGGTAGAGCTGAGAAAAGGTGCACCCGCTAAAAATATACTAAATTCGTATATTAATAAAATCATTGAAAGCCAAGTGTTTTTCAAGAAGTTTCATCGTCTGCTTAACAAGATACTGGTCACACAAATAATTTTCACTAGTAGATCTAGAAGTGTGAACATTTTCACAACACTTCCATCTGTAACGAAGGGGAGCAAAAAGGAAGGATTAAAAAAAACCATTTTCTAAAGCGAATGAAAAAGATCGGAAAACCATTCGTTAGTAAATAAATCCATACACCTATTTCTGGTAATTTTCAAATAAAAACAACTTAACAATAGCATATACGACAACCATGAATCAAACGCTATGGTCTGTTATGGCATTTAGCCGCTGTTAAAATATCCCATAAAGAACAACATACGTCTTCATACACGGTTGAACACTTTATCACACCGTGCTTCGAGGTCTCAACATAAGGTACCTGTCCCACAGCTGGCGATTAGCGAGTAGCGAGTAGAGCTAGCAAGGCGTAGTGATAATAGGTTGAGCAAGGCTATGACAAATTGGCGTCCAAAGGCTGAAAAAGGAAATGAGGGTCGTCCGTCTATGAGATGGGTAGACGACATGGCACGACATTGTTGCCATCGTGCTTCGGTGGAAAGGATAGATGAGGCTGGCGCGGAGGCGTGGAGATTGGCACAGGAAAAGACAGGTCAATACTCAGCAGTGAGTAGATTCAAGCTGTGGATAAAGATGATGATGAGTAGAGCTAGCAACTAATAACGAGTTATTTATTTGACAGAGTTCTCGTTTCTCGGTGGTTGTGTAAACCTGTACAGTCAGCAATAAACTATTTAAAAATATCTACATATCTCTTGTACTTATACGGGACCTACAATCTTGTGTATGTTTCTTGAGCGAGAAAATTCTTGATAGCTAGTCGCTTTCTCGCCAGCGGTGGGACAGGTACCTAACTTATGTCATAGTAAAAGTTGAACGGTTAAGTTATTCGAAGAGAATCTTACTAGAAGACTGAATACTGACGGTGACTTGTTTGCTCTATCGTAATGTTTAACGAACACATGTAAAGACGCAGGCTTGTGGTTTTAAGTAATTTCTTGTTAATCTAACATTTGCTGAGAAAGTTTTACTGAAAAGATTTCAATTTGTATGTTGTCAGGTCAAGTTAGTTCCGATTTTTATCAGCGTAGTATAACTTCAAGAATTAATTTCCAGGAGAAAAGGACTAAGAAGTCTTCTTACACATCTGTGTACTAGGTGTGTAAGAAAATTTCATAGGCATTTTTTTTTGGCCAAAGAATTAGCTCTGACATCCAAGGTGGCAATGCTGCCAGCCTTCTGGGCACTTTTCCTGTTGTCAGCGACGTGGACGAATTTATTGACGCCCTGTAATCCTTTTCCCATTTTGATACATGTACAGTCGGCCAAGAAAGTGGTGTACCACCCTAAGGTTGAATATCGCTTGCAGATTCATAGGTGATAAAGATTAGTTTCGCTTGCAGATCGATCTGACAACTTCTATTGCTGTCTTTATCTGATTATTGATAACGACTATTACTGTTTGTAACGTGACAGCTGTTCTTAGTTTGAACTTGATGGAACCAATGACGTCGTAAAATCAACGGCGGGGGGCTGTAGATTTTGATGACAAAATTGTATCTACAAATTCAGAATTGTAATCAACAAGTTACATAAAATTGTAAAGGCACAAGGCGAGTCCACAAACCTACAATTTCTGTAAACTTGTAATTACAATATCAATAAAAAACAAGCTAAAAATAGATTTATCCTTTTATTAAATTTCTACAATCAATTTTAAAATACTTATAACAAACAAAAACATAGCATATATAGTAATATTTAGAAGACATTGAAAATTTTTAAAAATTAGAAACGGGTGTAACCGCCGTTGGCCTCTATAACCTCTAAAAGACGAGACCTCATTGAACCAACAAGCCGTGAGCAAATATCGGTTCCCCGCATTTCCTCCCAGATATAATTACAGTGACTAATAAGAGCTTGTTTGGTTCTTTCATTTTGATGCGACCATCGTTGGACCATAAGGCCCCAAAGATTTTCTATCGGGTTGAGGTCCGGCGATCTTGAGGGCCACTGAATTACCCTTACGTCAGTGTGTGAACGAAACCAGGCTCTTACGATCCTCGCATTATGAATTGAACAATTATCTTGAACAAAATCAAATTGTGGCACTTCGTTCTCCGGGTAAACATTACGGACTGTCGGTAGCATTGCATTCTGAAGCACGTCGATATAATTTACAGCCGTCGCTCGAGGAGGTAGAGAACACAATTCTCCTACACCATCCGTACTCATCCAGCCCCAAATATTTACGGAAATTCGACCTGATTCTCTATTTGGGATTACATGATCATCTTTATACCGTGTTGAATTATATCGCCAAAGGTGAAGACGTCCATGCTGACTGTATTTAAACGTTTTTTCATCACAAAACACTGTATTAGACCAATCAAACTCTAAGTGCTCTCTGGCGAAGTTCAGACGAGCAAGTCTGTGAGCATCCGTCAAATATATTTTCTTGGCGTAATGCCTGTGGTGCAACCCCATGTAATGTAGATGATTCCTTATTGTTTGGGCACTCACATCGAACATCTCCGCAAAATGTTTTGTGGGCTTAAAACCATTGATTTCATATTCCCGTCTCATGAATTCTCTATCGTTATTGGAGAGTGCAGGCCGGCGACCACTTCTTCTGTGATCCAACAAACTTCCCTCCTCTCCTTCACGACGAATCCAAAAGCGGACAGAACGCCTCGATATATTCAAATTCCGGGATATCGCACTGATACTGCTTCCCTCATTAAATTGGGCAATTATTTGTGCTCTTTCGGCAATGGTCAAGTTGGCAGGCATTGAGATGATTTTATATGCAGTTGATTGAAAAATAACACGGAAAATATATCGATTTTTTTGCATATATTTGACAAAATGTCAATTGTCAGTTTTCTTTTTCAAATGGAATTCTGTTGTCTAAATAGTTTTTATTACTTTTGTTTGGAAACATTTCAATTGCTTTGTAGAAACTAATGTCCTTTTCATTTATACTAAAGGTTAAAATGTCATGTACTTATATGTGACATATGACGTATGAATACTAAATACATAGGTTTACGTCATGATAATGTTGTCTCTTTCAGTAATATCTTTTTATAACGAACCTTGTTGTAATTTTCGATGACCGGGAAACTAAATCAAAACTGGTACACCACTTTCTTGGCCGACCGTACATAGTCTAATCATTATTTTAGGTCTATTTGTAGTTTGCAAATAATGTGCATAGTAATTAATAAAAGGTAAAACTGAGTAGATTCACATTATTTCACCAATTTGGTTAAAATTTCAGAGGGCGTTCACATAGTGACATTTTATGTATGAAAATGATGATAGAAAAATATTTTGAACGTCGTGAAGCGAAACTCTTTTAAAGAGACAGACCAGCTAGATCAACGCCAGCAAGTGTAGCATCACCGCTAAAGTAACTTAGAACAGTGAAAAACTTCCATATATTAGGAACACACATAAATGTAGATGTAGCCTTAGTTATGAAGTAATACCCTATAGTTCCTTTAATGAATAGCTAGACCAGAACCAATCAGTGAACTTCGCGACATTCAATACATTATTAATCGCCACGTTCGGTATGAAGCAAAAGTATAGAACAGTGGAAGTGACGTACGTACACGTGCTAGGTGCTATTGTTTTATGTTGTTACCTAGGTAGAGTTGGGTATATGTCGTTGAATAGCACCGTACGCGGTAGCCCTACCCACCCGCGGCCCGAGTGCGTTTGACAACTCGCTATATTGAATAATATTTCCGTATAATAACTAAAGTTCATACGTTAAACGATATTTGAAAGCTGCAATGGGGTGTACTGGATACGTCATGACCACGCTTGTAATGTGTACTGTTTAATTTCAGCATTTTGTAGAATGGATTTTATCATTTTTGCGACAATTTATGGTTCCTATTAGGGTTTTTGTCATAGTTGAGAATAAGGGCTTACCACATGACGCGTATTTTTAGCAATCTCGCCATTTTCTTTAGATTAAACAACGAAAGACTGTTGTATAAGTGCTTGGAAACTACTTACATTAGCTACATGACACACGATCCATTTCTTATTAAGTTTGAAAGACAAGACAAATTGAAAAAGATTGAGACGAGTCTTAGTAACAGTCGGGGATCAATCACTGAAGAGAAGCGACATTAAATACTCTTGTCTAATCGCGACTTTACGGAACCAAGCCGCCGATAAATCTACTTAATTAAATCCAATTAATACTTCGACGAATTAGCATCACAGCTCATTGTAGCGTATCTATCAGTTCGGCACAGCGTAAAAATAACATTTAAGCGTACACGATCATGGATTAGTATCGGTCAGTGATCGCAAACGGAATATGTTTGTATCATCGCTTTAGTGAGCAGCAAACTTTAATTGGAAATACACGTAAAAATTAGAAATGAAAATTCGAATGATTTCACGTCAAAAGTGATTAAAATAAAAGTTGTTTGTTTGTTTTTGCGTTTTCACTGTCTGTCAACTTTCGTTTACTGAATAATTAAACATTTTCTTTTTGTGTGAAAAAAAAGATAAAGTCTTTTATGTTTTCCAATGTTTTGTATTTATGTTTTCCGCAAGATGAAGCGTCCCATTGTAGTATTGTATAGAATGATAGTCTATACAAATTTTAGGCGCTATTATTCGTGTGACAACAAAGCATTATCATTGTGTTGGAACCAGCAGTCAATACATCTCTACGTTCGAGGGAGCTCTCAGGAAACACATCGCTACTTTACGACTTCTCCCATAGCTTTTACTGTATTAATTCCAAATGATTCTTTTATGTAAATCAACATCACTATCACGACATAGTATAAAACAAAGTCGCTTCCCGCTGTCTGTCCCTATGTATGCTTAGATCTTTAAAACTACGCAACGGATTTTGATGCGTTTTTTTAATAGATAGAGTAATTAAAGAGGAAGGTTTATATGTATGTATAATACATGCATATTTTAGTGGAGAAAACATTAGTATCTACATTCACCCGTGCGAAGCCGGGGCGGGTCGCTAGTACTAGTAAATAATTTAAAGAGGCACTAAAAAGTTTAGAGAAAACGAGTTTACTAACTCGTAACCAATAAATTTAATCAAATAAATTACACAGTTACGTGGGCGTCAGAGCTCAGCCATTCTTCATGACATTCTATATTGAATTTAAGATCCTTATATCGGCGGAATTTTCACATTTATTTCGCGGTTTGGAAAATGGAATTTTCGCGTTTATACGCAATGGAGCCTAAAGCGGCAGATCGAGAAAAGCATGTATAAACATTTTTTAGACGAGGCCAGGGTTAATACTGTTCGGCGGCACATCGCCCCTCGATGCGATGCGATTGTTCAATTGGCGAGAAATTGCGACGCGACTAAGCTTGCGGAAAATTGGCGATATCGTTAATATTCACCCGAAACCGGCGGTTCACGTGGCGACTACAAATAACGAGCCGACAGCCCCCATAGATTTATGCTCTGTCGTTTTAAGTGATATATAGGTCTCAACCCGCCCGGCCCGTCGATCTACCGAAGAATATCTCAAGTAACTGTTTACTGCCACCATCCGTCTTTATACATCCTCATTTGGTTACCGATCTCCTGAATTAGTTACGAAAAAAGAACGCGGAATGTTCCAGTTAAATAAGAGGTTAGCACACGCGTGTTAATAAAGCGGTAATGTAATCGAAAGGCTATTTCGACGCCGCCACCGTCTACAAGAAATATAGGAGGCATTCAGGCGGGGTCCATAAAATATACGATATCTTGACAGCACCCGAAGAGTCCCAGGTAAGTCTAAGTAACTTTTTCCGGGGCGTTAAGCCGTTCGCCTGAGGAAATTGGTGACAAAAATATTCCGGTCATGTAGGAGCCCCTTGTTAGCGCGCCCCAAAAATACAAGAAAATTCCCCCTTCTGACATGGCTTGTTTCTTAAGATGACTCGTTGCTGTCTAAGTTTTTATGACGAAGAAAAAAATTGCTGAACTCTTAAATTTTATGTCAATAGATGCAGCTGCGTGCGTGTACGGTATCTTTATACCCCCATGAAAGTAAGTAATGTTTACTTAAGGCGCGGTCGCGACGACATCGCCTGGTATATAACACTTTCAAAATTTTATGCTTGTTAACCTCATCTTCGTGTATCGAGGAAATTGAGCCGTGTGCGCTAAAAATGTCAACATCGCACGCTACACTCAATTGAGAATTAAAAATATGTTGTAGCCGAGCCGTTTTTGAAAATAAATCAAAAAAACTTTGTAACGTTAGCTGCATAACCCAATTCAGTGTAAGCCGAGCATACATGCGACGGATGGTCGTAGCGAAGAGCTTTAATGTAATTGCCTCTCTTTTAGAAAAAAGTTTGTCAACGATTTTTCACAAACATGAAAACGTCGGTTATAACGCGTGTACGGATCAGCCCTAGGCTTTCACTGGATCCGGCTTCATAGCTCTTATAATAAAGTGTTTTTTTTATGTTTCTTTATCTTTCACTGGGTTCCCGTAACGAATGTTTATTGCTGGTATCGCACACGCGTCAGCGGATTCCCAAAAAAAATAAAGCGCGATATACGAGAGTACTGACCCCGTGTAAACATGTTACACGAGCGTCTGTACTTCTCGCTTTTAGTTGCGAGTATGATATAAACCGTGTAAAGTGAGGTTAGGCACGCACCGACCACGTTACGCTAACGTAACCTAGCGACATGCTTTCGTAAAGTATGTTCTCAGCTCGTATCCGTAATTCCGTATGTCTTACTTTATTGCTAGATTGCTAGCCTGCGATTTCTAAGCCAATTATTTCTAGTTTCCCGTTATGTTGATAGCTAAAACGAGAGTACTGCCGGAGGCTGCGACATTGCATTAATCTCCACTGCAGACTAAAGGCTGCCTATAACTTTTTATAGTGCAACACTGCGCGCTGATCCGATCTTTAATCAACCCTTCGTATTAACCAGCTTAAAGGAGTTGCACGTCCGTTTCTACTAACATTATGAAAGAAAAAAAAAACAAGTGTAATGGCGGCGGTTTTGGCGGGGCAGAGAAATGATGCGACGGGATGATAAGCAATAATTGTATTTCGGCACACAGCTTATTAGGTCCACAAACTAACTTAACTCTACTCAACGCGGCATGGAGGTCGCGTAGAACACCGTAAGTATTCGCGCCACGCAGTTGAGCGTGCGCACTCCCTAGCAACGAGGTAGGCCGACTGCCGACGCGGGCGGCGCGCGGCAGCGAGGCGCGGGGCGCGCGGTAGCGAGGAGCGGGACGCTTATACTTGTTCGAGCGGGCGACGGACGAAGTAAGTTTGGAGCGGCGGCGCGCGTATGCGATTTTATGTTGCTACACAAGTAATTTATTGCAATTTTCTAGGAAATGTTAGTACTTAATAATGAATACTAGACAAACTACAGCAAACAAAGAAAGCAATAAATATTGACCGTTAAGTACTCACTAAGCTTACAAAAGCAAATGTATCACGGAAAATCAAGAGTATCAAGCCAGTTAATTGAGAGAGAAACTTGCTCAGAAGTAAGTAGCTGAAGTTCGTGTTACTGAAGAGTATCATTAGGAAGAACGTTTTTCCTCATTAGGAGCTCAGTGGTAATAACAGCGCCTAACGAACGATGCAACGCTACAACAAAAATTCCAAGACTCAAGCACCTAATCGCGCAGTTTTCAACTAACTTTATTTTATTTCCCCTTTTCTGTCAGTACAGACGAACTTCGAGATGTATCTCGTTTATTTTTTATTTGTTGGTACTTTCATTCGTTAATAAAGTTACGCATTAACATATTTTTTTGAAGCTCATATTTTTTTACTCAAAGTTATGTTTGGTGGGAGCGCGTTGGGTTTGAGGATTAACATAGCATTTTGCATGTGTGTGTATGATATAATACACGATAGGCACAGGCTGGCAGCCTGTTTATTTTTGGTAAAACAATACATTTTCTTCAAAGTCAGAAGTGTTCCATACTTTATTGTAAAGGCCTTTTTTACAAGAAGAATACCGATATAATAATTAGTCTAACTGCTAGAGCAGCTACATAATGTTGTTTACACAAACAACAATTACAAAATACAATACCATTTGGAACAACATCAAACGGATTTTAACGAATAAATTCAATCACAGAAAAATCGAATTATGCTAGGTACATTTTATTTGGAATTGATATTTATATACGCGTTGCAAAAATATTCAATTTATTCGCTACCAGTTACTGGAATCGAATTTATTGCAGCGACTATAATAACAGGTTTCTGATTTGCTTTTTTAGCAATAAAAATGTGCTCCCAGTTTAGTAATTCCAGAACCAAATGACAATAAACAACAAATAACCTAACCCTTCAATGAAACCTGTTTTTAAATTTGAAACCATGACCTGTATTACCTACCCTTGATGGTTCTATGCGATTATTAATAGTGCATGATTGCCTAGAAGTAACCTATTCACTCAAGACCCTGTAAAACCCGAGGTTAAAGCAACCAAAAACCACCTTCAGGAGAGTTATTCTTTTCAACATTATGAAAGGTGAGCACACCTACGCAGAAAAACACTAAAACCTAAAAGAAATAAGCCCAGCAAGAGGCGCACTTACGAAACACATAAACAACAACGCCCATCTATGAAATAACCAACACCAATAAACATTCATCAACAGCCCACAAATTTGTGTGCGATCAAACCAATAAACGGCATATAATATGGTCACAATTGAGCAGTACAAAGGCGCACAAAAACGCCAGTATTTACCGCTCAGTTAAATACAACGTTTATATCCATTAAGGGTACTTCCGACACGTAACTGGTAATCATATTCCGGGCAGGCACAGCATAAATCATGGGAGGATAACCAGAGGGCAAAAAACAAGGCTGGCCACGCACGCCCTAACCACTGTTTATTGTAGGTTCTACATTCACTTTATTGTTCAACATATCTGATGTGGATTAAGGCGCTGTTTCGTATTTTTAGGGCCTGTTTTATTGCTTCAACGCGATCCGACAAATAAGTACGGTCGATTGTGTGTTTCAACTAGCTGTAAGTCAAACCACAGCCATCAAACAGTTGTTTGACGTTTTATAGTGTGCAGTGTGCACATCCCTTAATGTAGATTGAGAAACTTAACAACACTAGGCTGTTTTGTTTTCAAACAAGCTTTATCTGAATATTTTACGCTATTTTAATTAAAAGCCTTATTCATTTTCACCCAGATTTTAATATCGTAGGTACTGTTGTTTTATTTTTTTCTCTTGAATAAAGCTATTTTAAGTCTAGACAGTATACTGCTACTGAAAATTTACGAACCTTTAAAAATCGTAAATTTCGAGTAGCTAGTCGCTTTATGTTTTGAATAAAGTTATACGATTTGCATAATCATCTGAGAGTGAATAGAAAATATGGGAAGTAAGTCAGTATGGTCCTTATTATTCAATGGCAGTCAAATATGTCGTTTGAGGGTGATTTGTTTACTGTGGTAAGCACAGCTCAAGGGTTTTTGAGCTTTTCTTATTTTAACTCTAACCTGTTGTTTTGTTTTACGAAGTTGCTTAAATTCTGATTAATAGTTCCATAAGAAATAGTCCTATAAAAATTAGTCAAATAATTAAATTGTTTGCAAAACCAACAAATCATAATTATGGTAATGGCTTATTTGCATCTGCGAAATACAAAAAGATTACGATGCAATTTTCGTTTTAAACAACGTTTTAAAGTTGCAGTACATAAGTCGTAAAATTTTTGGTGGTCACATTTCAGTGTTAAATGAAATTATGTCAAGCTTTACGATCCAAAGTGTTAGCTTACTTTTTATATTAACCATTCCGTATATTTTTCGTTTACTTGAAACTTAAGAGACTTTAAAATATAAATAGCTAATAAACGGAGAAATTTTGAGAGTATTTTTGCTTTAACAATTTTATGAATTGAAAAGGAGGGTGTAACTATTCAGAAAAAATGAATGCCGTTATTTTTGGATATGTAAAAGAATATAACTTTATTAAAAAATCTTCGTTCCAGATCTTCTATTTACTTAGACATATTTTTGTCTAGATTGTCCCTCCACATCTATCGTCCGAACACACTATAACGCAAATAACTCAAGTATTATATTATATATTCACCTACTTATTTGTTTACCTACCTACATAACAACCGCAAAACTGCAAAGAAAAAACAGCTTAATATCCACTACAAACTTACACCTACGCTACCTAGAAACCATGTACCTAACTTAGCCAAAGAAAAGCGAAGTTATTTTAGCATAACAAGCAATTGCTCTTAAAGTTCAACAAATAGAAAGGCCGAGTACATATTATTTAGTCGTTAGTGCCGTTACAAGAGCTAAAACATGGCTTTACGATACACTGGAACTAAAAGCAAGATTATGTATCCGTTGGTAGACTGCCAGGCAGGTAATCGTCAGCCGATATGTTAACTATTTATGGTTAGTACTTTCGCTGTCCTGCAAATCAGGGGTTTTAATTATATAAGGTGCTGTAGGTAAGGTTTTGTCCGCTGCTTCGACCGCGTAAAGGTAAGAAATTATACCGCCAGGATTAACCAGGTTATGGTGTAGCTGTGTGCTAAATTTCATCAAGATCCGGTTTGCCGTTTCGGTTTGAAGAGGGTTCTTAGTTTTCAATATATTTATTTTCTTTGATAATTCATCACCATCAGAATCATTCTCTTGCCCTTATCCCAATTCATTTAGGGTCGGCGCAGCATGTCTTCTTCTTCCATACTACTCTACTACTCGTCATCTCATCAGACACCTTATTGATAATTATCAATAATATTATCACTTCGAAACCTGGGTTTGAAGACGTGACAAACGAGCACATAAACAAACAAACTCAGTTTCACATGTATAATATTAGTATCGACATGGATAGGGTGGAGGACTGGATTTGTAATTGAGTTAACTCCAGTTTACTGAAACGTTATTTTATTAGTACCACAAGATTACTTAGAAACAGAAAGCGTAGTTTAAATTCAGTAATGAATTGCGACTTAAAAAAATAACACTGAGTAACATGGAATAAGAGCGCTGGATACGTTACGCTGTTATTTCGACACGTGATGAAACGTTTTATTACTCTGCTAACGAAGAATTGGCGCGCTAATTATGTTATTGCTCGCCAAAATAAAAGAGCCAACGCTAATTATTTCCATGTCAGCTTTTTCGTAAGAAAAAATTACACACAAGATCATGAATTGATTTCTAAATAAGTCTAGTTACACTATTTGCAATCATATGAATTCAATTAATTTTAGTAGTGTATTGCAACAAGTTAAAAAGACGAGAAAGGTTTTGTTTTTTAACATTAAACATAAGCCAACTCTATGATTTCCCGTGTGTGTGTTTATTCTTTTACGGTTACCTAGGTGCCTAAAGTTGGCTTTAACACTAAATGTTCTGAACGACTACAACACTAGAAAGTTGAATTCATTTTCATTAAACCAAACCATAGACACTTCGTTGACAATAACTAAGGGAAATCGAAAACTAATCTTAATATGTAGTAGGTAGGTACATAATCCGGTCACGGAAATGCTAGTAAAACCTGATGCATGTCGGTTCCAGGTCCTCTAAATCTCAGACACAGTAGGTACAGGAGGGCGCGAACCCTTCACCTGTCTGCTTTCACCACCTGCCCAGTTAAACCGCTTAAAGCTTCGCCCACACTCACGCGATACGCTCGCAACGTTCGCCTGGATGCACGTACTACTCCTATATCTTGCGATAGAGGTTGTTTATGCGAATAAGGCTAGAAGTGTTTTTGGAAGAGTCGATGATGCATGATATTTTAAACTGAACGTAATATTCTGGGGAAAATTTTGAAAATTCGATATTATTCTAAGTTGGAATTAATTCAAATACCTTTATCACCTACCTTACCTACCTACCACCTTACTACCTTACTTATTTTTTTGTATTCTAAAAATAAATTACGTTAATTGCTCTACAACAAGAAAATGAATTTACGGTGTTGTCCCACAAACGATGGGACATTTATTGTGTCCTACCTGTCCTGTTGACTGCACGTTATAGGAACTGATGAACGCTAACAAAAGTGACAAATCGATTCAATTTAGACAGCCATCGACTCGCTAAGGAAAAAAAGTATTAAACAAAGAAGCTGTTTTATGTTTAAATGAGTCAATAGAAAATGACGTACCTATCTCTTATCTCAAAACCGTAACCCGCCACCGCTTTCACTCCGCGTCTGTGTGGCCCTAACCTAACACTAGAAATGTACGTAGTATGGCGGTATTTTAAAAATATTTTACTATTTCAGTGCTGCAACGAGCTTAACTCGCTGTCTTGCCGTATCGTGCGCGTAATGTATAAAATGAAAAGGTCTGGCTTGGACATTAAATATTGAACTGCATTTTGCTACGGAAAGTTTTTTTAAAGTTTAACAAGATTTTTATTGATTTACAGGTTGAAAATAACAGTCGACATACACGTAAACGAAACGTATCACTCGGTATCACCATAAAACGGCGACAAAACCAGCATGCTTGTGATTTATTTCTAGACGGCATGTAAAGCCGTGTCAGAGGCCCATATAGGCGGCATGAAAACCCTGACACCAGGTTAGGCACTACCCACACTAAAAGACAGAAAGAAGAAGACTATAAAACACAACATAACGCCTGTAATTGCCGAAGGGTAGACATTAGGCAGTTAGTTTAGAGGTCACATATGCTATTACTTTAATTTTCCAAAAACAGAAAAAAAATCAGCTAATCTATCACTAAACAAATCAGAACGTTCGCTAAAACCTCTTTTGACTTCCAAAAAATCCTTACTCATTTGCGTATCGATACTAAGAACAAGTTAAAGTTTCCAATAAAACTTTGAAGACACCGCCGCTAAGTTCGTGGGGAATGAGAGTGAATATAACGTGGCGAGACGTGCGTGTTCTGGTAACTTGCTAGGATGATAACCCTAGTAAAGAACCTCACGCTAGGGTATGCAATTTTGAAGGCCTGATTGTATAAGCTAGGTGCATAATGTGATATCATTCAGACTTGAAGGCATAGAAGATGTTCATTAAATGAGGAAGTTACTTTGTATGTCTGTCTGTCACCATTTCAAGCCATAACAGCTGAACGGACTGACATACAGATACCTACTTATACCATGACCTAGGCCAGGACAGGGGACGTTTTTTGTCCCGGTAATAAGTTCCTATGGGCTAATTTTCGACTTCCACGAAGGCGAAGCCACGGGAAAAGAATTGGTATCAGTAGAAATATTTCATCTTTTCACAATACTACCAATATTCATTTTATTGTGTGCGCAATAATTTGTCAAACTTAAATGACTAAGAGAGTGAAATATTAGAATTAAATACACATTCACAACTTGGTTAAAGAGTAGTACTATAAGTAATTAAGACTATATTTAGGTACATTTAAACAATATTTTATTCCATTTGTACAAGTATAAAATGTTAGCCAACGGTAAATTTTAATATGCAACTTATGTGTCAGTAATGGCTACCGAGACCTTAACAAAAGAAAAGGTGCAATGGACACCTGCTGAATATAAGATCGTATCGGGAAGGCTAAAGAGAAATTAATGCACGGAATGTACAATACGACAGTCCTTCCTCCTGTCCTTACAAAAGCAAATGGAGTTAATGGAGTATGACAAAGCTTTAGATCATCAATGGAGTTATGAATTGCTATGTTTACAAGCAACGATAGACAGTGCAAAATATTGCGTAATAACAGTAAACTATAGAAGTAAATCACCATAGGTAGGTACGGCTTACAATTCACTGCTACAAGAGCCTCTCGTTTAAGGTTTATTTGAAAATCAGCGTCAGACAGCATCTGTCATTATAGCTTTTTTGTTTTTTTTTTTTCGGATGGGAAATCATCAAATGACTTCTCCCGCTCTGGGCTGAGCTGGGAGGGAGTGTCAGATTTTTACTGACTAAAACCCACCCATGTTCCTTCAACGCCCTTTGTGTTCTGGGGCCGCGGTATTTCTTTCGAACTACCCGCAGCATCTGTCATTATAGCTGAAATTAACCTTTTTGGTGCAGCCAGTTCATTTTTTTTTTCTTATCGGTTAGTTCTTATTTTAAACTGCGTTCTTCGTACTTGTTTCTCTTTATTTTTTTCTGGTATTACCATCAGGGAATTCTTGACTTTGTTTCTTGCTAGGAATCACACCAAACGCATGAATTATCATCATCAGCATCGTCCTAGCAGTTTATAACTATAAAGGAGTCCACGGAGTCAAATCAGACGCAGCAGCCTAATTTAGTTAAAGAACTGCCAAAAGACAGCCAGGACCCGACTGCATACCTTGTTTTGTTGCAAAACGAATCATCTATGCAATTTTTAAGTTAAGTCTGTAAACCATTTTATTTCTAATCACTTAACAGGCCCTTAGCAGAAAACACTAAACACGCAATTTCTAATGAAACAACCCAGCCATTATCATAAGTTGCTGTTATTACCGGCATCAGAAACTACTAGTCCCTAGAGCATTATAATGCTCTATCTATTCGGAATCACCCCATTTCTAAAGGATATGGAGCCTCCCATGTAATCATATTTGACAATAGCCTACGTTAAAGAGTCTATTAGCCGTGTAATATTATGTCGAAGCCTTCTGGAAATAGTATGGGCTGGCTTTTTTGTTATGATTTTGTTGGCTGTACCTATGTGAAAACAATCTTCAGAAACCGATGTCTGAAGAATATTTTTTATAAAGTAAATAATATATTTAACTAGATTGTAAGATTGCTAATAAAGACATGTTATTATTATTTTCTTTTATTTCTTTTTTATACACATTTTGAACATCTCATAAAGCATTATTAAGTGGTCCCCTGGTGTCGGGAGCAGGATCTAACCTACCGGTGGTTAGGGCTCCAGAGACAGGAACCTCCTCATCAATCAACCAACATTATGTGAAGTTAGTTTACCACGACCTTTCGCCATTGTGTCTTTCAAAATCAACATTGATTTTATCTCAGGTTCATCAAGAAATTCAATAATCCCGTAGATACCACTATGGTTAATTTAAGTAGTAGTATGAGATTATTTTCTCACTGTCTGTCTTTGAATTGGGAGGTGCTATTCCCACATGTAAACATATTTATGTCTCATCCGGGAGCTTTTGTCGAGGTTAAAGGGTGTCCCGCGAAATTCAAATTTTCATACGTTTTAGCAATTAGCAGGTCAGTGTCAGGTTGTCTGTTGATTAAAATATGATCCGCGGCCGTAACTACTATGGATTTGCTGAGTTATAATTAATAATCAATGAAAAAAAAAAAATTGAATTTCGCGCTTCCACCATAATGTGAGATTTGTATTTAAAAAACTTCCAGGCCACTGTATCAATTCTTGTATAGGCTACTGAAAATTTTATCAAGTTAAAGATAAGCCAACGTGCATCACCTATGGAGGCAATTTCACCAGAGTTGATTACAGAGTGCTCGAATATAATTTTCATAAAATCCAGTTTTTTAAATATTGACGGAATGGTAATTTATTTTTTAATAAGTTTCAGCTTCAGAATCGAAATACTTCACGTATTTTAATGGCCATTGCTTCTGTCGACGCATTTTGGTTAATTAATACTGTGGCACGATGAGCGGCCCGAGCGATGCGAATGGTGTGAGCGAACAGCGGAAATTATAGTCACCAGCGATGTATAGTTAGTTTCCAGCGGAATAAACTAGAGTAGCCCGCTGGTAACTAACTATATTATAATTATATAGGTTTCTTTAATTAACTGCTTCAATTTTAGTTTGTTATACGAAGATGAATTTAAATTCAAAAATTTCAGGTAATCAGTTTATTTATGGTTTGAAATATTTTTACACACTATCAATATCGTCTATCAAGTGTTTTTAAAAGTCATTGGATTTGCTTTTCAGGAATAGGCTACATCTATACTTTCTTAAATTGCTGAAGGTGCCTGCTAAGTTAACCCTAGATAAGCCCACATAAAATATTAACGGTCCTTTAGAAGACAACAAGACAGCTACAGATCAAATTAAAGGCGATCACGATCAGTCATATCCACTCCCTGAACAAAGACTCTTTTACTCCTAAACACACAAATATCCTTAAAACCTCTTTAACAAAAACACGTCATTACTTACAATTAAAGATCTTAATAATACAGCCATAAGTTAGACAATCGCCTCCACTTGCAGTTAACCAGTGACCGCACCTAGCAGTTTCACTAAATTGCGTTACTATTTACGATAAGCATCCAATACGGCTAGATATAATATGTCCCTTTCAACCGGTACAATACTAGTATCGCTTTTGTAGGGTTAAGTTTATAGATCTTGAGAAGTGATATTGTAATAATGATGACAAATAATGATATTCAACTCATAAAGTATTTTAAAATAATAATGTAACTTTTTGTTTCAGTATTTTGATCATACAGAGAAGGCTCAGGCATTGGTCACTCAGTTGATTGAATTAATTTAATTAAGCTTTATTAAATATGCAATTGGTAGGTACTCCTCTTGACTGATACTGAATACTGCATCTCTGAAAAATTATGAAGTTCTCCGAGAAGCTTAACTAATTTTATTGCAACATAACCTTACCAAAGATTTTAATAATATTAAGTATTAATACGGTAATTAGGGTATACTTAAATGTTTGCACTCACCTGATTAAGACATTTTGTGACACTTAAAACTGTATGTATAAACACGACCTACATGGCCAAATTACCCACCCCACAGGCCACAACACTACGCACAACTCATGTACAGTCGCCTCCCATAAATAGTTGATGACAACCGCAAGTATTCCCGATCTCATTGCGATGCGCACGATTGTATAATGCGTCTACTAATCGGATTGGACGACAGAGCCAGCCTACTGATCGGGCGCAAGCGGTAATGGAATTAAACACAATGCAATTAAAGACAATACTATATAAGATAACACCATTATCACGATACAATTATTACCTACGTGCCGGAGATTATCCGATAATATTGTGAAGATAATACGGATGAGGAACTGATTGAAATCGATGTAAACGTGTTGTAAACTCAGTTCAATCTTGTGTTTAAGAATAATGCTGAGAGTTCAAAGTTGTACTAATTATTTAACAAAATGTAGATACGTTAAGCTTAATATCATTTATTACACGGGAAGTGCAAGAAATACCGGTTAAAATATTCTTAAAATATCAGAACAGATCTTATGATTTGGAAAAAACCAAAAAGTTTGTATTCCACATTCAGCAAAACAAAACAAAGACAGTGCAGTAACAATATTAAATGCAGACGTTTAATATTGAATGGCGCAGTGTGTAATGCCCTGAGAACTAGTACGGGTGTCATCTGCCCATTGAGCCAGTGAGTTGAGCGAGGCACCGCACTTGCTATTGAGTTTAAGCACCCGCTAAATTCATTGTTATTTGGTGCAGCACCTCAGCTATCAATATTAGAGAAATGCAGGTGTTGTGAACGTAAACACGACACATGCTTGTTTAGATTCGAACGTACACACTTTGCATATACGAGGTGGAAGGGAAACCGACGCTAAAACGATTACCACGTATTCAATACATCATTCTGAACACCACTACCACATAGAAAATTTTCATCTATAATTAAAAAAAAAAATCTGTAGTTCCATACATTTTGAGAGTGTTCGTATTGCGGTTTTGAAGAAAACAGGTGTTTTTGAATGATATACTGAATATGTATGTGGTACCCGTTTTATGTGTCTGCCTGTCAGTTAAGTAATTATGCGAAAATGAAACTGCTGTAGTATATTTGCTACGTTTTGAACGTATTCTAGATCCTACAAAACATTTGATCTCGGCAGCTTACAGTGACGAAAATCCGTTACAGTATATTTTACATACAAATTCTACAGACACAAATAAGATACGGTTCCAATTTCCCCGTTGATGTCTGCATACAATCAAACGAACAAACATACTGCCGAACAAATCATTCGCTACCCATTATTAGATGATTGCATCGAACGTTAAGTTCCACATGCCCGTACCCTTTTTTGTGAAACGAAAACATTGGTACTAGATGGGAAACGTGACCTATTTTCGTTTCTCTGTGTACACGATCATTGTTATGTCCGGAGCTTATGTAGAATACTCAATCAAATGTAAATAATGTGTAGAAGTAAGGCTTAGAGTACTTTGTTAAGGATTGGGCCATCTGTCTGAATAAATGGAGGAGATGTTTTGTTTTATAAAGTTAGATGGATAAATGGACCTGTTTTGAAGAATTATTGAGTAGGTGAATGGATCTCGAAAGCTATGGTACAATTTTGTAGCAAATACTAATAGAATAGTGTGTATGTACCAACGGCTTCTAAAACTATATTTTGTCTTCGATGAATTCTTTTCATTTGAAAAAGTTGTATTAAACGTCTTTTTGGAAAACCTCGAAGCTACTTAGCAGCAGACTTCTAAAATTGTATATTTTTTACAAA
This sequence comes from Standfussiana lucernea, assembly GCA_964057025.1. Taxonomy (NCBI): domain Eukaryota; kingdom Metazoa; phylum Arthropoda; class Insecta; order Lepidoptera; family Noctuidae; genus Standfussiana; species Standfussiana lucernea. The sequence continues at coordinate 7,298,586 of OZ059797.1, read as the reverse complement.
ATTGTGAAAAGCATTCCTGAATCTACTGCATACAAGTCATGTTGTATTTGTATCATGAGCCTAGCATTTGACGGTCGAGTGGCAGTGCAGCCAACCGATCACCGACATCAGTATTTAACCATATCCCATTTGTGTGCACTTCATAATTAGCTCAAACACTGCACGGTTGAAATGCGGGCACCAAATCTGCAAACTAATCATGTAACTCCAATAGTAATTGAAATCGGTTTCATTTCACATCGGGATGGACTGTGTACGTTGAATTAAACACAATCTCGTCACGAGTGTAGCTGTGTGTTTATTTTACACAGCACAATCTGTGAAAGAGCGAATTGCAATCAAATATAAGTTTGATTATGATAATTAACGAACCTAATTTTGGTTGGGATTAGCTGTTAGTGAGCATGAATTGCATGGTTTACAGCCTGAAATAGAACGGTCTCTATGTAAAGGAATAATGAGACCGTGCATCAGTGTACCAATATCGCCTGCCACGACATAAAGGAGTTGTCAGTGTCAAACTGTTACCACTGATGGCGTAATTACACCTGGTCGTTTGCCCGAATTCGATTACCTCTGGAAATCGGACCAACGGCCAATAGTAAAAGAACGGTTTCAAGGACGCCAGTCTGCGGACAATCTAGTCCGGTTTCTTAGTTTGACTTTATTCAAACTACTCGTAGTGTAATGAATGCATCGGGTGTCCGAATTCCAGTAAAGTCAGTCGACCACCCGAATACGGGCTACGACCAACGCCATGATGCTTGACTGTACTTTTTAAATCACAAGCAAACAAAAATCCAACACACGTCCAAATCCAAGAACTTTGACTCCGTTCTATTCTAAGTTTCTCGTCGGTAAAGTTACTTAAACTATTTTAAAGATTCAATTAAAACAATTAGGAATTCAACGCGTGTCTATGCTTAAACCGCTGCTTTTTAAATCGTCGAGTCTGTAATTCGTTTTTGTAACTGTATTTTGTACGGAATCCGTTTTGGAGTTGGTCGGCTAACGTGCCGGGCCTACGGTCGCAGACGTACCGCGTTGTTCCCTTCTACCATTGTTGTTCGGTGTTTTATTCCGAGGGTGGGAAGCCTGAATGGGATTTTCGACAAAAGTGCATTGATGCGAAATTGGGGTCTGTCAGACACCTAGTGAATGCTATGGATTTATTTATACACAGTATTTTGTAGACTTGGACTTCATATAAACGGTAGTTGTAACGTAACACTAATCACATATGTCATCCTAGCGATCGACACGACACTGAGTCCATTTCTAACCATTCACACGGACTGATGGAAGCCGCAGTTGTAGTTGTTTTTCAACTTTTTGGCAGTGCACCCTGCCACCCCAAATATTGACTGAACTCAACGAAAAGCGAGCGGGCATTCAGGCAACATAATCACATTAGCATTGCGTGCATCCTAGGTTGTTTCTATCATTCTGAACGCCAAGAGCGAACTTGCGTAAACTGATGAAATATTTCAACGGTAAGAGCTAATTCGTTTGCTTACTTTAGTTAGTTATATTTGTACTAGGGTTGTTGTTGATACATTTACAGTATCAGCGGATGCTGATGAAGATATTAATAAATTTTTTAAGAGAGGTATTACAAAAAAACGCGAAGTTGCAAGGTTTCCTCGTTGAAATTGTATGTTTTTCGTACGTTGCTTGAAATAACAATTGCTTGTTAAAAATAAATCGTTTTCTCTTCTACAATAATAACAAAGCAAATTTTAGATAACTTATTCATTTATATTTAGTAATAATCAACCTCCCGATGCATGTTTAACCAAAAACACACGGACATCTGATTTGGGACTTTTGGGACCTCTAATTTGTAGGTTCTATAGATACTATCAATTTTTTTCTCATTTCAATAATATCCTATACTTTTATAATAATAGAATACATTTTCGTTATTATGCCGTTTAGGTAAATCGTAAAATTAGCGTAACGCCGAAATATAAGAGGGCTTTTAAATAAAACATAATATCTTACTATAACACTGTTAGTAAACGTGATTTAAGATTTTGAATAAAAGACGTCATACAATAACCCACTGGCATCCAAACAATTTTTGATGATTAAACAAACGGCTGAGGGAACAAGTGACAGTGTTTTTTTGTATAACTGTCTATGATTGGTTAAAACCTCACGTGGCTCGCGCTAAGTCCAGCTTTCAACGAATACGTCACGATTTGAATGTCAGCATTAAAATCAGCATCGATTGTTGCTGATGCTGATATTGGCAACAACCCTGATTTGTACTAACATAGAAAAAAGAGAGAAAGAGTAGGTATGTCTGTCTGTCTGTTACCCGTTCACGCTTTAACAGCTGAATTTCAATGAATTTGGTACATCGGCAAACCATGAAGCGCGAGCAGAAGCTAGTTTTCGATAAAAATTCTCAACTATTGCGTAGTTCTTTTTCTACTATCCCATAAATATGACGTTTAGTACTAAATTCCAGTAGAGCAATTTACAATAAGTGACGCGACGACTAGGATGCGCGACGTCTCGCTAAAAGAACGCACTAAAGAGTTTAAGTGCATTCGCGCGGAAAATGTCAAGACGCCTGACAGTTTGCCTTGTACAACACCATGTATGTACTTACTTAGTCCCACCACTATACTAAATTTTTGGCAAAACCTCGTAAAATATAAGACGATGTGGTCAAAAGAAATGAGTTTTTCTTTTGAGCACATCGTAGGTACCTACGTAATTAAGGATATTAAGTTTATTTTACAAAGAAACGAAACCGTAATACATTAAGTAACTTTTAAAGTTAACTGCGATTATAATTATGATTTTAGATAACGACTCATTCGTTACCGTAAGGCAATTATCCAAAGCTATGTAGAGCATGACCAATGCCTAATTAAGTATAACCAACCATTTACATTTGAACCTAATAAACGAAACAGTTCTAATTAAGATCAAATCGCGATATCCGTTTTACACAGCATCCCATTAAATCAAAGGATCTAGTTCGAAATTTCCGTTAAAAATAGAATATAGAGTCGAAAATCCTTTGAAATATGAACGAACAAACAGTAAATAGTAACGATAACCGTGTTAGCTGTAGTTTATCGGCATCACAAATTCTGAGCATCAAGTCTGTTCACACGGGTTGCATTATAATAGCCCAGAACTGGCGAACTGCACGCACAGGCATTTTGTCCTTATTATATTTAGCTTTAAACAGTAGGTACTTGTAACTTAGTAAATATAATACAAACACTATAATTATCTCCTATGCTAATGTTATCTTTATTTGCAGGTATCTGACTTTTATGACCAGGTTTGTGTAGACTACTGTACTTTATTGCGTTGTTGTCAAAAATATTCTCTGTTTTTTTTTTTTTTAAGATAATACGATTAGGAGACTGTAAAAATTATGTGAAATAAAACATTTTTATCATTGGTGATCAATCACAAAGCGTTGCTATAATGTAACCAAAGTATTCCATTGATATAGCGAAAGCTTTAACTTGTAGAAAAGTTCCCTCCATTCCCCAACAAACATGTTATTCAAAAGCCGTCATTCGTCAGTTGTGATTGGTTATTTCCCTATTACATTGTAATTTGTAAGTATAAAGGAAGGGCGGAGCGGATATGCGGTTATCACTCACCTTTATAGGCACTAATATTGACTTACGATCGCTTCCCTGAGACCGTCCCCAATCCTAATGATAATTGACGGCCAGGACATTAAAAAGATGGGTTGGCAAACTTGCGTGTTATCGCGAGGCATCGGGACGCCCGCGCTGTTTTGTTCCGCGCTCTTGAATGGGAAATTTTTCATTAGTTCATTTTTTTTCGATTGCTTTTACAAACTTTCTTTCATCTCCGAGGTCGTTTCTTACATAAAGTTCCTCTTTCAAAGTTTATTTTTTCCTATCAACAATTGTTGCTCTATAGAAATGTTATCGAAATGTCCGCAAATAGAACGGTTTTTTTTAATGTAATAGAAGTCGCCATTTGGAGCTTCGCGAGTTTTGCGACAGAGGAATAACACAGACAGTTGAGACCACTGCAAACAACGTTGAAAAATTTAACTACGCTGTTAGTTGACCGTTTGCAGGAAAGTTACTGATACTAAAAGCTGTAGTTGGTTTTATTTCTGTGTTGTAAATACTAAAAGGGGTTTGTGAATTTGCAAAACTTTTTAGACTACTTCGAAGCGGAAGAAAATAAATAGAGAAGTTGTTTGCGACGGAAATGGGTCGATACCAGCTTCTTGACTATCATTTTGTGGACCTTCTTTTGGTGGATTTTGAAGTCTCTTAAATTAAAAATACCTTCAAACCTTCTTTGACGGGTTTTGTAACATAACTCCGGTTGTTTAAACTTGAGTTTCAAATGTACTTACCTGAAACAAAAAGAAAATAACATTAAGTAGGTAAAAATTATCGCAAGAAAACACATACATACCACTCATAGCTAAAGTTGTTCAAAAATAAGACATCTGACCTAAAGACCAAAGCACAAAGTAACAAATAGAAAGAAATCACAACAGATTTATTACTACTAGCAAAAGCTGTACACAACGGGCGGCAATACCCACAACGACATTTTATTTTGCCGATCGCCATTTTTCACCAAACATATTTTTCACGGCAACACATTGCTGCGCCGACAAAACTTAGCCTGATTAATCCAACGTTAGATTTATTGCATAAATAAATCAATTCGAGTGCGACAAACAAGCCCCTTTTGCCTGTTGATTTTTTTGTCTTCCCCATTCATTTTGCTGCCCCAGCGATAACTTCCGAACTCCTGAACGCTGATACACAAATTAAATATTGATTTTTATACACAAGAGGGTAAGAAATTTTTTCAAATTCTATAAGGAAAATTGAGTTCATTAGAGTGATGCTCCGGAAAAGGGAAAATTGATACATGGGTTCTTAGAATAAAATCAATTTATTTTATATGACGGCGTAAGCGATGGCTGAGCGATAGCGCCGTTGTCATTAGGGTTCGGTGGTACCGGGTTCATGATGAAATGTTAAAATAATAGTTTCGGTTTCGATACACAAAAATCACAGTTTGTTATTTAACACAAATTCACATTAAATAACACTAACAAATAATCTCCACAAAATGGGCAAACCGACAGTTTCGTTCTGAAGGAGTGACTTGGTTGGAGTTCCGAGCAAAAGTGATCTCGGCACAATCCCCACTCTACAAAACGACTCTGTCTACGTGCCGCCATTAAAACAACATCTGACGTCACGGCGTTTACCCCTACTACAATGGTCAAATCAGCAACTTGATGTTTAAAAGTTATCGCTTTCTCCGACACGGCCATACTGACAAGTCACACGTCCTCGTGTGCTGTATTACCTGGCGACAAAACAAAATGCATTTGTAGACAATATAAGATTGCTCGGCCTACCTGACCTCAAACAAAGGACTTGCATTTGAAGCGACACATCAAGATTTAGAAAAGTCAAATGAAATAAACTAGAACACAATATCAATGCACCAAGTAAAAACAAAGTAGTCAACTTATTATCAGCCCTTCTCGCTGGTAATGTCTGATACATCACACACAGCCCTTCTCGCTGTCGTGCACACAATAGATTGGACAGTACCGGTCCTAAGACCTGGCAAGCCCAGTACCAAAAGTCAGTATCAGTCCTTCACACTGATAAGCCCTAAACAGGACGCATGTTACCGGGCCTTCTCTCCGGTAAACCGTCCGCTTAAGAAATACTTTGTGCATTAACATTAATCGGAACGAGTTGATGGGCCTTCACCCGCATCATCTAGATCCAATTCTTCACTAATTACGTCTAATTCGCTGGGGATATGACCTTGTGGCATCCTTCTTATGCGATCATGAGCATACTTGTATGTTCTATTACCATTCAAAGATTTTAAAAGATAACGATCACCGTCAAGTACTTCTACAACTTTAAACGGTCCCTTATATTTGGGGTCTAATTTAATCTGATTCCGTTCTTTATTTTGAATTAAAACCAAATCACCAACACTGAAATTAACTACTTTGGCCTTATTTTTGTCAAAACGGGCTTTTTCATTAGCCGCACTCTTCTTAATACCGTCCACCGCGTGTTCTCTCGCTTCCGTTAGGTCAATTCCGGTTTCATCATCGTCGTTATAAGCCATTGATAAAAGCATTCGAATACTCATTCAAAAGGGACGTCAACCGGTCCTTGTTTTCGTTTGAAATATCAGAATCAACATTGTAAAGATCAATTACGGGAGGTAAATCGCAACAACCTACATTTGTGACTTTCGAAATACGTAGGGTAGATTCAGTTAAATGTACCGTATAGCAAAGTGTCAAAATATCGCGTCCGATAATAACATCGTATTTCATACAATCGTCGGGTAGTACGTAAAATAAAATTGACAGTTCGTTATTGTCGACCACAACATCGCTAAGAATTTGTTCAGTGCTAAAAACATTCGAATTGTTACCGATACCAATTACTTGCACGGTTGAAAGTGAACGTTTGCCCGAGAATTTATAAGCTACATTTTGTTTAACGAGAGAACACTCGGCGCCGGAATCAAAACAAAATGAAAACGACTCACCGGATTGTTCCAATTGCCCGCAAACACCTGCTATTTCGCAGCTATCGACGCGTCGCTCCGCCGTTGCGTTGGCAGCGCTGCCCGCCGACGATGACGCGCCACCCGCACTGCCGCGTTGGCAGTTCGTAGAGATGTGTCCGGCTTCTCCACAACGGAAACACGTTATTCTTTTGCTGGAACCCGATGAAGTCGCCGCCGGTGTAGTTTTCTGGGCGTTAGCTACAGCAGGCTGCGTAAACTTCGAACGACAGTTCACCGCTTTGTGTCCCGGTTTTCCGCACTTATGGCACGTGAACATAGTGGAAGTTTGTGGCTTTAAACGCTTTGCATCAGTGGCGCCATCACCGGTACTGCGATCGAACTTCCGCTTCAGACTTGCACTCGCCAGAGCTATAATAAGCGATGCACCCTCCAGTGGACGTTCGTCGAGGCAAATATCGATAGTATCGCACCAAGCACGTGGATCGGTATCTGGTAGCTCCGGATTAATTTCTGGCAGCATGATCTGAGGTGCCACTGTTGGTGTCCTGATGGCTTCGATCAGCTGCATCATATTCTTCTGTTGCATCTCGAACATAGCACGCCAGTGGGAATCGAGTCCAGATCCCAATTCTGATGACGGCGTAAGCGATGGCTGAGCGATAGCGCCGTTGTCATTAGGGTTCGGTGGTACCGGGTTCATGATGAAATGTTAAAATAATAGTTTCGGTTTCGATACACAAAAATCACAGTTTGTTATTTAACACAAATTCACATTAAATAACACTAACAAATAATCTCCACAAAATGGGCAAACCGACAGTTTCGTTCTGAAGGAGTGACTTGGTTGGAGTTCCGAGCAAAAGTGATCTCGGCACAATCCCCACTCTACAAAACGACTCTGTCTACGTGCCGCCATTAAAACAACATCTGACGTCACGGCGTTTACCCCTACTACAATGGTCAAATCAGCAACTTGATGTTTAAAAGTTATCGCTTTCTCCGACATATATTAAAAAGAGAAATATTTTTTGAAAAAAAAAACATGAAGATTTTGACAGATTGATTTGCTTTGATGTAAACATCAGTTATTTGCATTGTGGTACTGCTCAATTATCACCCCACCCAACCTCAAAACATCGACAAAATAACCATTAAATAAGGATTATCTTAAAACAACCCATTCACAAATAAACCCTCTCGCAAACAAACAAATTCATTCCCACACCATATTAGTGAACATTCATTTAAAACAGATATCCATTTTATAGCTTCCATTACGCTGTCCATAACGGGATGGTATTCTGCGTGGAAGCCAAATTGCGTTGCCTGAAGCACTGCCTAACATTTTATTACTTGATAAAAACACAGGGAGAGAATTTTGTCACTTCTTCCTGAATTTTATGGGCACACGAACATGAGATGCAGTGGAAATATTCCGAGTAATATATTCCCTTTACTAGGAGGCGTTTCTTATGGTAGAAATAAAGCGTTAAGGTGTCTGTATGTAAAATGTCAGTTTCTGCGTACATTTTAGGGCTGTTCTATGACGTGGTTTTTCGGCCAAACTTTTGCTGCAAAAAATATGGCGAGCTCTCAAGATCCATTGCTTTTCTAGGCTCGTGTGATGGGCACTTAGCTATGAAATCTAGCTATCTTTTGTTATCTTTAGTGCTTATATTTCTGTTAACCACACACACACATGATACTATTGCATAACATTATGGTTGTTTTCTTCGAAATGTCAGGCACAGGATGGCATTTCGGCAAGTTTCATGTAATCAGGCAGAATTCTAAACTCTCATCTGTTACTGACACTTCTTATTTTTTTTTTCAATCACTCAGTATTAAACTTTAGAACTAAGTAAGGCTTCAAAGATAACAAACTGATCCTGTGTTGTAGACCCTAAAATCTGCATAACATATTGCGAATAACACGTCACTTGCAGCGGAGGGCTGTCTTCGAATAACGTCGCGTCAGCAGAACGTGCGTCACGTCATGTGGCTTCGTTCCATGTTATGGAGGCCTGGTAACATGCTAACAATGCAAATATGCTATATCTATACATTTTGTGAATAGGGATAGAGTCTCTTTTCGTCTGTCGGTGTGACCACGTTGTACTTCGAAAGGTCTATATCTATGCACAATGTTGAATAGGAATAGAGTCTCTTTTCGTCTGCAGTTATGACCGCGTTGTTCAACTAAACCGTGTAAAAGTGAAAACCGTGCGTTGCTTTCTGGGTCTCTAGTACCTAATTAAGTAAATAAATTGAATGATCAAAAAGGTGCAGAACATAAGATTAGAGGAATGAGTCAATTGAGCAACGGTAAAAAACAGAGTGGTTTTTTTTTATTGACATAATCAAACAGAAAGTCGCAAAATAAATTGTATGTAACTTAAACTGCATAAAAATATTTTTGTGTATAAATATTTGGTGAAAATGTCTGTCTAAAAATTCTAATACCTGCTTTTATTTAAAAAGAAAACTAATTTGGTCGTTACTAGGCATCATTCGTTTCCCGCAATACCGAACGAGTCGTTACGTGGTAGGTATAATTCGGGCTGAGATTGTCTTTTATCCTTAAGTCCTAGAGCAATAATAAATACGTATGTGTTGTACTAATGTATGTACAAATTAATTGTTACAATTCAGTACTAAGGGTGATTGATGGGTGTAATGAACTATAGAGCCTCGTGGCTGAGTAGTAACACTTGCACTGCCTGATCGAAGGTAGGGCTACGCTTGGTGTGGTAAGTTCGTGGATGGGTGACCATACGCTACATATTGAAAAACCTCCGTCGGACCCTCCAGCCGTTGCGGGTTGGTAGTCAGAAGTCTAAGTGCTCCTTTACGAAGACGCAGTGCGTTGAGCGGTGCGATCAGTTTAATCGATTTGATATGAACTGATGGCAAACCTTTTTTGATTTGTGTATGCGCGTCCACCGCCGCGTTGCCCGCGGCGGGCACCGTTCAACGCACCGCGTCTCCGTAAATGAGCACTAAGTCTGGCAGTCAATCTACAAATGAGTATTTACCAGAAACTGGGTTACTGAATTGGCCCCTAAAAAATACTGTAATGGTATTCAGTTGTATCTAGTTAGGCAGGAAGCCGACTTCAATATAGTTAGAGCTTGGCAGATAATGCTGTAAATAATAAATTAAATAAATATTAAGTTTCGTCTTATCTCTTGCGATTATAGGATATACCTCAGCATTATTATAGAATCTAGGCATTACCTCATTATGTTCTATGAGTAATTTTAAGAGGTAGGTAAGCACTTCCTTTGCGGTTTGTATAAGATTATAATAATAATCCGTGACTGATTAATGATTTATTACAGTATTACACATACACAGCACGATTTGTTCTATGTAGCATTAAACGGTATTTATCTTGAAGTTATTTCCCACGCTAATATATTATAAAGTTAGGCTTACCCCGCTACCATCTTGCTGACTGATTCATACTTAGATGCTCTCAAAGAGATTTAAGATTATATAGGCTGTCAGAAAAAAAAATGAAGCATATAGGTATAGCAAAGTTACATAGATTATCAAGTTTGACACGTCTCACTTGAACCTTGTGCATGCCCTATGCACAAGTTTCAAGTGAGACGTGTGAACGTGCGAAACCCGGTTTCTGTCCCATAGAAAAAACCGCATAAACCTGGAAAAAAACGGGTTATATTATGAGACCGAAATCCGGTTTGGCATTCCCTACTTGTGGCAGCAACCAGCTTGCAAGTAGACTACCTTTTTGTTCCGGCTGTCCCTTCTATCATACATATAATTAAAGTCTTCATACTCCAAGGGATATTGTGTAATTTTACCCAGTAACTGAATTATGAAGATCAGATAGGCAGACACTCCACGAAAAATACTTAATCCGCTGCATTAAAGTCGAGGCCAACTCAACATAGTAAGGAAAATGCTAGGCAAATACTGAATACTCCCAAGTCTTCTGAATTTGCAATTTGGGAAACTATGGAAACTTTCGTCCGGTTTTATTACGTACAATAAACAATCCAATTAGATAAATGTTCCGTAATAATGGCGATCACGTCACAACTGTGACGTCAGGGCTTAAATTAAATTACGATGACCGAACATTACCCCGATCTGCGCTTGTTAATCACAGCTACCATGATCGATGCCACGGTTAACTTGTGACATTACTGTTAAGTAATCTGTGGAAGTGGTACTTAATTAGAGTATTCTATAGGCCAACTTTATTTAGAAACGTGGAATTTGCCTGTGGCAACAATCAACTACTAACCTCTTGCATATGTTGATGTTAAAATTTAAAATACAGTAGGTAAAACAGCTAGGTAACATTTGGCCTATTAGGTTTAAAATACATGGTTAAGAAAAGGGGATTTTTGAACCGAGAATAACGATAAAACATGTTGAATAACAAGTTTGAAAATTTCTTGCTTCAGGAACCAGCAGATAAAGAAGAAAGCTCTTTAATTGATAACCCTACTTACTCTCTGGCTGTTTGTGTATCTTTGTTTAATTATTTGTAAAAGCTCCCACGATACAGGAGAAATACCTATTGTGAGGAAACGTTTAAATAAAATTGCTATAGCAAATCCTTAAAAGTATCCAAACAATTGTTATTACGACCATTAACCTCAACCTACAGAAGTTACAAGAAAGATCGATATACCCCAAAACCCCTGGTTAATTAATTTTAGGTCCCAAATTCTTAATCAAGTCTTCCAAGCGTGCTTGGGTCAAACAATTTATTGTTCAATTTGTCTCGAAGTTACAACTCAACAACTCGCAGTAAAATTCCTTGCCAAGACCTTGCAAAGATTACCGTAGAAATCAACATGCAAGACTTAAAAACAAAAGAAAAGTCTTTCAATACTTTACGTCAGTGTAAATTATATTGTGTATGTGTTCCCATCGCACTTATAGTTTGTTAATGACATTGTGCTTAACTCTTACCACTTATTGAAAGCGAATTTCCAACATTTCTAAGAGACGCTCCATCACCATGACCTACTTTCTATAGAAAATGTGTCAAAGTAGTCGTTATGATCAATTTTCATCGTAAACAGGAGATATTATTGTCTTCGTATTAAATAAAGTGAGCTTGCTACGGTCTTCATTGAGGCTGAAGAAGTTTGTTGACTGAACCCAATAGAGCGCATAGCAAAGAACCCGGTAAGTAAGAATAAATATTATTTCATTTACTTTGAGTAGCTGAGAATATTTCGCAAACAACTTTTTGTTAATGGGTTAGGCATTGCAATCAGAAAAAATTAAGTGAAAATAAATAGAAGAAATACTTTTCTACAATGTTTTTACGGTACCTCTGAACCGTTAAAGATAGGTGTAGTATCTCTCCAAACAATATTTTGCGGAAGGTAAGCTAACACTCGATCTTCAAGGCTCATAATTGGGTAACGGATCGGAAACCAACTCCCAATATATCCGATATCTCGATATCCCAGAATATGGACGTCTTAATTTACATAGACTGATTTCATCCTACACAATATTATCTATACTAATATTATAAAGAGGTAAAATTTCTTTTTAAATTTGTATGTAGGGGTAATCTTCGGAACTACTGATCCGATCCCGAAAATTCTTTCACTAAAAGGAGCTACATTATCCCCGATAGCGTCATAGGCGTTCATTTAAAATGTTCCCGTGGGTTAATTTCCGTACACAACGGGAGCGAAGCCGCAAGCAAAAGCTAGTAGTACGTATATACATACGAGTACACGTAGTAGGAAAATTTTCTGCAGAAATTCACCATGATACCTTAAGTGTTAACCTAACAAAGAGAGTAAATATTGAGTTACGAGTGAACCACCAAATAAATATCATTATGGGCCAATAAAAGTCATCTGCAGAATATCGGCCTCTGAACTGCAATAAACGACCAACAGTTAGGTACTAAATACATTGCCATGCGAGTACATACCTCTCTTGGCAAACGGATTGATATATTTAACTCAAATTACATAAATAGGCGACACTTCTTAGCTAATAATTGGCTGCTTCTCCCTAGATGCCTTGTATGTCTAACGTTCAATATTAATATTTGTTGAAGCAAATAACTTTGTACGTTGTATAATTGAATCCCATGTGAGATTTCCGTGAATGATTTACTTTGACCGGTTCAAGAAGGAATCTCCTTCGTTGTTAATATATTTCAGTCAGTTTCCATAATTTAAGAGATATTATGGGTTCCTTACCTGAAACGGGAAAAACTGAACTATAAATAAGTACATAAATTCACTCATTTTTCCAATGGAGGTTGACAGAATCTACAGATCTTATAGGAAAACTTATTTTCTTTGAAAATATTTATGGATTTTTTTATATATATTCTTTCCTATTTTCTTTTTTTTTTGAAGCACTTTAACACATGTCTAAGCAAATTATGTCTTATAATGTTCTAGACTTCTGTTTGGACTACCTTTTAGAATATACAGAGAGAAATATAGAGTACTTAAGTACTATATTTCTATGACAAGCCCTTTCTGCACTCGTACCATCTGTCTACATAACATGACAGTTGAGGCATAAATAACAGACAGACAGACACAACAACAGTTTAGTCTCCCGCCTGTGTGGGTGCCTAAAAGATAGGATTACCCAAACAAAAGACGACTTAACTTTAGCTTCGATAGATCATTCAACCAATTCGTACACCCGTATCTATAAACAAGTCAAAGTGTTTACTTGAGTAAAAGTCAGTAATTAAGATGCGATTTTTATTATGTAAGTATTTAGTAATTGCGTGAAGTTAGAACTGTCAAAAGTTATAATTCTTAGCTTTGCTTTCTTTGACGGTTCTTACTTAGTTTAAATTCTTGCATAAAAATGTTTGCATAAGTTTATTTAAACTCAAGTAATTACTTTAACTTGACTATAGATACGGGTGTAAATGTCAATATCGAAATCGTTTGTGAAACTCTGCCCTAGGACAGTCGACAATAACTCTTCACCCACACTGGATCAATTATTTAATATTACATTTGTCTCAATAAATGCTGACGTAACTCTAAAATATTTTTCAAAAAAACCTTGCCACGGGCACATGGCATAATTACGCCCTTCGTCGACCTCGATGACGAAAAAAAAAAAAGAAAAAAGGCGTACACGCATACCATTCTTATATGTTACTGTTGCCCGCGAGTCGCGACCTTCGTCCGCGTGAATTTTTTTAAAAAATATAACTTCCTTAATTGCATCGGATTTTGTTATAAATTTCAAGGGTTTTACTTTTTTGATCCATAATCTTTTTTCTTAAATAAAAGCAGCCTAAAGTCCCATTGAAATCGGCCCATCCGTTTCGAAGATTAGCCGGAAAAGTCATAACAAAAAAAAAAACATTGTGTAAATTTATGTCTAAGTACTGTTTATACTTCCATAAGCATTCAGTAAAAATCGGTTATTTTAAAATAACAAACAGACACTTAAATTTTATTTATTTGTAGTATGTATACTCGTAGATAGGTAACGTTTCCTACATACAACGTGTATACAGGGCATAGAGTATATAACCACTAGAGAGCTTATAGGCCGATTTCTTCTAAGTACACGACTCACTACCGCGGGCCGGGGGACGAGGAAGAACGCGCGCCTGCTATTGGTCAGTTCAAGGTCAACTTGCATAGGTATGCATATCGTTAGGGCTGATCTATTTGATTAGGGGAAAATAGTCGATATCGATAAAATGGATTTTAACATTATGAAAAATACTCAATTAAAATCGTATAAAAATAATGATATTTAATCAAAAACAATCGATTACAAAAAACATGTATCCTGTTATTATTGATTTTTAAAATGAATTAAATTGGTAAATGTTTTTCGAATTCAAGTTTTAGGGTCCTGAACGTATAAATTGCACCTTTTTTTTTAAGTCGGTTAAGAGTAGATAGGTATTTTATTGCAGTATTTGAATTGAATAACATTTTTATTAATTAAAATTATATTATTGTCGATATCAATTTCGGATAGTAAAGGCAACAGCACGGGTTTCTACTATAAACACACAAAGGGAAAGAAAGGGATAAAAGAATTAGAATTGTCTAATGAAAGAACGGGACATTTCCAAAAGACATCAACGCGGAAATCAAAACGTGTGCTCTTTCACCCAACCACCATTTTAACGAGACCTCTACGGTCGCTCATGATCTGATTAAAGCAAAAATAAATTTCTTACTGTTTCCTTACCGGTGAAAAGTCATGCCATCCTTTTTGTAACTATATGTTTTGGAATGTTTCCCACACCACTTCACCGCGCATGAAGGCATTTTGATGCGTTATAATTGCATAAAAAGTTTAAAAAATTGGAATAATTTAGCGTGCACACAGGTCTAATACTTGGTCACAACTAAAATGGTTACTAGTACCGTAGCCTATATAAAGGCGACAAAACACTAATAGTTTTCGAGCATCGGGGCACTGTATGCGCAGTCAAGTGGTTATATAGTCTTTGATACAGGGTTTTGACAATTCAATTGACAGGTAGGTATGTTATTATGTGAAAAAAGATCTGTGGAACCTAAGGTACCTGTCCCATCGTGACGCGGAAGCGACTAGCGATATCGACTATTTTCTCGCTAAAAGATTGTAGCTCCCGTGTCAGTGAAAGAGATTCTTAAATAATTAGTAGTTGATCGCTGACTGTTCCCAAGGAGAACTCTGTCTAACAAACAACTTGGTTTTAGTGGTTAGCTCGACTCATAATCAGCCAATACCGCCTGCCTTTAATGTCCTAACAGTTGAGACACACCTTTGTATGAGAGGGAATGGGCTGTAATTCTGCCTAGTGCGGGTTGTCCCATGTCCTTGAATTTTTTGGTTTCGGACATGCCGGTTTACTACATCGTAGGTTAATGACTTAACTTGTATTATTTTAACATTTTGGTATAGTATTAGCAGTACACCACTGACTACACCTTTTTTATGTTCGTACAGTCCATCCAAAGGTGGTCTGGAAGATATCGTTATCATCGCTAAGACCGCCATTGTAACCATAAAATTAGAAATGAACAGTTGTGTTTAAATTTTGGTGTACAGTAAAGAATATTCTATTCTATAACTAAACCGCCTGGAACCTGGGTTCGAACCCACAACTTGTAAGTAGGGACCATTACCACTGTTCTCAGTTCGATTCGCTTCTCGCTAATCGCCGACAGTATTACCAGTGCCTTAAGAGTGAGATTGAAACCAGATACCATTCATTCATTGTATAGTCATATTTGTTACATGTCGGTATGATCTCTTGGAATGTGAAGGCCGTTGACTAGGAACTTAAATGCCATCCATGCCTTTTGGTTGAGGTAACTTACCAAATAACTTGGGTGTCTATTGTATGAAATATGTATTGGAAATATTGAGCTTATGGTTGTTGGTACAATTTTGATATTCAAAATAATGTGGCTTAAGAATAGTATTGCTTTTGCAGCTTATAAGTTCCTCTATGTTAATACTTTAACTGTGAAGTTCTTCTAAATGATTGGTCCCATAAAGTGCTCAACAATACTACATTAATATAATGATGAACAAAAAAACTATTTGGTGGCGTAAGAGAGACAATTTCAATAAAATATGTAGATTTTAATTTGTAGGTGCTGTTGTACCCGGATTCCGTAAAAAAAAAACTCGCCTAACGGCGTGGTCTAGTTTTTGTTATCTAAATATACGGTACACATTTAGCCTGCAAATAGATTGTAGTCATAAACCCGCTAATTGTCATATAATGAACCGCAACACTTTTTAATCAACATAAAACTTCCTGTCAATCTTGTTCCGTGAACAGACTCAACAGATTTCTAATACTAGACAAGCGGAGACAGTTCCTAGACAAATAATAAACGAGACCATGAATCATCAAGGACAAGCAGACGTCGGTATTCAATACAATAGGTTAATACGCTTACAAATACCGGCGCAATTGCTTACACCGTCTTTCACACCGGAGACGCTATTGTAGCTGTTAGTCTAACAGGATTAAGGAGCAAATTCCCACGACGAAATTCTGGATATAATTTAATGCACACAGTTCGATTGCTCCAGACACCTTGAAGCTTTGATTGGAGCATGTTGCGATAGCGAGCACTAAACACAGACGCATCACGGACGTGCCTAACAAAAGCTTGCTAATGAGGAAGCCATGTACACAACACGACGACCGATTGAGAGAACGCGCTGATTGAGTGAAAGTAACCACAGTACTACAGAACCGGTAACGGCATGTTGTAACAACAATACGACATGTAATACAACATACTCATAAAGGCTGTGAACTTGGGGAAAACTAGAACGTTTATTATTATCTCACGTCGGCAAGGTGAATTTAATTTTACTGAGAAGTTTGACGGCTCTCCGTGTAGGTTCGTAATATCGGAGTTTTCTGACAAACATGCTCTGTTTCTATGTTTTGGGATTGTATCTTCTGTTTTGTGATGTAAGTTCGTTGTAATTGCCTTCCTAGTTTTCATTGTGTTTGTCTACAAACTATTGGAGATAAGGTACATATTGCGTTTCTCTTGGCATTTGCTTTGAAACTAAGCGGAATACAGACAGACAGTATTCTTGTTCAGTTGAAGGAGATAAATAGTTTTATGTGGGAACACATATTTTTCTTATACAAAAGGGTGAGTAGACCGGTACAGTACGAATGAAAAATTGAACCTAACGATTGACCTTGGTAAATGTTCTGAAGCAAATGTTGCGTACCAAACGTATGTTGCAATTTCAATCATAGCAGAACAAAAAACTGTATTTAAGCAACGCAATTGAACTTTTAAAGTTACTTCAACAGAAATTGATTCAGTTCCACTATTGCTTAATACTAAAGATAAACTATTTGGTACAAACAACTATTGTTTGCCTTCAAACTCATAGTCGCAACAGATAAATGGAAATCAATTCGATTGGTGTTTGCAGTTGCAACTTCCACCAAACTTCGGTAGTTTGGATGCGAATGTAAAGTCGTTGCAACATTTGCAAAGTAAGCATCTTAGTGCATTTCATATTTGTAGACATGTAGGTGAGAACCTACATGTATACATCTTGCTAGCTTGTAGCTTGTGTGTTCATTCGCATGTTAACTTTAAACTGGTGAATCCATCGGAGCGTGATTATTAACATGAGCTTTCATTTTTTTTCCGGATGTGGAATCATCAAATGACTTCTCCCGCTCTGGGCTGAGCGGGAGGGAGTGTCAGACTTTTACTGACTAAAACCCACCCATGTTCCTTCATCGCCCTTTGTGTTCCGGGGCCGCGGTATCTCTTTCGAACAACCCGCAGCACCCGGCAGGCATCGGCCCTTGCGGGCCCCTTCCCTATGCTGACATCTCTTTGAGGCGCGCGTGGAACACCAACGCGCCGTCGACACGGCCTGTCGTCCTAAGACGGAGGGACGGCGAGCTAGCTCTTAGCTCACCGTCCACAGGCCCGCGAACTAAAAAAACTACCTCTGTGCCGATTCAGAAACAATCATTCCTTATGTGTTCTCTATTAAATCAACTCAAATCATTTTATTATCAGGCTACTCTGAGGTCCATAGAAAATATACACAAAATAATCATATAAAATAATAAACTAATACATACACAAAAACCTTATAAACTATACATGTAACGTTGTCGGCGTCGTGTTTCGCTGCGTGGTGTCGCATGTCGCCTAACCGACGTCGGAAACGTATTTATGTACACGACACCCTTCGGCCAAAAGTCCTCTTTTAGGAAGGTCTGTATCTGGTGGGTTGGAACTCGTACCACAAATGAGTATTAAGGGGGCGCCAGGGTAGCCCGCGGAATTAAAATTTTCTTACGTCTTTTTGCAAATTTCCGGGTCAGTCAGGCTGTATGTTGAACAAAAAATTTGATTCGCGACCGTAACACGTATGTTTATACTCGTAGATACAAAATTATAATCATTAAAATCATCAGTACAGCCCTTAAGTTCATTTAATCCCAATAAATGCCTCTTTTTTGAAATAGACTTTGAGTGGGATTAAATGATATGGGGCCCGAATACCCTGGCGGTTCCACCTTAGGTGATGTCGTTTGTCAGAAGAATTGTTTTAACTTAGAAACGATGTGTTACTTTAATCCGCAATAATTATGAATGCAACAATCTCGTTGTTGTAAAGGTCTTGTAATGATTATATTAATTAATATTATAAAGGAAATGGCCCAGTATTTCCTGATAAAAACCAGCGTAATAGCACTAAGAAGAAAACTAACTGGCTTAATAAATATTAATGTCATGTCGTAGATCTTAACGACTATAAGAAGTGGCAAGTATGTAATTAGGCCGATATCTCATTCCATTAAGGGAATTCTATTACCATTATTTTGTATTTTAAGTGACTGGTGTTAAGTATTTTGTATTTAGGAATGTCAAGTACATTTCCAAAACATGAATTGTTGATACCTCTTGTCAAAAAACATTTGACACGACAGATGTGGGACGGTTTGTTAGATAGTGTTTAAAATGATGAAGTGTTTAGTGCGATTAAGAAAGTAAGTAAATATTAACGTTTTTTTATGGTAAGCAACCAGGGTTAACGGCAGCTGGGGGACATTGTAGCAACACCTGCACTTGCTCAAAGTTCAGGGCTTTTCCTTACGTAAAAAGGATGCAGCTGGCGGTTTTACTCTGTTATCTACAAAACTACGACTAACTAACTAATGGCACAAACGCGATAATTTTAACATTTACAATAACATCACGCCTGTGATCCCCAAAGGGTTGGGCAGAGGTGTACCTAATAGTACACAAACATTTCACCGGTTATTTTTAAGTCCCATGTAATATAGGGGGCGAGCCTATTGCCATCAGCCGGGCACAAATCCAGATTCCGTAGCTGCTACTGAAGAATTCCTGATTCCTGAGCCCCGATCCACGACCTTCGTCATTCAATTTTAGCATTTTATTTTCATTATCGACATAATATTACTTATGTTTTAATTTCATGTGTGACGAATACCCACCTGATACTGTCTACGTAACAAATACCCAAGGGTCAATATATTACACACTACCCCATTTACCTAAAACAATAACAATATAAGTACCTAAATAATTTTTATTTTTTCACGCTCATGTAACATAGCTGAGAAAACTTAATTGTTCATATTCGTTACACACGCACATTCACACGACTTTGATCTTAATTCTTAAATATATTGCACCTTATTACATAACGAATTGCTTCGTTAAAGTATTTTATTGCTTGAATATTAATTAATAGTTTGTAGCTTAATCAACACTATAATTAATACAGTACGGTGATTTACTACGACGATATTGAAAGTATCGACATCTACAAGGTGTAGTTTTGTATCCTCGTCAAATTCAAGGAGGTAACTATGCTAATGATTCTCGACCCGAATCAATAATAAAATAAGTAGGTAATGTTTCTTTTAATATCTGAAATCCTTATGTGTACACCACCCGTACCTATTAAAACGCGGCCCGTCTAATACTCGCCCTATAACAGCGCTTTCACACAAACAAACGCAGGCGTTTATTCGATAAACGGGTGTCTTTTGAGAAGGCCTTTATTCTGAAATAGTGTCAAATTAAAACAACAAAAAAAAAACAACGTTTATTATTATTGACTAGGTTCCGTAATTTAAATTGATTATTTACGTCTTCTATGACACCCTCCTGAATGTTGACGAGGAACGAAAACAAACGAAACAAACACTATCATGAAGAAAAATCGTAAATACCGCACTTTTTAGGCAAACAACAACTATTTGCTTGTTTTGATAGATTTATCTTAGTGAGCCATTTAGGTATAACCCGTAGAAAACTCATAATATTTTGAAATAATTATATTCGGCAAAGCAGGTTTAAAAACTTGCTTATCCTTATTAAAGATCACACCTTTTGACACATATTTAGTCTTTCGAGTCAATCATTAACACTCTCATCTATCTCTCACACACCATTTACTTAACTTGTAATTAGTAAAACAATATCGCACACAAACTAAGTTGTACCAAGTTCAACTTAAGCACTATAACACGCACGTAAGTACTTAATCTTAATGAGCTGATGAGCCTGTCTACAAATTATATGCGCAGATGATGTTTCTACTTAGGTATGCTTCCGTGCCTGCGATACTAATCTGTGCTGAAATGCACTAATGATATAATTTGATCTTGTGTATGTTTATGTTGTGCTATTCCGTCTAAACGACGCGTGATGGTAAGTGCCTAACCTGGTGTCAGAGTTTTTATGCCGCCCATGAGCCTCTGACTTGGCTTTTACATGCCGTCGAGAAATATCTCTCAGGCATGCTGGTTTCTTCACGATGTTTTCCTTCACCGAAACAAGTGATAGTTATACAATACGCACATGATTCCGAAAGATCAGGGAGGCGTGTCTTGGGTTCGAACTCGAGACCTATGAATACAAGAGCTGAAAGAAGAGCTTTTATTAAATAAAAGGGTTTTTGAGTTGCTCGTGTTTTATCACTAATATTAAGTCTATTAGAAATGGCAAAAGCACTATCTTAGTTTTGTAAAATTAAGATGGTGTTTTTGCCATGTGACAAGAGGATTTATGTTGGATTACGGTTTCCTCGTAACTTCTAAGTCTACTCTGTTCATTTGATAATCCTAAGGGCCTGGATAAAGTGACGTTCTTTCGACGTTCATAATGAAGAAAAAATACCAATAACACCAAAATACCAGTATTCAGTTCTTCTTTCAGGATTATTTGGTAAAAGCTTTTGTCAATTCCGTCAAAACTAACACTAAACGCTAACGCTAAAACCATTATCGAAGCAAAGCTGAAGAAGAAGTTTGATAACTGGTTACTCATAAGAACTCTTAATTTACCTAAACGTTATCAACATTTTGAAATTCAGCTTCACACACAAGAAAAAAACATAATCTGAACTGTACATAACACGATATACGAATGTATCATCACATCAATTCAATATCCTTATCGACATAAGTCTTCCATGTTTTGTTGTATTGCTTTCTCCGCGGTGATATTCCGATGGTAAACACTGTGGTACATTTATTACTGCATGGATGATTTACTTGCCTTCCCCGATTCCGTAGTATATTGACGTGATTAATGATGTACATTTTTTGGCTGTTCGTTTGTTTTATTTGTAAGTAGATTTGTATGTATAGTCCGGTCAATTTGGACATTCGAGGGTACAATAATTAGCACACAGCTCAAAGTTGGTAGGATTGTTCAAAACACCATCATAATTGAAATCTAAATAATCGTCATCGATCCGACACCTGGAAAAAAAATTACTCAGGGTCAAAGGTCATAAAAATAGGTTTTTCGCGATTTTCAGCAAAACGGTAAGCTTTATCATAAAATTAGTTCAGACAAAAATTGTAGATCAGATAATTATCTAAAAAATGTCTAAATACTTTTTTCCTAAGAGCCACCGCTTCTGAGATGTAACAATTCAAAAAGTTGGAAGTGTTGTTATCGTCATAATATGCACACGTTTCCACGTCACCATAGTATACTTATAGTGTTTTTTTTTAACGTGGTTTCACCGGTAAGCCTATTTCACGGATCTGTTGTGATTCTGTTTCATTTGAAACTATTGAATAATAAAATATATTGGCAAGGGTTGCTAATGCTAAAAGCGGTGTAAATTAAAAAAATAAATTGGGAAATGTATTCGTCTGATCCAATACTTTTGCTTCCTTTTCTTCTTGTTCTTCTTCTTCTTCTGCTTGTTTTTTTTCTTCATTCTGGGTGCAAGTCACTTGCCTCGATAGTGATACATCGCATGTCTCCTCGTTGGTATCAAACGAACCCTCAACTGTTGGTGATTCAACATTGGAGCACGACCGGCCTTGACAATTTGTACATGCCAGAGAACAAAACAGTCAAAATTGTTTTGCAACCTCATTTAGCACTGCATCCCTTTTTCTGGCCGGTCGCGCTCCACATTCACATTCTACATTTTTATAGATAATAATCTGATCTACAATTCTTGTCTGAACTAATTTTATGATAAAACTTACCGTTTTGCTGAAAATCGCGAAAAACCCGTTTTTGTGACCTTTGACCCCGAGTAATATTTTTTCCAGGTATCGGATCGATGAGGATTTTTTAGATTTCATTTATCATAGTGTTTTGAACATTCCTACGAATTTTGAGCTGGGTGCGAATTTGTATACCTTCACTCCTATTTTTTGGGTTAATTTGACGGGACTAGTAACATATCTAGTATGTAGCATATAACGTAGGTTGACTGTCTCGTTGGTCGAGTGATGTGAAGCGCGAGTGCTGAGCATGAGATCCTGGGTTCGAATTCTGGCTCGAGTAAAGTGTTATTGGGTTTTTCCATCCGGAATTTTCTTAGTAGCAGCCACGGTCAATCAGGATTTATGCCCGGTTGGGGGCAATAGGCTCGCCCTCTATAACATGGGACTTAAACATAATTGGCGAAATGTGGGTGTACTATAATTGGGTCCACCTCTGCTTAATCCTTCGAAGATTACAGGCGTGAAAATGTGATGTATAATATTACTTTTGACTAATATAATTATCTGGTTTTATTCGCCCTGTACCCATAGTCCCAATGTTGGGCAAAGATCCCTCCCATGGCTTTCTATACTCTTTACAGTGTCTTTACCTTCTCCAGCCAATCTCTCATAAACAGCTAAGTCACCGTCATTAAAACGCAGGAAGTTACTTAATAGTAACAATTTAATTATGAGCTTTTTACAATACATAAACTCAAATAATACTTTCTATACCTAGCAATAATAAAATCGAGAAGTGGTTGAAAAGTTCGTACTTTAAGGGATGTAAAGCTAATGCAATACGAGGGAAGCTTAAAGTAAGTATGAGCTTCAGCACGATTGTAAAAGCATTCGAACATATATAATCTAGTAAATGACATAACTGTCCAATATAACAGAGACGTTTTGTATGTAACAAAAAGACGCCCATTGTCTATAGATAAAATTCGCCACTCCGCCTTCTAACTGCCGATGATAACTTATTCGAGGCCCATTTTGGACCGAATTTATGGTTGATTTAACTCGTTTATTCTGGGAAAGAACTCCCCATGCTTAACGATGAGATACACCAACGAAGATAGGATAATGCCGGAGCAGTTTTGAATTCTTACGCATTTTTTCCGTGTTCCAAACTTTGGTATGATACCAGCTTTAATTAAAAAGATCGAACCCTTCTAAATAATTTATGTAGAATTACATTCCGAACGTATCGATGACGCCTACCTGAAATTCTACAAATGCCTAGCAACATTCTAATAAATTACCTAAGTTAATATATTCCACAGCCGCAGAATTCCTTAACGTTATTAATATTATTAGTAAATGAAACCTAAGACCAGGAAAGTAGGGCAATTAGGAAGTATAAATCCATAAACAAAAGGGAAATCTGACAAACGAATCATAAATCCGAGTTTGATAGTTAATAAGTGTACCACGTGCCGATAATTGATTTCGCGCCTGTGATAACGATAATGTATTGAGTATCCGAGATCTGGCGAACAAACACGTAGTCCGGACAACTCGCGACGTGACGCGAATGTTGCCAACTTGATCCGTTAAAATTACCAACGCGATCAATAGCACAAACAAAGTAAAGGTCTCGGTCAAAGTTTTCCTTTGACTGGTTCGTTTGTTATTCAGGACAATCACTGTTTAGTGGCCCACCGTTAACCTGGTTATACTCCTATCGCTAAGAATTTTGAGCTACTTAATCAAGCCCCGTCTCTCTAACAGAGAACAACGTAGACCTTCCAGTCAAATTTCACTGAATAAAATAATACCCCATAATGGCAGAATTAGTAACAACTACTCAATTTCCAATCATATAAGTGCTTTCAATTAATTAACTGTGCTCTCTAATTCGGTAGAGTTGCGAGGCGATGCATTTAATCGTTCTCATCCGCACAAGCTGCATAGAATCTCGCCTTAATTGCAAAGAGCAGCGTCAGCTAAGATTTACCAATTAAGGGAATCGGAAGCGGAACCACTTGCCCAGTCAGCGTGCTCGGTGCAACAGAGCATGGAGGCCCACCAGACCCACACACACCCCTATTAACAACTAACAATTGTAACCAAATAAAACGCTGAAGGGATTCCTCATTTACATTTTTTTGTGAAGGACACGCTCGCTTTTGTTTGGGACGTAAAACATTTTGTCCCAAATATGTCGCTTTTAAATTATCAGCCACATTATTTTATGTTTCCTCTGAACTGGAAAAGAAAGACACATTAAACGTATTAGCTATTTATCTTCCCACGCAATTTGTAAGAGTCAACTGTGGGAAACGGATTGCTTAGTATTTGATTGCTTGGCAATCGGTCACTACACGCGATGCGACAAACATTGTACACACTAGGACTGCGTGTACCGTACCAGCAAAAGAAACAAGCCTCTGACAGCTTTATGCCATAAACCTAAAAGATAAAACTTTAAATAAACACTATCTAAAGTACTTCAGATAACAATTTACATAAGAAATTCCAAAGAGACTTCGAGGCAAATCGATATCTTTATCTCGTTGAAAATTATGCTCAACATAAAATTGTCTTAAAAATTATAAACTTTCTACACAAATTACTGATGACAATAGCTATTTAAGTATAATAAATCCTAATTCATTTCATTGTTACCGAAAAACTTAGTTGAAAATGACAATGAGTAATTTCATTAAAGATGTAGGCGAAGAGAAAGGTGAAAAGTAAGTCAATGTCGAAGTCAGCCTTTTCAGGGTCCACCAGGGGTTTTAAGGAACAGACTTGGACTGTTTGAACAATAATGTGATTAATGAAAATGCTTCTTTTAAACTCATCCAGATTACGGGAAAGTAAGTCTTCAAGGCTCCAATACAAGGAAACAACGCAAAGGTAAATTAAACAAGAAAATAAAAGCAACAAATTTGAATGTTATTCTTTTAGTCGCTAGAGAAATGTTCCCCATCTTTCGTGGGAATAACTATGCTTCACCCCAGTTAAGTCAGTATGTTTTTTATAAACGCAAATCTCTGAGGAGAATTTCCAATTAAAATATTCAAGGTTTACACGTAAAGGGAGATCGCACGCAGCTCGGGAGCATGGAAATATGCTTGACAAATAAAAAGGCGCAAAATCTAAAATGCTTTTCTGAACGATATAACACTTTGTTACAGCATGCCAATTAAGGTGAAGAAAATAAGAAAACTTTCTTTATGTGACTTGATAAGTAACTTGCGAGATTTCGAATTAAAATTTGTCATGAGCCAAGGGCATCTATTACTCTAAAATACCGTATATTTTTTTTGATGCAGGCACCTTCGTAATAAGTAGCTTGTTTATAAAATCTATCGATAAACTCTGAACTTGACGGTATTTGTTCCGAATTTTTGAACCGTTTCAAGTTTAAAATTACACTGTATATTGAATCAAAATCCAATTATTATTGCCGACGAAGTTAAAGACCTACTTGGAGACAATATCAAGCGCCCGGTCGTTAACTTACTGCTAAACTAAGATAGCTTTACATTTTAAAAAGATATTAGGATGATGGCACTAAAAGATTCATAAGACGACAAAGTATCGCTCTTTTAAAATTATGCATAAGAATGGCTCATAGAGTAGCTCATATAGCATATAAATAGATGGTGTTTTGCTTTTTTAGAATTATTTTGTGAGCATATCGCTAAAGCGGCATTAACATAACACTTTTTCTTTATATTCTTATTCTAGATACAAGAAATTTTAATTAAACAAGGGAATTACGTAAATGCGAATCTCGTAAAAACTTACATCCTTTAAGCCGATAGCGTCTTATCTTAATGCTCTTAGTCGGCTATAACAGCACAATCTAATACTGCCCAGCAATTCCACGGCTATTTAGAATTCTGTGTGTCCTGGACCGATAAAGTCGGGGGTCTAATAACTGGTATTATTAGCCAGTCAGCGTAGTTATTGCTAGACCAGCTATCGACTTGACAATACGCCTATAATTGAATGTCCGCTATTTATCTTTGTTATAGTATTCGGAATTATCTACTGAAAGCCGAGATAGACTATCTATATAATTTACGTTGCTATATTATCGGTTTTCTCTACTTTACTTTACGTTCAACAATTTGTATTACAAACTCGAGTAAGGTTTGATTTATAGTGAGAACAGTGTATCAAAGACCACAATACATTGCCGATACCTCGAGGTTTGTACATGTCTGCAATCTACAGTAGGATGATTAATTTTCCTGGCTGTGCACACACACAGGTTTGCTTTTCAATCGGCTCAAAAGCCCACAGAAGACGCGTGTGTGCATGTTTACAATAAGTGTAATATTGTGATGTCGAGGCAGTGCTCCGTGGTGTCAGATACAGGTGTCGCGATGTGCAATACGCAATAACCCTGTGTCGGTAGCACGAATTGCCCCAAACTATTTGTGGTCCAAAGTTTGGAGTGAGCGTGCGCTCCGCTCTAACGTTTTGCTACATAGCATGAATATTTGGACATGGTGTTCTGTGTGGACGTGAATATAGAACAGTCATGCTTTCTAGAACGATTCACACTGCGGTTGATTATAGTTCTTGGTTGCAATTAATTATATTTAGTATCAATAAAGTAGCTAATTAGCTATCAAATACCCGCTATATGAACGTGTGACCTAAGTTTGAACCTACGTTTTTAATTTATAGGTACGTGAATCTGTTTGATATTTGAAGACCCATTGAAATACCCGAACCTATAAAAAATATTACAGATTCTATAATTGGAAAGTATGAAAGAAATTAGATTCTCTTTGGGTTCGGTAATTGAGTGAAACCTAATGGTCCCACGAGGCGTAGTCAAATAGCCGAGCTTAAACGAAGCAATCATGCGAATGATCAACTTTATTTACGAAATGTAACGACTTCTTATTTAATTTAATGGTTATAAGGTATTAGAAGTTCAGTCATTTTCAATAACCCAGCTCATAAATGGCTAGAAAACTTCTTCACTACATAGTATAAAACAAAGTCGATTCCCGCTGTCTGTCTGTCCCTATTTATGCTTAGATCTTTAAAACTACGCAACGGATGATGCGGTTTTCTATAATAGATAGAGTGATTCAAGAGGAAGGTTTATAATTATGTATAATAAATGCATATTATAGCAGAGAAAATATTAGTATCTACATTGCACCCGTGCGAAGCCGGGGCGGGTCGCTAGTTTTGCAATAAACTGCTAAAGCTGTCTGCTTCTAAGGCACCTTTTTTCAATATCCGGGAAATAATCATGCAGCCCGGATGGCATGGACCACATGGCAATGAATTTATAGACCCAATATTCCCTTTTACTTTGTTACGGCAAAAGTACGGAATCCACACAATAATAATAATTAATTAATTTGCATTTATTAAGGAAGGCGTCCGATAAGTTTTTATTACATTTGGACCCAAAAATTAAAGCTAACACACATTTACTAATTTGATGTGCGACTAACAGACATTCGTGCCAACTGTTTTAGGGAACTGTCGTTATACGCAGGGTTGTCCGGTATGTTCTTACTAAACGGTGTTTTGAGGTCTTGTTGGAAAATAAAGGAAAGGGCTTCAGTATTTTTACATCTGTTGGTACATTCTGGACGAAAATCCACTGTTTACACGTGAACTTTGCGCTTGATCTTTCATACAAAGTAAAGAGAAAAGTGTATTTTAAATGTTGCCCTGAACTGAGATAAGGTTCAATATGTTGTCCGGTATTTTGAGCAGAGTTATGTGGCAAGCGTGTGCAAAATACCAGCAAACGTGGCGGCGATAAAGGGTTAGGTTCAAACTTATGGGCGCGCACTGGTTGAATGAATAGTGCTCTTAATTGCCAACCGGCTTTGTCGATGGCTTTGCACTTTTTAGGACGCCATTTCCGAAGCTAAGGGGCGGAAATTGCAAATCGTATGAAGTATTTCGTCCGAAATTAAATTAGCTTCGAAATAAAATGTATTGTATTTCTGTTTGTCACTGTATCACGTACTGGGAAGCTTTACTTTTTTTTCCTTTTATTTAAATTGGTGCTGATTTCTAAAAGTATAGTTAATGGTTCTATTACTATAACATCAAATAGGCGGACAACTAAATCACGCAACTATTCAGCCTAAATGATTGTACGAACATTTCAATCACATATCAATTTGTTGGACAAACACTATTTCATGGTGAATTATATGAACATATATTAGTTTAAAACCAATCACTGTTTAATAGAGCGTGGAGCTTTTGAAACAAAATACTTGACGAAAAAAAAAAAGAAATGTTTTATGTATTTAAAATCAGACAACTTGATCACGGTAACCCTTGCGTGAAACGTGCTAGAGACGAACCCCGCATGAAACACAAACGCGCTAACTGAAAACCGATATCGATATTCTGCAGTTTGAGACACTCAAATTGAACGTTCCGTCTGATATTTGCCCGTTTAACTTATCTTAGTTTGCCTAAAACGCTTTTATGTCTAATCCGATTACTAAACTAAACTGGTATAAAATGTCTGGTGTATCTTTGAAAAATAAGTTTAAAGTGAGCTATTACTCCTAGCTTCCAATATGCTTAGTTTAAAAGCAAAAGCAGTTACCGTTCGTTACCTTTCAGTCCCTAATAGAGTATTTTTTTTAAATGTATGTTCGGATAAACGTGATTGAAATAGGCAAAGTTGGCTAAAGTAATTAGTCGTATACAAACCAGCCCGTCCCTAGCTCTGATTCAGTAGCAGTGTATAGTCGGTAGTTTGATCCGTTTTATTTGTTAGCGGGTATTTTCCGAGCCCTATTCCGATGAATCAAACCGAGTGGACTCATTTATTTGATAGTAACCGACAAGGTACACCCCTGCCCCGCTATAAATTCGTACGTAGACAAACTGGTCTAGGGGGTAATAAAATAAAATGGGATAATCTTAATTAATCATCTCTATATTGCTTTTTCTTGTATTGGATTGTTTATGAGATATAAAAGTATGAAGTCCTTCCTCCTAACATAACTCATGCAAATAAGAAGTTAAATTTGTCTGGAATAAGGGTGTTTAAATTTCTGGAACATAAATTCACCTTTATCTAGCTAGGCACAAAACCGCGATAAGGAGTTTAGACGTCCATACTATAACTTAGGACGAAGCCCTCAATACAAGAACCTAATTCCATTTGAATTTTAATTCCACTCGAAAATAAATTAGATACGAATTTGTCTGGCTCGTTTGCGAGAGACCCCAGGCCGGAATAAGACACCTATTTTCAAAATTCTCTTATTTTGCAGTCTTATTTGATAAAAGATATCTCATTTCATTATGAAGAGTGTTGTAGTAATCCAATCCTGTTTACTAATTAATACGGTGGAAAGTTTTGCATTTTGAAATCGGGGGTGAAACCTCAATAAATACTTATGTGATGGCTTCATTATTTTCTCGTTGTTGCTTAGCGAGTAAAGTCGCTTGAATGAATGGTTAATTAAAAAGCTTCTGAAAAAGTTTTCCCGAAGTTCCAAATATTTATGACCATAATTTGAATTAATTATGTATTTCACAGGGGATCCTAGTATGGAGGCTAGTGATATTCAGCTTGGGTAATGCTCTTTTAAACAATAAAGTTTTTTTAATTCACATTTTAGTTTTTTTATTCTGAACTATAATATGTTAAATGTTGCTTTGGTTTTTGTTTACCAGAGGTAAACACGGTTGCGTTTAGGCACTCATTAAAACGGCACATCAGCAAATAAATAAATAAATTTATTTCTTCAGCTTCAATATAAATTACATCAGTGCGGTGTCAACCCCTGAACAAGGACAAACTACAAAACATTTCCACCAAAAAAAAATGCGAAACCGCAAAAACATTTTAATGTTTCACCTATAAGTATGGTTACAAAGTAGAGCAATTACGAAAAAATCTACGAAACCGTTGAGTATCTTTTATTTTTCAAAAGTAAAAGTGACGAGCACAAAAACTTTGTCATAAAAAAGTAAGAAGACTCGACTGTGTTGAATGCAGTTTGGGTCGTAATTAGAGATAGATTTTTTTCCAAAATTAATTAAAGTCACCGTTGGCCACAGCCTCGGGCGAACGATGTACGTGCTCAAAATACTTTCAGACTCCTCTTTTGTTCTGTTATTTCTGTCTGAACACCTAGCTATGTTTGTGATTCCTGTAAAGCCTAAATGTACTGACAGTTTTTCCACTGGATAAAGGCTGTTGCCTATAATTAATTTCAGAGTAGAACAAATAACTTTGTAATTAAATCAGGAAGCAACAAAGTTCAACAGTTACCTAAATTATTGTTTATATTTTTGTAGATACTTTTGCCCATTTGCGGGATTTAGTTAGACGAACCTTGTGTCTGTGGAAATAATTTGGATGAAGTAGTGAACCTACGTCGTAAATGTCAAATGTCTCTATGTTAATTAAAAACAATATTTTCGCTACCCTCATTTTTTTTTTACTTTGCTTATTACGTAACTTAACTTTTTTTTTCTGTCGTATTGTACCCATAGTGTAAATTTTGGAAAAAGCGATTTGTTTTGGATAAACAGATTGAATCACAGATAGCCAAGGTTGCGGGAAACACTTGGATAAGGGACGCACAGAACCAAGCAGTGAGTCAGAAGAAAGCGAAGCTTATACCCAGCAGTGGATGATTCCGGGATTTGGGATTCTGAAACGATGATGGTGATGAAGCAGATAAAAAATGTCAACGGTATACTTCTAGTAACAGTTCTTAATTTTTCTACAAAACAACACTTCAAAGAATAGAGTAATTTTCGAGTGTATTGTGAGAATAATTGTAGGTATTATCACAGATTAAAACTAGAAAGGTGGTAGAGCGTGACTGGCCATGGTTGGGTGGGCCCAGCCGTTGTGCAGGCGGCGGGCGGCGGGCGTTCAACTACCCAATAAGTTCAGGTGCTAGACATAAGCAACCGCACCACTTTATTCTGTACTTTTTGTTCAAAAAAAAGATAATAGAAACCTTTTTCTTAATTGTGGCCTTTTATAAAAATGGAACAGCGAAAGTCGTTTATAGTTCTTTTTTTAAATAATATTTCGGTTAAAGATACGGTAGCTTTTGTTTTTATTGCTATTTTGAAAAATGAATTAAGTATAGCGGAAGTAATTCCAATTTTGAACAGTCCTTACGTCATAATATGTCTTTACTCAGAGGCTCAAGGTCGAATAGAGACAAGATTTAGGTCGTGAACCACGAGAGGCTTTATAGATAGGACTGGGAAGAACAAAATTATGCCAATGGGGCGACTGCTATAACTTAAAGGAGTTTATTATGTTACTGACGCATTGCTGTAACTCTATGCGTATAAGGTTTGGAGGACAGGGCCGATATAACGCTGCAAAAAGTAGGTTATACAGTGAAGGATCAGTATCTTTCCATGAGTACATTTTGTAATAGGTTTGTATATGAATGGAAGTTACAATAATAAACACTCTACATTTTTAGGAATCTTATAAATGTTGCAACCAGAAAAACATGTGTGACGTCGTGTGTCGTTGTCGTCGTCGTCGTCGTCTTTCGTGTGTGTGTTTCTGTGTGTCTCTGGTTTTTCTGAAGACCTGTGCAATGAAGGGATTTTAATTTTGATATAACTTCAAATCTTAAACGAGCCCAGAGTTAAACAATAATGTTTTGTTCTTGTCAGTTCAAAAACAATGTTTCAAATAATCCGTTAAAAATAACACATTCTCTCACCGTATGTTATTTCAGCTCGACAGAATGTAACACACATAAAAGCTGTTTACACAATGGCCCAGGTTTTATGATTTAAATTTTGTTCCGTCCGATTTACGCGGGCGGTACCGCAGGCGTTTGCTATAAACGGATGTTATCGTGATTTACAATCAATACCAATTCACATTTCACTGTGACAATTATAGACGTAATTGCTCGTGTTTATTGCTCAAAGACTAATAAAAAACAGATGTTCACTTACCGTGATAGAAAGGTCAATTTCCCACAGCAAATCACTTCTTGTATGTACACCAAGATTGTGAAGTACCTGTAACAATCGTGAATATTATTAATAAGTTTGTAATAAATATGTAGTAGTGCTATGCAAAAATATTTATTTTTGATACCGCTAAAACCAAGTCCAGACTTGGATACAAAATGCAGTATTGCTATCTTACCCGCAACATATAATGCAACATGCAACCAAAACCTTTACTCGGCACGTGTTTTTCCTTACATTGATCATCTTACTGTCCGTTCCATTCCACAGATAAAGATGTACCTAGACAACGCAAGAGCACACTACTTCGCGTGCCCGACTTAAGCATTGTATGCTTAACGTGGCTACTATTGCAGCAGTTTAAAACAACAACGTTACAACTCAAGAACTTAACTCTAGACATATAAAGAACAAAAACGTAGTCTTTGTAAAGTAACTTGTATTTACCTAAACCTATAGTAACTAAATAGTGCTTATGACGTCATAGTTGATAGTCAAAAAATGGCACGCTTGGTTTTCATACAGATCGTGATACTTGCGTGTTCTATGTATAAATCCATAACTTTGTAGTTGTAAAACTTCTTAGGTAAACAATAAAACAAGTATAAACAAGTTTACTTAAAACGCGACGACAATTACAGTACATACGCACCTATAAACTACATACAAGGAAGCTAGCGTGTGCTCAGTCAAGCTCAACAAAATCCAGGGAGACCATTTACTTGAGTTGACTCCGAACAAATGTCAGGACAAGGAGTGCAACTAATACCGAACCGCTTCATGTATCTCTTGGCACAACATACTGTATATAAATGCACAGTTACATATAAAGAACAAGTACAGAGGTTACCATAAATGTTTTCATTCATTCTTTTTTTTTCTTCTAAATATTGGCTGACCGTCTCATTGATTTAGGGGTCACAAGTCTTACTGCTCAGTATTGGGTTTTTTTTAAAGGGTTTTTCATGGAATTTCTCAGTAACAACCAGCGGTCAGTGTATGTGCCCAAGTGATGGCAGTAGAGTTGTCTCCTCTTACACAGGACTTAAAAATAAAGCTGGAGAAATGTGAATTCACTATAGATAGGTAGGTACTTCACCTCTGCCTAACCCTTCAGGGATTGCACCCGTAATGTTATGTTAAATACTGTTATTTACTGTTTGTCACTCGGTAATCGAGCGTGAACGGTCCAACGTCCGAATCATAATCGAATCGAATTTCAACGTTAATCAGTTTAAAACTCAAATGACCATCCATACGTTTCACCAACCAACCAATCGTGTATTATATTGTTTAAATTTTAATGATTCTGCAAATACAACTTTTAATTATAGTTCAGTGATGAGGAAAAAAGGAATAAAAAGCGATAATGAACGTTATTTTAATTGCTGGGTCACGTGACGTCATTACGAGATATTGAAAGCCGATAACGGTAATGAAAGGGTTAAGTGTATTTCAAAGCACTGGAAGTATAACCAATAAAAGATACTTTTAATAAATCAACCAGTTTTTTCATAGCAGAAATACCACAAAGAAATCAAAATCAAATAACACTACAAGCTCGGATTGAGCTTTAATTTCCATACCGCATAAACTTTTTCACCCGTCGCGCGTCGTAACCGAAATAATTTTGCACATACCAATAAATCGTTTCCAAAGACTCGACCACAGGAGTATGTTTTCCAGCTATGCTGGTGTGCATCCATTAATATCAATAAAACATGTACACAGTCCGTCGCACGTTTTAATTCCGCTAAAAGCGCGGATCTCATTGTGGTCGGACCGATGATTCGGATATTTCGGATCACAGTGTCCCCCGTGTTCACCGTTAGACGGGACAGTCCCAGGTGACTCCTAACGAGCAGTGCACTTTGTAGCTTAAACTCTAGTCATCCGCCGCAACCTTTGTGAACTCTTTCGCTATTTCATTTTATTATTGTACTGGGATTTGAAAGCCAGTGATACTTTTTGTTTTGAGATGTTGTTATTTGAGCTTGGTGAAGAGCAAAGTTATATTTTGTTGTGTTGACCTAACTTCAAACAAGACATAAAGACGTTTGTGTTTTCTGTCTTCCGGGCTTTTATTTTTACAAAAACATTTTTCACGCCTTAATATACTACATTTTTGAAGCTTATTCTTACGTAAATCTTTTATCATTTTACTGTCCTTCATTTTCGGAACGGTTCACACAAAATCGCAAAAATATTCGCACTCACAGCACTGTTCAAGCGGATTGGTGCCCGCGATACCTGACCTTTCGCATCGGTGACTACAACCCTTTTCTACCTGTACTACACATTTATTTTTTCTTTTTTTTTTCTTTCGTATATAAGATCCTCTCGTGTTTGACCAGTATCGGTTGCTTACCTAGAAGTAATATAGTCACTTGTGACTTCCAGCCTCTTAGTTGTAAGCAGAGATCGGAATATATAGTGTTTATTAGCCTTTCCAAGGAAGTAACATGTATATAACATCCTCCTTTAATTTAACAGCTTAATTTCGGAACTTAAAAATATTTCCGTGATTTTATACGGAGGTATTATCTATACGTAACTTAGTTCCCTGAAGTTATTTAAATAAAATCGACCTATTTCGGTTATAGCGAACTAGGCCAATTAATTCTGTAGATATAGACCAAAGGTGACTAATACGATACTTAGAAGAATTCTCTAGCCATTTTAGTTACAACAACTTTCTACGAATTTCTAAACTACAATATTTCATGAACGCTCATAAAACAGTTGGGCCAACACGAAGTCGGAATAGACACTGTAGTGTACTCCCTATTTCCTTTGTCAACGAAGAGATTTTCCAACGAGTGTCAATCGCTGCGTCGAATGTCTCCCTCTTGATATATCGGCGTCACTGGCCTGTCTATGCCTGACGTATACTGTCCTATCTCTCTTTTTATCGCTTTTGACGCTTCGGAACAGGCAAAAAAAATGGTTGCAGTGTACAGGACGTTTAGGTGTAGACGTGTCTTTTTGTTACCATGTCATTGATTGTTAACTTCGGATTTGATTGCTGTTTCGATCCGACTAATTGCATTGCGTTAAGAAATAAGGAATCATGCGACAGTGTTATAAAAATGGAAATTGAGCTTTAAAATTATGCGACTAGCATCCAAAACTCCATTTTAAGTTGTCCTCTTGATTCGTTGTTTCTTAACGCCGTTCAATTGTTGGACTGCCTCGTTGGCCCAATGGTCACAAGCGTGACTGCTGAGCATGAGGGCCTGGGTTCCATTCCCGGGTCGGGCAAAGTGTTAATGGGTTTTTCCATTAGGAATTTCACAGTAACAGCCACGGAGTCTGGATTTGTGCCCGGTTGATGGCAATAGGCTGGCCCTCCTATTACATGGGACTTAAACATAACGGGCAAAATGTGGGTGTAGGTTCTATTAGGTACACCTCTGCCTAACCTTTCGGGAGTTACAGGCGTAATGTTATGTTTATGTAATTGTTGTCAATAAGTGTAGGAAGCTTTTTTGGTCCGATGGATTTGATTGGAATTTTTCAACTTAAATCTGACAATTCTCGTTCATCGACAGCGCCACCGTCACTGCGGGCAAGACGGACTTGCTTTGCTGCAAGTCATAACTTTTCTATACTATATCATATCTTTTTTATATCATATGATATCTTTTCTATATCATATGATATCTTTTCTATATCATAACTAGCAATTTTTGTTTTGGATCTGTGTTTAGTCGGGTCTTATAAATTAAAAATATTAAAAAAGAAATAGATTTTTGAGACGACAAGCGAATATTGATCAGTTTGATAGCGCCCTTTCAAGAAATGGAGGCTCAAAAACCACCGCAGTTTCGTTACCAAATATTTTTGATTTAATCTCCAACAAGTTGTAAAGAAAACACAACTTATGATGATAAAATCAACACAAACTTCCATTATAGGAAAAACTGTGAAAATATTCAAACGTAAGGTCTGATATTTAATTCAGAATTGTATACCTTTTATACTTATTAAGACAAAGATTGAAGGTTAAATTTATGGAGATTTGATTAGATTTTTATCAAATCTTGAAAGGCTGCTAGCCTTTTTTATTTACTTGATATCAATTAAGGATTTTTGATGAATCAAAAAGGTTTTTTTGTAGCTACTTAGATGTAACGTTAGAAAAGACGTAAAAAATTGAATATAAGAAGTTGTAATACCACAAGCTAATGATTAATAGTCATATCACTTCATAACTAATTTATGAATTGATAGAGCAAGGTCAGAACCTTGTCATAACATTATTATAATATAATATATCAATCAAACAAACAATCATCTGGATATCAAACTGACATAGACCTCATAAATGTTCCGCCTTAACACAAGGCTTTTAATGTTCCGCATTCTACTTGGACCACGTTATAGAATCTTCGTGACACCTGGTATCCTAAGATTTTCAATGCATACCATATTTTATTAAGGATCACCAACTCACTATTTATCACTATCATTAGAATATCAGATGAAAATCTTTTTCCATCAGTTACTGATGAAAAAAGATTTTGAAAGCTTATTTCTTATTTACAAGACTACTGTAGTCTATATAAACTACTGATTGACGGAGATTCTTTAAC
The DNA here is from genome assembly GCA_964057025.1 of Standfussiana lucernea. Taxonomy (NCBI): domain Eukaryota; kingdom Metazoa; phylum Arthropoda; class Insecta; order Lepidoptera; family Noctuidae; genus Standfussiana; species Standfussiana lucernea. Next base: position 7,261,482 of record OZ059797.1, on the reverse strand, counting down.
ATTTTTTCCAATCAGTGTTCGAAAACATATCTCCATATTTCATAAGAAAGATCCAAAACATGAGAAACATAAACACGCCACCATAGTATATTTATTAATATTAATTAAGTAGCTAGATGAGTAGATACATGAATTTTAATTGTGTTATTACAGTCCCGTATCTTGTTACAAAAGGTCTGAGCAAACTTGTGGATAACATTATGTGGCGGTTAATAACGGGAGAATAAACAGAGAGTTAGTATAAATTACACTATACGGGACAATATTTAACTCACTCCCTTCCTTGTACAGTGTATTTAATATTTTATATTAGAGCGTATGTGGATGAGCTGCGTTCGTGCGATCTAGGTGTTTTAGACTTGCGTACCTCACGTTTGGCGCATGCATACTTCTGCATGGTGCACGTAACATGCCCATGTTTAGGACCAGCTCAAAGGACCATGTGTAAACTAGCTTTGCACCACTGCTTCATGCTTAATTTGCTTACGGCAGGTAAAAACAGAAAGCACCCAGCTCAGTTTAGAATGCCAGTGCCTTGGTGATCGAGCTCTGATCGGGTGAAAATAGAGAAAATGAATTTTCTCAGATCTCACATCTAAAATCGATCTAGCTAGGTCTCACACCTAGCTAGATCGATTTTACGCCTATATTGCAACTTTCATCGAAGTCGTTCGAGCCGTTTTCGAGGACGTGATTACAAATATACAAATATTGCTCATTTAATAGTAGAGGGTTACCAGATATCGATATTGTAAAAATTTCAAAGATCTTGAAGGTTTTATTACCTTTGGTGGGAATAATGAGTTTCTTCAATAAATAACTGACTGACTGCCTCATTGGTTGAGACTGCTGGGCATGAGACCTAACTGGCAAAATGTTATTGGGTTTTTTACATCAGGAATTTCTCAGTAGCAGCCACGAAGTCTGTATTCGTGCCCGGTTGATGGCAACAAGCTCGCCCCTATTACATGGGACTTGAACATAATTTGCGAAATGTGGGTGTACTATTAGGTACGCCTCTGTCTATTCCTATGGGTATTATAGGCGTGATGTTATGGTTCAATGAAGAAAAACGCAGTGGTTATGTGCGTAGCGAGAATGCAGATCGCAAGCTCGCAGACAGCGAGAAATGTTTTTATTCTACGTCCATTCTTACAGGTACGTCGTAAAAGTTGGTAGTTGCCCACTAAATTATTGTAAATGTCTTCCCAATTTATATAAGATACCTACGTGTGAGACAATACGATTGTGCGCCAGTATTGTCAGTGTCTCGAAACGTTTTAATGCGAAAAATGTGGCGACTTTTACATGGTTTCGTCTGAGTAAATAAAATAAAGGTTTAAAATACAGAAAATGAAGAAATACTTAATTCATTCCTCCGTTTTCATAAAATGACTAGCGACCCGTCCCGGTTTCGCACGACTGCAATTTTCTAATGAAATATAAAAAAAAATCTTTTCTTTCCAAATTGTCCTGATAATTACAAAAACGACAAAAAAAAACTGGCAAATCCTTTAAACCGTCCGCAAGTCCGCTCCGTCATACCTACATATGTACATGTGGCAATTGATTTTTTATATATAGATAGTATACTAAAACGCATTCATGTTGACATAAAATATACACATTAGTATCAAACGCTTTAGTAAAAAGGTTAACCCCGTAAAAGCTTTGGGTACAGTAAAGTTTACTGCCAAAAATTCATTTAAAATACCCTTCGAGGCGAGAGCCAGGCTGCTGTCAATTAGAAGGTGCATACAACGTAGGTATATGGTGTAGCTTTATAAATGTGCCTGACACCCTGCCTCCGGTGATTGACAAGCGTAGGCGTAGTTTGTAAATAGTGAAACAATATTGAGCTTTTTGACTAGTTGTTTAGAGTATTTTGTGGTTACATTAGAATATGACTGTTTCGTTGGCTTAGTGGTGGCATGCGCTACTGCTGAGCATGAAGTCCTGGGATCAATTCCCGGGTCGGGCAAATTGCTGTTGAGTTCTTCCATCATGAATTTCTCAGTAGCAGTCACGGAGTCTGGATTTGTGCCCGGTTGATGGCAATAGGCTCGCTCCCTATTACATGGGACTTAAACATAACTGGCGACACGCCTCTGCCTAACCCTTCGGTGATTACCGGAGTGATGTTATGTACTACCTACAGTATATTTTTGTTACTCTAGTGAGAGAAATAAATGGTTTAGTTGTATTATTTTAGTCAGTGGGTCGTCTTGGGTTTTACTTTAAAGTGAAAGGCCTTAAACTTATTATAAAATAAACCTGTAACGTAAAAGTTGCCTGATGTTTGTATCTACGGACTAATTGAAATTTTTACTGAGAGTCCTCTTATCTTTTATCAAACCCTTCAAAAATACTGGTATACACGGTAAAATTAGGATTTATTCACGGAAAGACGAGCAGATAAACCAATAGCAAGTTTTAATTCAATTATTTCGCTTAATACGACAATGTTAGAAACGCAAGGAATGTGCCGCCCGTTCTCTAAACGGAAAACAATTCTACCAACTGAATCGCTTGAACTTCAATCCAGCCACATTTGCGTTTGTGCTGCAAACACTTGCACAACTATTTTTAATGTTGGCACTATCTATTTTTTTCTCTCTCCCTTATCCAGTTAATTCGAAACCTATCTGTGTTACAAAGGCGTGAACGTACATAGAACCGATTCGTTTTCAACCCAACGAACATTAAACCGATTCGCGAAAAATATTTCGGATCCGATTTTATTTTTGATGTTTAGTGCGTCGCTTAACGACGCAGTGCGCAAAATTTTATGACTCTGCTGGGTCGCATTTTTTCCCACCAAAATTTATTTAAAATCGAAATATTGAACGGCCATTGATTTGCAACTGACAACTTTATAAAATATTATTCGCATATGTTATAGGATTAAATGCAAGATTAACCGTAGCCGCCATTAATCCGTATTTACTATTGAATTGCTTATACATAAATATCTTTCCAATTGCATGTATGAAACGAGCGTTTTACCGATTGCGATTTCATCAAACAAAAAAACATCGATAAAAGTTAAAACTTTTATGGACTGTCAATCAATATTTATTTACTCAACGCAAAGCTAAAATACTGGGTAGACAGTAAGCACAGATAGTGGACACTTAGGCAGATAAAGTTTTACGCTATAGATATGCAAAGTTATATAGGATGGATCAGCAGCGCCCAATATTGCGTTAGGTCAGACAAATTGGGATCAGCCAGTGAATATATTAGGGTCCCCCGTACTATGTGTCGGTCTGTTAATCGTTCCCCGTTATTTATGAACGTTTTAACTGTTTACACAAGCTAAGTATAATATGTTTATGCTAATTTTTGAACGGGGTACAGGTTGGACTGATTGCTAGCGTGGTTTTTATTAGGGTCTTATTGAACTTCGTCGTTGATTAATGAAGTCATCAATGAAGAAGCAAGTGTAAAAAATTATTGAGAGCTATTGCAACTTGTGTTCCATTGAAATGGTATAGTGAATTCTTCTCATGTCTTACCTGTAGGTTTAAATACATGAATATTTTTTTTACTACATACATCATTAGTAATTTATTAGTTTGCGTCGTTGGTCTAGTGACCGCAAGCGCGACTGCCGACCCTGGGTCCTGGGTTCAATTCCCGGGTCGGGCTAAGTTTTATTGGACTTTTCCATCAGATTTTTTCTTAATAGCAGCCACGGAGTCTGGATGTGTGCCCGGTTTATGGCAGTAGGCTCGCCCTCTATTACACGAGACTTAAACATAACCGGCGAAATGTGGGTGTACTATTAGATACACGTCTGCCTAGCTTTTCGGGGACCAAAGGCGTGATGTAATTCTTATATTCATACTTTTGTATAAAGAAAAACTCTCGGGCAAGTTACTGTTTAGGTCAACAGCTAAGCTCTACTATAATTATCTCTTCTATACAAGAATAACAGGATATCCTTACATTTATTCTAACACCACACGCCTTGCCAATAATTATGGACAATGTAACATTAGTTTATATCTTAGTAGATATACATATATGCTAGCAGTGGTTAACAATTTTAAGTTAATTATGAAATTGCTAGAGTAAATATCATACTATTTATTATCTTTTTCGAAATAACACGCCTGTTGGTCACCTTGAGTGGTCATCAAAACGCTATTATGGTGACCAAATCGTTGTAGCATGTAGGTAATATTATTACATACAATATGCAATCATCATTATTTAAAATGAAAATAAAATAAAAATTCCTAAGCCTTTATTTTATTCGCTTGAAACTAACAAATGAAGTAGGTATTTAAAAACCGAATAGTTTCAGTCTGCTACGAACATCAAACTACTACATCAGCGTACTACTAAATATTATCTTAGTGAGACTTTAAAGTCTTGTAGAATATTAGATTTCCGAGGATACGGAAGACTTTGAGGATATTTATTTATTTAAACTTCATGTACAATAGTGGTACATAGGCGGACTTAATGCCACAAGGCATTCTCTACCAGTCAATTCCGTAATACACGGCGCGAACAGGCCACATTTACCACGAACTTGAGCAATTCGACGCAAATACATTCAGTGTTATGGAAGCTCTTCATATCATTCTGTCAATAAGACCATTCATTTTGTCAGAAGAGAGTTAGATGTACGTATGCAGGAACGAAGTAAGTAAGTTATAATCTTACGAAAGCCTGCGCAGCGTTTTAACGAGTTTTCTCTCCAACCGTGGCGGCTGCTAATTTAAACTTATGATAGGTTTGCAGTAATTCGCTTCAAGTTTCAACGTAACCGTCCATCACAAAAAATAATTATGTGGACCGAGTGAGCCCTAGCAAGTCACTCGTGTGTATTCATTATGCGAAACATGAAAGTTTTGTTTCTTTTTTTCGTCACTTCCTTTGCATAAAGTGGGTTGTACACATAAATTCTAGGGTGGGGACAAATTGCGTTCCGCCAGTAATGTATTCCGCTCAGTATTGCCACGCACACGTATGTTTCAGCTGAGTTCTACATAATGAAACTTTTCAAGTGATTCTCACTCTTATTTTGCTTTAATCAGTTCGAATTAAGATGCAATTTGTAACAGCTGTAGGCAGTCCAAGTCGACGGCTCTGAAGTCGGTGTTGGCTTATTAAATCCGCGCTTTCCTTGAAAACTGTTGAGCGTTTGATGTCTTACAGTATTTACGTTTGTATTTTGTTCGAAACAATATTTCGAGATCGAATTGTCTTTCCCGACAATCCGATTAACTTGTTCAACACGTTGGAGGAATTCCCAGGGTATTTTCGAATGGAAAGAATGTAGAGCTATGCTGTTATTTAACTTGATCTTTTGGTTCGTTTTATTTCCTTATCCCGTAATGGGGTAACTTTATAAAGCAACCTAGAGGAGTTCTAGAAACAACGGTGCCAAGATACATTACAGATGTTGTATGTTTCGTGTGGTTAGTATCTATCCCGGTGTCAGAAATTTTATGCCGCCCCTGGGCGTCAGACTTGGCTTGCAGATTATTTGGTACATTGCAAAACGACTATCAACAAACTGACACAAGTATCTGATCAGTATTTTAAGTACATCACATACCAGTCTCACTTTGGCCTCACCACGATCCCAAATCTCATGCATATTCCATGCAAGTTATCCTCAAAAGATATTAATCTAGCCTTCCGAATATCGGCTTTCTACTATAGTTTTAAGGGGTCCTTAAACAGTACATAAATCAAAGCGATATGTCGACGTAATGCCCTGTTCCATCGGGCTGTGCTCCCGTGAAATATGACCACCGTTATTATCTGCTTGCGTGGTGTACAACGCCAGCTTATCTTAGGAAACTTCTAGAACATCTTGGATGTTTATGTTTAAGTTAGCAAGTCTTTGTGGAGAAAATCTCGAGGTATTTTAGTACGGGAAGGAAAACATTTATGAAACATTTTGTTTTAACGCTGCTTTAACGCGTATCTAACAGAATCTGGCCAGTTTAGTACGGTATTCTGGCAAGACATTTATCATGGGTTTTGTCTAATATCTCATACGAAACTTGGCTAAATCCGTGACACATGTCTTGCTTTGTAGTGCGTGCTCTCCCTGCTACCTGCTAGATTGCCCACTAGTGTAGCTCTTGTATTTTTTGTGTTACCTTACAGGTGCACTGTAAATCCTGTCCATTGTGCGGCTTCATGGCGGACTTCACTGATTTACTACAAAACCACCTACACTAAACAGTATTTTTTTTTGCAAAAAAAGAGTATTTTGTATAGAGTTAAAAAGTAAACTGCTTCCTTAAAGGAATATGCACCTACATGTACACAACAACGTCAATTCCGACCCAATATTGCAGAGCAGAGGTGTGTCAAAACCGCCTGTAACCGCCACCGCAGTGTATCGGAGTGAAAGACGTCCACGGCAACGTTACAACCAGTCACTAGCTCTTCGTCTACATTGCTAATACCATTTTGACTAGCTTCCGTAGTTCCGATAAGTGAAGCAAATTTTGGATGCATATACGCAAGTTTGTTTCGCAAACGGTAAGTTACTTAGATACGGGATCCCAAAGAGAGAAAGTCGCTCAAACAGAGTCTCATATTGAAAGAGTACTCGTATTATTGTCAACACAAAACAAAACAATTATTTCATTCTACCTATATTTATGTATTGTCAGCTTCTGAAAAGTTCAACAACTTATGATATCGAATCAAGTTATGTAGTTCTATTATTCGGAAGTTAAGTATGACTCTGTTTGTTACGGCCGCCAGACTACACATACCATGATTGTGTTGTCACAAAACAATGAAACGAAATCTAAATATCACCTAATTAGAAGTGAAAAGGAACTTCACGTCAAAACAAGCAAACAGTTCAGTCTAGGAATCTAAAGTGCCTGTTAATGAAAGAGAAAAAACTATTAACCATTGAATGTGGAGTTTTTATTGTTCGGCAAGGACCGGCGGGTGGACTTTTAATTAAAGGCCCCTTCACATTCTCTATTATACAGGACATTTTTACAACCCCAGCTACATATTGTGCTGCCACGAACACTTTTACTGAATGCCACATGCATATATTGAGTACCTCACAGCACCTCCAAAATATTCTGGACTCTAAACTTTTCCGAATAATGATCAGTTTTGTTTGTTGCCCCGTTGATTGATAGCTTAATCATGTTCGTTGAAGAAAACACGTTGCGTACTATAATTGGATAATCGCACCTTATTGAATATGTAGGTAATAGTTATGTTTTCAAGATTATTATAGCTGTTTATTTGTAAGTGTATGAAGTGTTTCGGAACTGTGGTTTACCATAACACAGTCTTGATTGATTGCCTGATTGATCGATTGGACATACACATAATAATATTTATTAATTTCCTGCGACTGCTGAACTCAATAGGTGAATGATTGACGCATTACCTAATTACCTACTTACACGTCTGATATGGAGATTATCGGAGATGTATTTTCTTTAAGTAATTAGTAAAGATGGCTGCTCAATCAAGAATAAAAGTTTAAAGGCCATAATTGTGCGATAGTGCTGGCAATTGCAACGTGTAGTTAGGAATATTATAGTACTTGTAACTGTGCGAAGTCCATCCAAAACAATGTACCTACTCCTTCTGGCTATCTTCACCTGGAACAAGGCTCTGTTCTGCAAACAGACTAATTTACCACCTGCAACTTTTTGCGTTAGCTTTTCAAGCTTTGTTGTATATTCATTTACTCCATAATAACAGGAGTGCTAGAAATAGTAATAAAACACAAACAAGTATCCTGCGAATAAAATAAACATAACATCACGCCTGTAATCCCCGAAGGGTTAGGCAGAGGTGTACCTAAAAGTACACCCTCATTTCGCCGGTTATGTTTAAGTCCCATGCAATAAGGGACGACTATCCTGTGAATATTGAAGGAATTCTGCTTCATGAAATTAATAAACAAAAGTTCTTGTTATTACAGGCTAAAAATCCATAGAAGATTAGTACAGTGAACAAACAAAACTACAAACGTTACATGATTTAATGTAAGGTCAAGGTCGAAGGTGAAAGTGTTGAAAGGTAGGTCAAGTCAAGATTTCATTAAATCGATCAAAAACTAAAATATTTCAATGAAAACACAACACAAAAACCCCAAAAACAAGTATCTACAAACAAACGTCGACCCACTAGTTACATAAGAGCTCGCCTTTAACGTTGGCATAGGAGTTTAACGACAATTAGTAACGGCTGCTGGTATAGACAGCCCCTGTCTCCCCCTCGACAGAATTAAGCTTTGATTGAATGAGTTTTGATCGAAAAAAACTTTTACACGGGAGGGGATTTAGGTACCAACAGGATACAGGATGCAGATACAGGATGCTTCACGGGAATGGGGAAGGTAAGTGAGAAACTATTGGCGCTAGTGTCATTAAAACCCGAAATCACCCACTGTTGGATATACATATATAAGGGGAGCCTTTCTTCTGCCACTCTCTTGGCTCCTTAGGTCGTCATTGGTTGGAAATCAGTTAGTGTCATTGAAATAGCTCGATCTAAATGGGAGCTAGCTACAGACACGAGGTCAACAATGAGCTTTAGCAGGCCTTCTCCAATTTCATCATCATCTGCCTGCTTCCAGTCTAATGGATGCAGCTGGATACCAGTATTTTACATGGAGTGACTGCCTATCTGACCTCCACTACCCAGTTAGTACTAGGTAATACGTTCCCCTTTTGGTAAGACAGGTTAGAGCAGGATACAGCAATTTGAGCAGGTTATAAAGAAACAATGAAGATCTCGCTAAACTACGATAAAGTTTTAAGTAGTTTATATGAAATAACTTGAAAAAAAACTGCCTTATAGGCAACATTTTTTTTTTGTTGCTGAAAGTTTTTTATAAACAATAATATTTGTTTTGAAACTTTCAGTAAATGTACTCGAGGCTCAGAACCCACACAAAAAGTTCGCTAACAAAGTTTCATGATTCGTAGTATTTCTTATATCACGTAAGAAAGGTAATATTATTTTACTACAACAAAGGATATACACAAGATATGACACATACATAATGGACAACAAATGGTGGCTATAAAGTTGGGGTCGAAACTTAAAACGACTGAAAACTTTAAACTGTAGGTACACTCTCAGGTTTGCTGGACCGCAAGAGGCGAGGCGGGATCATTACGATTCATTTGGTTCCGGATATTTGAGAGGGCTCGATGACGAACGTTAAACGTGCCTGACAAAAGACCTACGTTGTACCTTGTGACTTTGCCAAATAATTTAGGATATTTTCATAAAACGGGGAGGACGTCTGCAATCGGAACAAATACGACCATCAGTTCTGTTCCAAAGTCGCATATTTCATCGTGTTTGTGACGTTAATATCGGGTGCAGGTTTTTTTTATATACTAAATATTCTCTCCTGATGTGAAGCGATGATGCGGCCTAGGGTGGAGCGCGCTTGCCTAGAAGTAAGCGATTCACCCGATAGGATACCTTTATGTAGTGTTTATATTTTTGTGTTCTCTAGCTATTGGATGTCCACGCAATTAGAAACACAGAAGTCAATCACCTTGTAGATACTCGCTGCGCCGTTATGGATCAGGTATTGCCAAACAAAGATGACTTGCAAGTGTCTTTTTATTAAACAGAAGTTAATGCTTACACCTCTTTAGGTCTCTGTCACAACAGTGGGGACGTTATATACTTATTATATTTAAGTACAAGAGTGTCCAAATTGAATAAAAGGATGGTCTAGACTCGTATAAAAAGATTACTTGCTATAGGCGTAATGCGATAATCCTAGACATCCAACAGGCCTAGCCCAGTCATCCCATTCGTTAAATAAACCTCATCTTCAGTAAAGGTACCATACCTACATACCTACCTACATACATTTTATAGACAATGACAGTTGGTTAAAAACAGTTGGATAGAGCAAAATCCTATCTGTTACGCTCTCAAAGATTTCTCCGACTAAGGATTAGTATAAATTGAGTAAGGTTTGGTAGACCTGATGTAAGTACGCTGGGAACTCGGCTACCCTTTTTAGTCATTACTATCCTACTATCTTTCCGTCCCGCTGGTCCTGAAAAAACCTCGGGGTTTAGACAATTCAACCTCTATATTATGATGAAAAGGGTTCCGCTAGCCAACGTTTTTCAGACAACTGCGAATAATTCCAGAATTTCGTGAGTGATGGCCGCTATCGATACGAGATTTGGGTCTCGAGAATCATTTGCAAAAACACACGGACGGAAAAATCAATCCCTTCTCCCGGAAAAATCTATCCAATTTAATGGGGCCCAACAAGTAAATTCAATTGTAAAGTAAAGATTGGTACTGATCGTTAAAATACAGTGGTTCCAAAGAGATGGAAGGAGTTCGTTAAAAAAACATTTGAGTACCACCGAATTACATTAGAAATATATTTTAAAAAGTAATTTTGGTAGGTATTGTTATCACCACGGGAAGCCAGGACAGCGCTCGGTCGTTCCCTCAACAAATTGAGCATTACGCCAAATGCCTCCGGTAATTTCGAGCTTCACTCCAAATTTACTACGTAAGATGCTAAGAAATTTAATCTTGAAATAATTTCCAAATTTGGTTGAAACAATGACACCATATCAGCTCTGAATCAAAGATGGCTGCGTTATGTAAAATGGGTGATTTGCGTGTTTAGAGAAAGTTCACTTCACTTTTGGTTAATAACAGAAATAACTATGTTTTGGTATAACCTTTGTTATTAATTTGAAAAGCGGTTGCGCCTTTCGTTATACCCTTCTTCACCTTAATAAATGCTTTACTTTTGATAGAAAATACCAAATATGTCCTGCCTGTATATAATGAAATATTTATTTATTTATTTAACTAACACACAAATCTTAACTATCAGTCGAATTCCGATTCCATACAAACAAATTTACTCATCATAGAAAAAATTAATTACCGCGAATTGGCAAAGCCTACCAATGTCTACTTTTTAGCTAACGGGTAGCTGTGGAATATTTTAATGAGCTATGGAGAGCTTTTATCGCTTGCAGATAGTTCAATACCCATAGGTCAAATGCAGTTATAATGAATGTATGAAGTGTCTCTGGAGTAATAGGGTTAACATGGCTTTGATGAATGGTCAGCCGCACTTGATTCCTTGAACACCGAACGGCAATCGCATTTGCGGTGAAATTAAAGCGTTATCAATGTCGAATTGTTAGATAGACTTGTGATTGTCTGTTCTTACCTACTTATGAGAAGATACTTCGTATTTTCTTTTACTTTACGTAGGTAGACCTAATAACGCAGACCAGGAGAGGTTAGTTCTAATTTTAAAAGAAAAATTGGATTTATCAAAATAAATAAAATGGAAAGTTTGAGTGCCGATCAATAGCTAAAAATCTTGGAAATATTGTTCATCGCTAATGTTTAAGGAGCGTTAGTAATATGAGGAAAGTAATAAAAGTTGGTTCTTTGAAAATCAATCGATCAAGTTTTTCTTGGAATTCTGAATTGAACAAATGTCTCAAAAACCTAAAGTTATAGAAGACTGGATTATCAGGGGAAAGAAACGTTTAACTAAAGTTTACAAAGATCGTACAATTTATTAGACAAGTTCATCAGCCTGAAATTCCTTGAAATAACCATTCATAATACAGTTTCGTGTGTAAGTCCTCCGACACCTTTACACTGAACAAATGATACGCTTCAGACTTCAGAGCAAATAAAGCTAAAGTCAGAAATTCAACATTAAAGCTAAAAATACATTATCAAGTACCTATTACAGATAGTTTTGTTGTTATAAAACCAAGTTAGAACATACTCAAGTTTAAGAACCCTAAAACTTTTCACTTAAATACACTTACATACCCCTATGTACATCATGGCAAGTATTCTTACTCCATACACTTTGGTGCATCGTTGAGTAATTCAAAATTTCACTTAACTCTCGTCGAACGAGCACTGAATTCATGAATGGAAAAGTTTCATAATGTGTTCTTATGAACTTTGAAGTTTAAAGCGAGTCACGTGTATGCTATAATGATCGTTTGTTTAGTGGCTTTTAACTATGTGAGCGTTATAAAAAACTTTACAAACATAATATACAAGGTGTAGTTTTGCAACCTCGTCAAAATTCAGGAGGCTGTCATAGAAAACGTAAATAATCATTATAAATTACGGTACCTGGTCAATAATAATAAACGCTGCTTTTTTTAGTTGTTTTAATTTGACACTATTTCAGAATGAAGCTCTTTTCAAAAGAGGAGAATCATCCGTTTATCGAATAAACGTCTGCGTTTGTTTGTGTGTGTGAAAGCGCGGTTATAGGGCTAGTATTAGACGGGCCGCGATTTAATACGGGTGGTGTAAATTTATCGATTTCCGATGTTAAGAAAAAAATATAAAAAATACCTACCTATTTAGAATCATTAACATAGTTACCTCCTTGAATTTGACGAGGATGCAAAGCAACACCTTGTATAGAATTTGAAGTTGCGAACATATTTTTATCCTTTGGCACTCAAAATGTACTCTGTCTATTAAAATTCTCTGAACTCTAAAAATCGCTTCATGCCAAAAACAAGACATGAATCTGATATTATAATTATCTTTGATTGAGTTCAAAACGCTTCAATCGTGAAAAGCCACACGACTCAATCGAGTAAATGCATTAATAATAGCAAACAATTAATAAATAACCAGCAAAGCAGTTAGCACATGCAAATCAGACGTTTACCGAAAGCTATTACCGTCAACATAACAGAAGCATCCTAGTTACACCTCTGTCCTCCTGGGAATAGTCCTGGGGAATACTAAATCATGTATACAGGATCTGGTATCCCTCGCAGGCTAACACGGAGGAGGCTCACAATACCCGGGTGACAAGGTTTATGACTTACAGTCCTGTAGAATATTCTCAGGTAGTAAGGCACATTATAATGTACCCTTAGCCTAAGTGGACCATGACACAGGCTGGTCGTAAACTAGTTATGTCATAAAGTATTACTTTGTAGTTACATGATATAGCCCGCAAAATTATCCTTCCATCTTTTCGGTACACGTAAAACCATTTGGCAAGTTTTAAGCCGTAATGTTATCGGTCGTAAAATAGAGTTTTCGCTTCTTAAATGTAGTTTGTTTATAGAGGGACTATTCCTGAATACCTTTGATAACTTAATAAGAATCTTTGGTGAATCTGTTTTCCACAATTCACTGATAAAAAGAACCCTTTTTCGTATCAACTTTTATAATGTTCACCATTTATTTCATTCAAATCTTTTCGGGACTGGCAAGGAGTATTTTCTTTGTCATACATAAATGCAAATTTCCTACCTCTATCTAACCCAGCTTCGGATTCACCAAGCGGAAACCGTCCGACAATTTACCGAAATTGCAAATATTTCTATTACAGATCTAAATGCTATTAAACTATGTCAACTACGGAGATATTATTTCAGTGAGAGATCTGTTCTACCTGATTTGGTACTTGCCATCCAATTGATATTCAGCAAGCCCAATTGAATAATCTCGATGGAGATACAGTGAGGGTAACCTTATAATTTAATTCGTCGGTTCACTTACCTACTGCTGTTACATTGGTAGGATTGCTTACATAACTGAGTTTAGTTAGTTCCTCCTATGGTAAGTTGTAAGTTAGGTTACTTAGAGTGGTTTTGGATATGCACAGAGACATGACTATCTATAGGTATGTTAATACGTAGATACTCTTGTATGGTATAATTTTCAGATTTATTACAAGTTTTTCAGTGTATCCAATTACGCCGAGGCTTTTTAACTTTGCCAAAGTTACGCGTCGAAAGCACAATGTTTAAATGGTAACAACACAAAATATTCTTATTCGCTATTTGCTCATACAACTTATGTTTTTGTTATTTTTTTCATAAAATGAGACAGAAAACTCCTGACATGTTTCGGTTATCGAAAGATAAATTGCCTAATATTTATCTATCGACTGCCAACATAAAGCCTATCGAAGAACACACTGTATCAGAAGTTGTCAACCGGCAAATGACTTCAAAGGCACGTATCAGCAAAAAAAAAGACATTTCTGGTACAGCGTGAGATTTTCAAGATCCTTTGATCGTCAATAACACGTCTTGTATATTTACGCACAGCCAGAGACACCTATGTTTACGTATAGGTGTGCCAAAATAAATCAAATTTACATTCCCGTACGGAGATGCGAACAAACATTGCTCGTATAAACATAACGGCTGTTCGACGAAGGCTAACTTGTTCGGCTACAATCTCTTTGATAAACTTGTTCTAGGAACTTGGCTAGCTTCTCTCACGGTTGTTTGCAAACTTGCACTTACCGTGCAGCTTAATTGAATTGTCCAGAAGTCAATTTGATTCTTAACTGTAGAGTTTCGGTATTCCTGTGACGGGTGTCTGTTATGGCGCGTAAGTTGTGTGTGCGGCGCTTTTGAAGTTCAGTAATGAAGGGGGTGCTCACTGCAGCGTTACCTCGCTGTGGGTGCTTGATTTTGTTTGAAAACTATGTAATTGCACTGAAGAAGAAGACATGTTGTGCCGACTCCAAATAAATTGGAATAAGGGCAGGAGAATGATGATGATGATGTTTGGTTTGAGCGTTTATCTGAAAAATAAGGCAACATTCTGGCTCGTGTTTGTGTGTACAATATTTTATTGACACATCATCAACGCAAGTAAGGCATTTTGAAATCTATAGCGAGATAATAACTCCAAGTAAAAGAGAGTTTCATCCGTCACCTCTATCATTACAGCCATCACTTGAAACTTATCTCAAAGTTGTAGTTGTAGCGTTTAATTTAATCGTGTTGAGACGTATTACGTGATGTTCTAATGTGCGGTGAAATGAACGTCGATTAGGGCGCCTTCTGGCTGCAATACGGCCATGTCGTGATCCAGCCCAATTATACATGTTCAGATCATATCGTAGAATTAAAGTAATTAACAAGTTCCCGCTCAAATTACTTGATCATATCAGGTGTCGTTTGTTTTAGAGTAACGAGCTTGCGTGTTGTAATTTGACTAGGTCAAGTTTTGTACTTTTTAACCGACGAAAAAGGAGGAGGTTTTAAGTCGACGCGTATGATTTTTAATTGCACTCTAAAGACATATTATTGAGTATATTTTCGACTTCACTAGAATGATTTTATGCACCGTAAAAGAAATTTTGATGATGATGCAATAAACGACCCCTAAAGTTAAGCTAATGCATGCGCTAAGTTCAGCTTCTAACTTTGAATTCATTGCGGGGAATGCGTAATTAGTTGGTGCATGCGTTGCCGCTCCAAAGATTTAATCTATTGCTAGTAATGCGAACAAATATACACACTTCGATCTTAATTCGTATGTAGTACATACAATAGGAAGGGTCACCGACGCCCAAACGCTCACCGCGTATTAGTACATCATTCAGAACCACAACCACAGTAATAATTAAAAAAATAATCTGTCGTTCCTGTGGTGTTCACTAGAAATACTAGTTAGGGTTTAAAATAAAACCACCTAATTATCAGTAAGTAGATGAAACACTTTAAGGGTACGTGCTGTCGCTGCCCGAGTTAAGTGAGAACTAACGACACGACTCGCATGGAACCTTAACGCTCACACTACGTTTACTGTAGTATTTTTTGTATGAAGAGTTCAGTATGATGTACAGAATACGTGGTAAGGGTTTGTGCGTTGGTGTCCATTACACCTTTTACATGCATTATACTTCACAAAATAAATATTGATCGCAACAAGCATAGCCAAGACAAACAAACACTTGGACGATTTAAAGTTACGTTGATACTAGATCGTGACCAATTATAAAATGACATGGCGGGCTCCACTCAAACAAAGTGTGTCAGTAATTTGTCGCACGACAATTAATCTTGCCCCAGTTCTAATCTATTGAGAGGCGAAATCAATTCTTGCATTGCAATGAACAATAGACATGCATGAGGTTTTAATCTATACATAAAAACTCTGTTTTTTGTCTATGAATACACACGGATATGAGAGTACTGTGACGTTTGGATGTTTTATGCAGCTTTTACATAGTCCCGTGGCATATTTCATCATGAGTATAAAAAGCAACAGTTTCGTCCCAAAAATGCACAGCAGGCATTCTATTTTATAACTAAAATATTTTGATGGACTGACTACGTCGTTGGTTTAGTGGTAGCGACTGTTGAGCATAAGGTCCTGGTATCGATTCCTGGTCGGGCAACGTAGCAGCCACGGAGTCTGGATTTATATGCGGTTGATGGCAATATATGGCTTGCCCCATGATTACATGGGATTTAAACATAACACATAACTTGCGAAGTGTGGGTGTACTATTAGGTTCACCTCTGCCTAACCCCTCGAGTATTACAGGCGTGATGTTATGTTGTCATGCAAAATATGTGGATTAATTTCATAAAAGTAAACTGGATTTCATTTCTCTCCAACTTCCGTCAGTTTAAAACTGTCCAACAGTCTTCTCAGAAATCCATTAAATTGTTCGGGTCTTTGTTGCCAATTCTTGGAATTAATACGTATCTATAATGTCATTGCTCTGTAGAAGTTATTCAATAATATACTAAGCTTCCACTAGATTGATATAAGAAGTTCAGAAGGTCCACATTATACAACCAGCAAAAACGCACGCACACGCTTCACGTACTGAATGCCGTCGCACTCACCAGTCGCAATTGATAGAAAAAACAGCAGGAAGAAATGACGCCTTTTACATAAAAATTTTGTGGATTTACAAGTCCACAACTCACTGCGATCTAAAGGCCAATTCCGATGACCAAACTTGTCAAAATCTAAACGTGATCGTCGCAGTAACAATGTCAGAAACTTTTCGAAATATGGGTATGTTACAGATATTTTGAAGTTGTACTTCTGAACCTATCTAATTTGAGGAGCTTCAATAGTGGATGTTTACGGTCTGCCTCGGATTGCTGTTGGCAATGTTTCAGCGTCAGGCACGCACTAAAACATATCATTCCATTAATATTCAGGGAAGCTGCCAAAGGCGTGCGTCTTGGATTGAATACCCCGATCAGCAACGATAAACATTCGAGTAATGATAATTATCGTAAATACGCTGATGTATTAATGTTGATCTATGTTGAATAGTAAGTAGTTTGATATAAATCGTCTTCTTGCTTAAGTTATGTCTTCTTTGTGCTTGTACAGGGTCACGTTCGTTACTCAGACAGAACTAAGTATCCTTCGAATGTTCAAAATAAGCAAAACAAAATAAATATTTAAAAAAAACTTCGTCATTAAGATACAATATTCTTATAGACTTGACGACCTAGATTGGATCAGTCAAAAGAACATTCCTGAGCGACAAAAAGGAGACCCAAATTAACATTAAGTAAGTTAATTAGGGTTCCGTACCTCAAAAGGAAAAAACGGAACCCTTATAAGATCACTTTGTTGTCCGTCCGTCCGTCCGTCCGTCCGTCTGTCAAGACCGTTTTTCTCAGGAACGCGTGGAGGTATCAAACTGAGATTTCTATATGATACTTAGTTCTACTGTCCCTGGAAGCTGTAGAAAAATCAACCTTCTAAGTCAACGCAATCAAAAGATACAGCCACTTAGGCCGCAAATTTCCGCAAATTTTCGAAACTCGCACGGGAATCAAAACCTACAGGGTACTTCCCGTGAACTTAGAATCTTGAAATTTTGTACGAAGTCACGTCTTATAGTACAGATATAGGAAAAATTACGAAAACCGTAAATTTTTAGTTTCGTCATATAAAAAAAAGTTATATACCCACAGGTTTGTACGGAACCCTCGGTGCGCGAGTCCAACTCGCACTTGACCGGTTTTTTTTTTTATAAAGGTCAAAGTTGCCACAACAATTTAAAACTAAAATTATTCACCGGAATAGAATCACCGGAACTCTGTCCCTGACATTTACACGAACAAAACCTCTTTTAAATGGCCGCATTAGATAAAGTTGTTACTGACATCGATCACGGATTCATTTCGATCTGTAAAAAGTTGCCTGTTTACCCGACCCTTGCAGGAATCGAAGCGATTTCCTTGCCTGAGTTTTCCTCAAATAGTAGGATGCTCTTACGACTCCCAGTCGGATCTCTTTATATTAAGGTTTGTTTATCGGGCAATCGAGATCGACGAACAAAGAACACGGTTCTGTCCATTGTACACTGGAGGACGATCTAAAATGTCCCGGAAACCTATTTGGCTAAGCCCCACAGATTCATTGGCAATCACCCGTCTTTGTTTTCATTTAAAAACGTCGGTTGTTAATTAAAAGTAAAGTGTACTAAGTAGTCATTAAGCGGGATGAGAATATAGTGGCGAATTTAAGAGATTGCCTGTGCTTAGTGGATTGTGTAATGCACGATGGGGTTGGCTGCGGGCGAGTGAAAATATTTTCTCTTTCAATAGAGTTCAAAATGGTTAAGGCAATAAGTACTACTAACTCGTACTTTTTTGGTAAAATGGGTTTAAGTAGTAGTGATTACTTTTCTCTTTTGATGTACCACTGCTGTATTGGAACTTCATGAAAATTTTAATTGATGAAGCCTTTAATTCACAAAAGAAACACAGTTCGCATGACTTAACAGAGTGGTACAACAAGCAAGTAACACATTAAATCAAACAAATTACTCGTCTTAACCCTTTAAACGTACAACAAAGCCGTTCCTCTTATAAGCGTCACTGTGACACACGCACCTGCTAAACTGTAAAGTAAGAAACCTATAAATCTTCCCGCGATTTATCCAAACTGGGAAGGGAAAACGGAGCTCCAAAAACATCACGTACTGCAGTATTTTTATAAACCACCAACGTGGGCTTTAATGGTATATGGACCGAATGTAGGACTTATCCTGACAGCAAGAAATAGAAAGTAAGACAGATAAGGTATCCAACTTTATTGTACCCCGATTTTTGAATTTGTATTTTACTCCGCTAGATTTTGTGGGGTATTATTGTAGTCAGATTCCGTTTGATTCACTGCACCCGATCTCCGGGCTTTGCCATTGTCTTTTTGCGATGCTGTCGGATGTGTTTTCAATTTCAATACTCAGGTATTGTATTATCAGTGCTGAGATGAAGAAATTGTTCGCCAAAAAAAAGGAAACGGTCTTTATTTTTCTGCTTAACTTATTTTTTCGCATTTGACTTTAATCTCTACGACATCAAAATCTTATTATGCTGTATAAAAAGAAATTTCACATTAAGGGCAAACGGAGTCTTACAAAATGTATCAAATAGAGTCCCTTTGGATAAAGATAAACCGGTGGAAGGCGGGATTTTCCCGGGATTTGGAATCTAAATTGTTTTTTATAGGTCACATTCTACACGCGGTGTTAGGGGGAGAAAAGAGAAAAGTTTCGTTCTCACTTCGTGCATTAAATGTAATTGTGCCCTTAATAGTTGTGGAGACAAGATTTAATCACACGGGCCTCATTTTCGCTTTTAATTACGCAAATTGCATTCTTCCACATTGCATTACGGCAACAGCGCAATTCTTGTGTCATTACGTTACTCTGCGCCCGCGCCGCTTTTGTTGCTAAGTGTCGGTCGTACGCACCACAACTTATAATTTCGCTATGATAATTGTAATTATAAAGCAGCTGCGTGCCCTTGTTCTTGCTTCTTTCGTAATTACCGTACAAAATTGTATTAATGTTATTGTTTTTTTTTTTTCAATGGAATTAGACTCCATGCAATTTCGTACCGGTTAGATTTAAATGCCAAACCGAAATAGTAGCAGTGATTCGAATAATCCATGAAATTGATTAACAATTAGCCAAAGTTTCATAGCTCATTAGTGCACAATAATAGTTAGATATTTATCTATCGGAGATCATGCATACCATGACCTTAGTCATCCCACCCAACTACAATGAAGAATGATGACAAATTACTGACATGTTTATCTCATAGCCATCACAGTCTAAACTATTATAAAAGCGAACACTAATGAGTTCTTTAAAAAGTAACTTAACAATTTCACGGTTCTTCGCAATACACCTACATACATTATTTATCATCAATGCCACACGGTGCAATGTTAAACTTGTATGCAAGTCAGCCCCGTCGCCCTTGACATATACTTAGAGCGTTCCACTATGTTGAACCACGTTATTTTAAACTTAAAAACAATGTAAGTTAGACCTTATCACTATCATGGTAAGTGTTATAACCAGTTGTTAGATTAATTAGTTGGCTCGCTGCCGCCTCAGCAAGCGTTGACAGGTACTTAAAAGCACTGCTACGCTCCATCAAATATGCATAAGGCCGTCTGCATCGGTTATGAAAAACGCCTTGTACCCCTTGCACTCACCGAACTCGATGTTCTCGCGTGCGAGTAACCCGTTAATGAAGTCGACAACGAGCAATTTATCGCAATAACTGCTAGCTCCGGTGTAAAGTTTCATAATTTATGCTGATTCGTTACACTTCATACAATTGGGTGCGATTTTTAATCGGTTAGTAGTTCAGCTTGAGTTATATCTTCGTTAGTATGAGCTACTATCATTGTGGCGCCGTTCTCCTTTTCGTTGTTTATATTGATTAAAACGCGAAATCATATGCTATGCAGAACAGGCTTGTGCATTCATTCCATAGAAGGAACACGCCACCCACACACCCAATACAGAAATATAAGCGAAGCAAGGAGAAAGTAAAGATGCTACCGTTCTTTGTGCTGGATCTCACTTTTACTTCAACAATTTACTCTGTTAACTTTTGTTCAAGTTTTTCGAACTTGAATTCCCTACAGAAAATATATAATAACGTAACGAATAAGAAGCCTCAGCTGTAATCACAACAAATCATTAACATTCCGACGATGTCGTTGACCAAAATTTGGAGTTCACAAATAAACAACAGATGTACGAGTTATAAATATGTATGGCTCATTCATAATTACAATATCGTGAACAACATGTCTTTCAAAACTTGGCTCTCGTTGGAATCCGTGAGTCGAAGATGTTACTCTTTAATGCATATAACGAGTTGCAATTTAAAACGTCTTGCCTTCGGCAGAAGTAAAATCAGCTATTTGCAAAATTGCAGTAGCGTGGAGTCTCTGGTAATTGTAGCCTCTCGCCAATGGTATCGAAAGCGATAAATAAATATGGCTGAGGGTTTCTTCTGAGGTGTGCTGATAGAAATGCCGCTGATCCGCGCCAATCGCTTCACCGTGTAGTAAGTAAATATAAACCTATCTCGCATTACGATTAATTTTGAATTAGTTTCTTTATTTATTCGGTGTTAAAATAGGTTTCGAAATAGTTTCTGAACGTTTTGGGTCTACTTAGTTCGTAGTACAGTCCAGACAAAGATCTTGAATTTTCAATAAGTGTTGAGGCTAGTGGTGGGGGTACTTTTGATTGACATACAATGTGACTCTTAAAGAACTACAAGTTTATACATAACACAACGCTTCTGGTCCCCGAAGGGTTAGGCAGATGTATACCTAATAGTACACCCACATTTCGCGAGTTATGTTTAAGTCCCATGTAATAGATGACAAGCCTATTGCCATCAACCGGGCATAAATTCTCCGTGGCTGCTACTGAGAAATTCCTGAAGGAAAATCCTTAATAACACTTTGCCCGACCTGGGAATCAAACCCGGGACCTCATGCTTAGCAGCCGTACTTTCAACCACTGGACCATGAGGCAGTCACTTGGCAGTCACATGTCGCACAGCAGGTACATGTTTATATTTTTAGAGAATAAATTATTCTGGAAAGTTCCCTTCAAGTATTGATTTGAATAATACGCACCTATAATATCTTCTTAAAGCTTTTAAAGTGTTTCTAATTAAAGGTAAGTAATCCTGTTATGCCCGACGAGCCTTACAAAAGCTTTTACGACCTTTATTCAAAGCCTACTCGAGTAATGTGAGTCCTGACCTTTTATTTTAACAAAACAATACGATATTGTTACGAAACATAGTTATTTCGATTTCAATATTATTATTATTATGTAACAAGAAACAACTCTTTTCAATGCCAAATATAACCTTTGAAGTATACTTCATCTGTATGTAAAAATCAATGTCAGTTCGTCTGATCGAAATCTATGTATGTATATACTACTAAACCTAAACTACTGAACCGATTTTGATGAAATTTTGCAAATTTTTGTTTAACATGTTTTGATACATTGCGACACAGGGACCCAGCTGAAATTGATGTTGTTATACAATAAAAGTGAGCCAAAACTTGTTAATTGATCATTTAAGAGGCGACTGCTTTCGTTACATAAACTTCTATTAATTTATAGTAAATAGCTGACCCGCGCAACTTCGTCTATTGAACTCAGCGTGACGTTTTATAGCCTACAGCCTTCCTCGATAAATCGGCTATCCAACACTAAAATAATATTTCAATTCGAACAACTGTTAGCGTGTTCAACCAAACAATTAGTATAGATTTATGTTCTAAAATCACTTCGAAACACTGTTGATTGAGTCACCACAAGCGCAAAACTAATTTCAAATGTGGTAGCTCACAACAGAATCAATTTTCCATATTTACTGTAAGGTCAAACAGAAGTTTGCGACCACAGCACCTGTACATGACATTTGAAAGCGAGGGACCAGGGACCTTTAAAATTACTAGTCACAAGTCTCAAAATTGAGCCCCACAACACCCACATTTTGGGAATAACCCAATTTGGAGTGACAGTAATGTTTCCAAGGGTCCGCCGATGAGAGAAGATGAGCAGAAGGTGGATATACCTAATAAAGTACTTGATGTTAAAGTGAACCGTGGTAATTGTGTCTGCAAAAGAGTATCGGGTGTTGCTGCATATTTTTTTGGTTTTAAGCAATACACAATGTGTATCTTTAATTCTTGTGGCGCCAAAGATTTTCAGTGCTATAGAATATAACAGAGTGAAAACAGAACCAGAAATAATGAATGAATATTTGATGATTAAAAAGGTGCTCAAAATATTAAAATTGAATATAAATTAGAGGAAAATGTCATAAGGTAATTTTTTTGGACAAAGCCCAGGGAATTATAGAAACCAAACGCAAAGATGTACTCAATAATATAATAATATCTCTTCAGTAGTTGAAAATATCGAAAGTTAACAATCATGGAGAAAATATGTGAACCTAGGTGGTTAGAGCATACAACAACCAACAATTCATACTGCACACGATAATACCATAACTATCGAATGGAGCATACACAATCGAATCTACTAATAATGAGGCATAGGATCCGTGTTCAATGTACAGTGAAATTGTGCCAAAGCAAACATATAATAGCTTTACACTGGCTGTTTATTTAGTAAGCAGCAGTTTATAATATATAACTTACTGTATCTGAAGTCTATTTAAATCGATGTTTCCGGGTCCTGTTATTTCCACATAAACAAATAACAACTCAACGGGAATACTCTCATCAATCGACTTAAATTTAAACAAATTAAGTCGATTTCAGAATGATAATACTGTTGAAAAAAGTCAATAATATATTTGATGTTGTAGAGCAAACTGAACTATACGCGTGGGTGTTAAAGCAGTCTTTCCAAAAACACTTACTTATTAACATGTTTGGAAACGCAGTTTAGATTACTCGTCAACTATTGGAACACTAATTTTGCATCCATCAGCTGCATTTAACGTTTCTACACTGTAATTTGAACGTTTGTTGCTGAACTTAATTTATTTCATCCAAATGTTTTTCTTTTTTCTGTGGTCTAAAAGCTTATTCTGGGATTAGGACACCCCTTGTTTAGGGTTAGAACTTTAATCCTAACTAAGTTAGGTTTGAGTTTGTGCATTTTTTTTTGTTTTGTCCCACCGCCATTTTAGGTTTCGCGTAAATTGCTTTGGAAACTTACAAAAAAATCTAGCTTTCCTTATTTTACAAATTAATATTATAATTTTTTCTACCCAGCCAAAATTAAACCTATCATTTTTAGCCCATCCAAAATATAATTCTTGCGCATAAAACGGAGGAAGTAAACATAAGGGTAATATTGCGTTTGCAACCAACAATGTGGCAATAATTGGATCCGGGAAATTGACGGTGGCTCCAACAAATTTCACCTCATCAACCTCACATTGTATGTGTGGATCCCATTCGGCGAACCTTATTAAAAACGATACGAATGAATCATGACATGTAACCAGGTTATTAGCCCTATTTAGGGTCCGTATTAAAAGAGGTTTTTGTGTTGTTGTTTGGGGAAATTGCTGATGAAACATTAGTAGGCTTGTAGATGAGTAGCAATCGGGTTGGATTGAGATAACTCAATTGCATGAGTAGTGCTTGTACCCATCTAATTTGTTGGGGATTCAGGCAGAATATTATGTTCGTGTGTGTTCTTTAAATGCATGCTTTTGAAAACTTAACGTAAGATAGACCCCATAATTAATAAATTAATATATCTTTACTTAATCTTTATTCAGAACCAAAAATGGGTACAATACAAAATGAATCTTATTTAAACAATGTAGGTCTTACAATGTTAGATGCCTGTACTAGGATAATTCTATATCACAAGCTGCAGGAGCTCTAACAATATACCTCGTGTACGACAAGACAATTTTTAAAACAATATTTAACATTATACAGTGGTAAAATTAGAATCATTTGATATTTGATTTAATAAGCGTCAATTACTTTGTCAATATTACCTACCCCTAAACCCATAGAAATATCAAAGCTTATACCACTTATTGTTAAAGCAATACATTTCCACAACGACTTGAACCCTACAGTAACATTCCACCCACGAGACTTTCCGCGTCAGGCTAAACAAAATACCAAATTCAATCTTAAATCAATGTCCCCAAAACAAATATGAAGCTATCTATTATACCCTAAGCCCTCGTGGCAGGCTCTAAAGCACATAAAAAAAGATTATTCTATAAAGGATTATTTAATTTAAAAGCTTGCTGATCCTACTTATAACTTTACTCGTTAGGGTCCGGGTTCCGTATAAACTGACTCCCAAGGTGATACCAACTCAAACGGCGGAACTCTAGTAAACTGGTGGGAAGGTATTATCTCGCTTGCACCGTTTGCGGTATAAGCAGAGGTTTAGAAAATATATAGTGAGGTATAACTAGTTGGATGTTGAGTTAATTAATTCCGTCACATTGAAAGTTAACATGACTGAAAGCAAGCTTTGGTGTTAAAATTATGTCTCATCATTCAACAATGCTGGCTAATTAACCTTCCAGCGGCCGCGGGGCGTCGCATCGACCGCACTCGATACATTTTTGTTTACAATTTCGATTATGCCCGTCAGCTTTTTCCTCGCTGGCCTCTTCTAAGTTAATCACAATCAAAAACATTTCATACATGGCGTAGGCGTCGCAAAGATTTCACGCGCCCGTCTTAAAAAAGGTTTCGCGCTACTTGTATACCAAAAGCTTAATGTCGAAAAGGTTACACGTGTTTGCTACTATATTTTTCCTCAAATATTCATACTTTTTCACTAAAGTCGTCATTTTTTTACAGAAAATAGCTCAAAGACCTTTAGTAGTAATGTTTTTACAGGTCGTGGTTACATGCCTAAATTTGACTCAAACCAAATGGGTTAATTTCTAAATTATCACTAGTTGACCCTAAGGACATTGTTATGTTCCAATCTGTTCTCTGGAAGTCGGCTACTACGCCATCTACCGGGTCCAACTATATGAAAAGACCATCCAGGTCACCCCTTTTTAATCAAAATGGGTCAAGCCGTTTAGGAGGAGAATAATTACACAGACTGGAAAAAAAAAAAATAAAGATAAAAAAAAGCTGGAATAAGTAAAGATTTAAATTGCAATTACAAACCGAAAGATAATTGTTTCTGTGATTCTTGTGTTAGTATTTGTTTTTTTTTATCTTTAAAATTTCCAACAGGTCAGTTAGGCGCGACCAGCTGAAGGTTAATCTTAAAAAAAAAAACCATTGACAGTATCAACAGGGTCGAAAACTAAAAAAAAAAATTTAAATTACACATACAGTAGTTATGTTTTAGGATTATCATAAAAACCCCTGTGCAAGAAATTCCATACAAACTTTCATCCCCTATTTACCCCCTTAGGGGTATTCAAGATTTCATGCTTCCAGGATGTGCGTTGCCCAGTGAATTTAATCGTCTATCCTTCTGAGACTCGAATAATACCTCCGAGCTCCGTACAATATTGACGTAAGATTCTCTCCGATTGATTGGTGCCTACAGCGAGATATTATATACACACACAGGGTGATGCTGCCCATCTTCTTGATCAAATTACTTGGCCAACTCTGCCCACATGACAGTTTGCGCTGCCATTACAATATGGCAGCCTGCTACAACAGCTGTGCAGTTTAATATGAACCTAAGAGTGGGCGGTCATTGTGGTAGGTATCTGATACTAAAAAAGTTGTATGTATTAGTAAAACTTTTTTTTTGTACAACTTTTGGTCCTGCAATAGCAGAATTTTTATTGAATCTGTGTGTTTTGCTGTTAGCTTTGTGTTTTACTAATTATTTGTGTTTTAATTTAAGTTATCGCGTGTTTAATGAAGTTAGTTGTGTGATCAACGTATTATGAATCACAATGTCGAAGGATTCAAATAAATGTAATTGCATATTCATCTGCCTAGCTTTTCCCAACTATGTAGGGGTCGGCTTCCAGTCTAACCAGATGCAGTTGAATACCAGTACTTTACATGGAGCGACTTCCTATCTGACCTCCAGAACCCAGTTAGTACTGGGTACTACGATATCTCTTGGTAAGACTGGCTGACTTTCGGGCGACTGACTACCTGTAACGACTGTCAAGGATCTACCATTTCCAGCCGGGACCAACGGCTTAGCGAGATCTCCAAGGCAGGGAGGAAACTCCGTATGTTATGGGTGGTCACCCATCCACGGATCAAACCAGGCAAGCGCGGCTTAACCTGACAATCGACCCGAGCGGCTGTTATTATTTAGCCACGAGCACCATATTAACAATTGCATATTATAAGTGTTAATTTATCGTAGAAACAGCTCTTATCCATTCACAATTAAAACAATGTAATCCGAACTACTTCAATTGCTAAGATTAAGCTTACGGTTGTATTAAATCGATTAAACAGAAAATTAGAACATTCCACTTAAATTAATTCCTTCTAAGCTTGTAGTATCAAATATTTGAATTTAATATGTGTAATGGCAATCTTAATTGGTTCGTTTCGACGAATCTCTATTTCACTAATTGACCCCGATTATTGTCATATCAAAGTGACAGAAAGGAGAATTTACTTTAAGTATTACCCGACTTCAAACGGTTGTATTTAAAAACCTATTTAGCCGGCATCAAAGTCGCAACATTAGGAGAAAAGTTGGTATTAAATGGTCAAAGAACAGCCTATTCTGCGCAATTCAGTTTGTGGCAAGTACCTATTGAATAATAAAAGTGGTCGTTGACTTTAATTACGTCTCGGCAGCAGTAGGGTATGCTACGACAATTTCTGGTCAAGTACTTAATGACTTGATTAACGAACCATAAATGGCCATTTTTTGTGCGCGGGACCACGTCAATGACTAAAGAAATAAAAGGGAAATTTTCGAGGAAGTCGCCCGAAAAAGTTAAGAGTTTAATTTTATATAGGACCGCCTCGAATTGTACTCTTTATGAAGTAAATTTACGATCGTCTGCGGGCTAAAGTCTCAAGCTCTTATTCCGGGTATTAATTCGTCTCGTGTGTATTGCTCCTTATATAAAATTTTCTGCGGCTTTAAATAAAACATGTTTAATTATAAAGTTCTGCGTTGGTGGGAAAAGGATAACGTTTTTAAGTAACATTTTACTTGAGGTAGAAACGGGAGTATTATGGAATTTTTTGATTTTAAAATCACTAGAGATACATAAGTAGCAGATTAATCAGGAATATAATTAAATAAGTGCCTACCTAAATTATGCATGGATATTTATCGTGCTAGTTTTAATTTTAACTTAGTACGGTATGTTGCAAAATTAAGTGAAGGGTTACTAACATAATGTAGTTTTATGTTTCTATTTACTGACACAAATTGTATTTTAACATCTGTATGTTAGTCTGTAAGGTCCAAAGTTGCCTGAGAATAAATTAATGTTATGTTATATTAAATATTAAGCAACTCTACGTGAAATACTCTTTACGCAATGACGTGCTTGAACATTTTTGTAAAATGTTTCAAGTTGAATTTCATTTCAGAAATGCAAATTGTATGTTTACATTTAACTTTTCAAGCAATAAAGTTTTTCGATCTGATTTGATTACTTAATGAACAACTCAATTATTTTACATAGAAATGAATCATAAATCAGTCCAGAACAACAAGTAGAACATCCAAAACAAACAACTTCTGAGGGTGAACCTAAGTACCCACACTTTAAAGTTTAAATTGTCCAACTTGAAAGCCAATAAATTAATTCAGATATATCTTTAAAACTTGTTATAACCAATAACAAATTGGTCCCAAAATAAGGCAAGAACAAGTAACAAAGCATTTTGTATTATTTGCTGTTGTCTAAATTCCGCTTCTGGCGTCTATCAAAAGGGTTTTAGGAATATATTTGTGAAATTTATGCGAAACAGAACAGAGAAATTAAGCATTAATTTGCTATCCTGCCAGCTGAAATTTACATATTTATCGAACCGTAAATTCATTATTTGTGATCGACATGGAGCAACCTCTTGTGCTCGACTCGGCTGTGCAGTACTTCGTGCGCTCGCTCTCAAAGCCATGTTTATGACGTAGTTAATTGTTATCTTCTAACTATTATGGCGGGCAAAACTCGAACCAATGTATGCTACTAAGTGCTCAAAATCACTTGAAACCGTTGCTTCGTTGGAAATTGTATTTTCCTTCTCAAAGTTTCGTGCATTTAAACTTAAAAGAACACAAAGAACAATTTCCAAAAGATTGTTAATTTTCACTGTTTCATTAACTTCATAGCTCGTTGATCTTTCAACACCAAAAAAAAAAGACGTTTCAAAAATAGAATCACAAACTTTTTAATTCTTATAATTGATGATTCTGCGACTTCCTTCCTTCTCTTCTTTAATGAAAAGGGTTAATCTTTCCTTTTAACGATTAATACCTGCCCAAACTTATCTTTCTTAGATTACAATTGTGTTTGAGACAATTGGGAACACCTTTTGTCTTCACACCTGGATTGAGTGAAGCCCATTTACCTACTTTGTACCTACCAATCAAGGGGACTGGAGACAGGGGCGCTTGGGAGCTGGGACTTACCTGAAAAGAGAAAAATATTGAGTTATTAGGTTTGTACTTACATTGAATTTAAATGTTCCTTCTTTTGTGAGAAAACCCTGAGTGTGAATTAAGTTTACATTTACACGAGTAAGATTCATTTTACGAACTGTGATTGTGATCGGTTTTATTTTAGTAAATTGAATAAATTGAATTTACATAGGACTCTGGAAAACATGTTTTTCTGTAAGGATGATTTAAAGAAGGTAAACTGTTTAGATTCATCATAATTATCACGATAATGACCTCAAGTCAGTCGTAATAATTGTCAACAAGCTCGATGCAAGTACAGACACCGTTAATGCAAAAAACGCGAACAATCCCGATACAGCGCCGCTTTCGAAACGAGCCCATTCCGTTTTTTGCGCTCGCTACTAAAAACAGTGACAAAGAAACAAAGGAAAGGCTTATTGTGTACAAACAGACCACTACGTTACGGATTGTAGATACAAAATTGTACAAACACTGAAAATGAAAACGTAACTTTACAAATACTAAACAAAACTTACTGGAAAATCTGATAACATGAAACTAAAATCATCGTTCATTTTAGTTGTATTCAGGAGTCTAGGTTCACATGGATATTCATAGCTAGTCTCTCCATCGAATCCCAAATGATAATGATGAAAACAAAAAAAAAAAACAATCACAAAAAAAAGTCTGACATATTACTGATTCCATCTTGTTTTATTCGAAGCCAAATTCTGTAGCCACTGATCTACATAACAGATAAGTTCTGCATATTATTCGCGGCCAAAAAAACTCTATACGCAATAGGGACCCAGTTAAGTACCAAGTTTCCTGCAAGACGCCAAATGTTTTTGTTGTGGTTGCCGCCGCCATTAACATAGTTATTCGAGCATAAAATCGTTTATTGACTCTCACAATGTCGACTTGAGCTTCCACAAACAAACGCTGTCTGCGTCAAGCTGCTGGGTTTGAGGCGAGATTTCGGTGTAATCTTGGTGACTTGTTTCGGAATACGGACGCCGAATGGACCTACGAATATTTCTATAGAAGATTATTGATAGGTTGTAAAAACTGGGTTAGATAAGTTATGACTCAAGTTTTTTTTTATAAATTATGTAATTGAAATATAGTGTATAATACAGTCTTCTTTCTTTTTTCGTGTTTTATTACCTAACCTGGTGTCTCAGAGTTTTAATGCCGCCCATGGTCCTCTGACTTGGCTTTACATGCCGTTGATAAATACCACGGCGGTATTATCTCTCGTATAATATCTTCTATTGGGGTGTTGTAAATAGCAAGCGAATCAGATTGGTATAAAAATGTTTTATTTTTAATCACTCGGAATTAGTCTGACAAGCCATCATCACTTGGAAAATTTTATTAATGTTCTTCTTCTTGGTGTATCTTTATCCCAAATTCTTTCATTGCCAAGCAACCATCATGTAAGTAATAAGCTTTCGTACATAAATGCGAGGCAAAATAAAATTCCGTGTACAGGATCTGGAACAAATTAAAATCAAAACGTTCTCAACAGCGCAGTCTCGTCTCACAAAACTAAGATAAACTTTTACAATAAAACGTTCAGCATTTTTAATTTCCGTCTCAAGTTCGCGACGCTTTACGAGATTTAAATGAAATCTGGCAACAAGTACTTCTAACATTTAATTAGTGGCGCCAAGAGCTCAGGAAATGAAACATCGCACCGAGAGCAACACCTCTGTGCGTGACTACTATGACTCACAAATACATCTCAAATGTATCTCTATACTATACCGTGCCTCAACAGATTCCCTTTATTAAATTCAGCCGACGCGAAAAAAGAAAATCCTTTTCTCAGACGTAAGTCCAAAAACTGCGACGTGAAAAATAAAATTTCACTTTAGATTCGCAAAAGGAAAACTTTAAACAAAACCGGCGTTTTCTCTATGCAAACGACGCGGCGTCCGCGGCCGAAAGTTTCCGAGTGTCGCCGAGCTGTTGGACTCAGTTGACGAAGTCACCGTCAAGCCACAAAGACACACACCCCATACTTGATAGCAAATCTGATTTTTCATAATGCACCTCACGTACGAAGCAACCTACGAAGCGATAAGATACAGTTTGCAATATTCTCGCTCAACTTACATTGTTGGTGTTGACTTACACAACTCTGTACGTACACAACACGGAATTATCACGAAGCTCTTTTATTCAGCGTAAAATCAATACATTATGAATGTAAATGCAGCTTAGCAATATATGTTTACCACCTAGACTTTCTCAATCGAACGCATCGAATATTCCCCGTGTGAATATTCCCCGAGGCGGCGAGACGTACGATCCACTTATCATTTTCGATTCTGGAACATGGAAGTAAGCTGTCTACACGTCAAACTTGACCGGACAATTTTTTACAATTTGTTTGCCCCCTGTGGAGTTGTGTCCTCGTGACCTATTTGTTTATGATTCAAACAAAAATACAACAAAGAAGTTATTGCTTCTTTTGACACGGTTTCCTCTTACAATCATGTTTTTGGTGCCAATACATATTTTGGTGATGTTTTTGTCCGGACTTGCCTAATTAAAAAGTTTTAGGCACGTTGTCGGTTTTATTTTTTAGACGTAAATGGTCGCAGTTTATACTACAGTATAAATTTTCTAGTTTTGTAGCCAACCAGCGAACACTCCAGCCACTTAAATTATGAACACATAGAATAGATGAGTGCAAAGCCGACGCTTTATCCAAAATATACATTTCGAACATACAAAAGCAGTATCTACCACATTATAATCTGATCGCACATCTATTGTAGCAAATGATAATTACATTGTTTCATTCGTGAAATTGGTTAACCAATGTATTGGAAAATAACAAGGTTGGAAAACACAAGTTTATTTAGTTAATTAATCATTCGCGATTAATACACAGTAAATCGTTATTAACTGGTGTTTGATCTCGTTGATAGAATGGTAAATAATAGTCTTGTAAAGCCGGGCTAGTTATTTATGTATTAGAATTAAAAACCGTCATGCACAATTGTCTGCATCTTCAAGAACTTAAATGAGACAGTCATGAGATGTAATGAGTTATGAGACTGTTGACGGTTGACGATACTAAAACAATAGCCTGGAGGAACCTTTAAAGATTATGGTCAAAACAAATTTTACTATTTGGATATGGTGACAATGCACCCACCTCCTAACGAGTTCCGAAACAGGGTTGCCGTCTAAAAACAACTAAATTGTACCCAAACAATAAATTATCAATAATGACAATATCGCTCGAGATTCGAACAGAAAACAAAAGCCGTTCATCAAATTTGAATTGGAGCATAGAACTCATCAAACAAATGCCCACTAGAAGCAAAATGTATGGAAGTTTGGACGAGGTTTGTTATTAGCGCTGACTCAAGTATTAAAGTTGGACCGTTATGTCTAGGGTTACTACCGCTACTGCAAGCTGAAATTTTAACCCAGTGTCCGGAATGCGCGGAGGGAATTCTTAAGCGTCCAGAACTTCCAACAACATTTAAAAGTCTGAAAATGTAATCAATAAACGATTCAACAGTATCAGCTGCATGATATACATATAGGGTGTTAAGGGTCACCGAAGCACAAGCGGTAGGCTTTGTAATTTATATTTTAAGCACCCAGCAATGTTCTGCAGCAAACTGTTCTCTAAATTGTTGTAAAAATCACAGAATAAAATTATAACACGTATTTTAAGGCAGGCTCGAGGTGGCGCACTAGAAGTGTATCTGGAAGGTTATAGGACAGGGACAGGTCCTTGCTCAGCTGTGGGACAAACAAGGCTAAAAAAAAATGGAACGAAAAGCCCGGAATTTTCTCCGAAAAACTTATTTATAGATCTGGAAACCCTACCAGTAACGGCCGACGCACTAATGGTATTATCGTTTTATGATTGTTTTTATAGGTGACTAGCTTTTAGAGACAGTTTCAGTAGTTCAGACTAATGTTTTTTACCTGTAACCTTATCTTTAGGGGCTGGATCGAATCGTTTAGATAAAATTAAGTTTTGACAAAATGTGGCTTGGTTTTGTTCGATAAGATAACTGTGATTTCAAAGCCAAGGACTTTTGAAGTACTAACTTACCTACTAAAAGTAAAGCCAGAGAGTCTTTAGACTGAAATATCAAAAACTTTATGGTTATAAATCATATTGGAAGATAATAAAATGACAATTTAATAGAGGGTTAAACGAATGACATACTTTAAGGGTGATCATCATGAAAAACCTTTACTTTGGGACCAAACCGGAAATTGAAAAAAAAAGAATCAGCTCTTTCCTGCCAAGTACTTTACCCTTTTTATATCTCTGAGTTCGTCCCATAGTAAAAGTTGTTAATTTTCCATCTTTCTTAAAGTATGTCTCTCGTTTAAAACAACCTACCCATACCACGTACAATAAAATATTGGTCATAAATCTCTATAACCATAGGAACTATATATTATAAATATATTTATCCATCAAAGTAATAACTCATTTTGATATCGAAAACTTTAAGTCAACACTATCTTAGGTGAAATCTATTATTATGTTTACTTATAATATAAATTGGGAGGCATATTTCGAGCGGATATTGACCTCAAAGTTTCATGGCACTCCCAGTTAAGTACCATGGAATAATGCCAGGTCAGAAGTTTGAATTGTGTGGAGTATGGCAAAACTTATTATTGAAAATGTTTATAGATATTCTGGCAGTTGTTAACAGAGAACTTTTGTAGCCTAAACACCATATTGGGACTACACTTTTGTTAGATATGACAGAAACGTACACAGAATACACTCACAAAAAATATAGGCTCACATAATTATGGTACCTTTTTTTTCTGTGTCTTCGCACGGTTTGTGCATTTAGCCAATGTCACGTTTAGTTATGGTACCTATCTATCCATTTGCGGCTTACTTCACTTTACCGTAAATGTTTTACGTAAGAAAAATAACCTTTAAAACGGGTATTGCATTGGTAAGTTCTACAGTAAAAGCGACAATGTAAAACTGCAGCTACACCACCACCCTCCCACAAAATCTCCAGGGACTCGCGGTCTAGTCAAAGCTTAGTAGCATAGTAATCGAGTCAATTTAGTTTTTCTAAAAGTTTTTACGGCTCGATTGCACCGCAAATCCCTAAACGTGTTTAGCGTTAAACCGATTTAAAACTTTGTTTTGTTTCTGTCTAACGTTTGAAGTTGGCAGAGAAAGAATTATGATTTCAGAAAGTTAAACTTTTTGGTCTTAAATCCTAAACTAATATGGGTTTTTTCGTTGGAAATGGATTGTTTTGTTTGACTTTGTTAAACTTATCAGCTTACTAACTGACATTTATAATTCTCGGCCTAAATATGTACTATCCAATGAAAATCATAAGTGTAGCCTTGAATTATACTTGTACGGGATTCTCTATCATGAGCCCTATGTCAGAAGATACCTGCGTAAATTAGCCCCACACTTAGTTCAGATATTGTTTCTAAGTTACACTCGATACTTGTTGCACTTAGTTCAAGTTTAACCGACTTCACCTTGTTAAGGAACAATTTAATTGGAGATCCTATATTGTTGTTAGTAATTAGTAACACGTATCTTGAGCAACTATTACCTACATATTCTCGAAAAGATACCTATTGGTTGAGTTTGGTTTTATCGGAGAGCGAAGGAGTCCTTATGTCTATTTTCACTAATAGTAAGCGATGCCAAATAGTTTTTTTTTTTCACGGTGGTCGGAAATTACAGGCTGTTATGATATGTTTATAAACTCAAAAAAATCATATTAATTATGTTAAAAAATAAATAAACTTATGTATTTTTGTAATAAGCTCCTCGTTTAAAAAAATGCAAAGAAGAAAGACTGCTGGTAATATTCAGGTGCAAATGTAATTTATCGTGAGAAAATTATGTAATGTAATTTTCTGTTTTTGTAATTCCATTGTTCTTTTTAATAAAAACATAATTGTTGTATAACTAAAATTAAACAAAAAATTCAACCATGTTACTTCTTACTTATTTTTCGTTCTTTGAGTTACAAAAAAGATATTTGTTAACAACCTGTTGTATGGAAAAAAATACATTACATTTATACACGGTGGAAGGGACAGCGACGATAAGCCGGTTACGAAGTGTTCAATACACCATTTTGAACCCGCCCTCACAGAAATTTTTGGTCGGTTATTAAAAAAAAATCAGCTGTTCCCTACAAAACTGCAATACCTACACGTGAAAATGTACTGAACAACTGATATTTTTTTAATAAACGACGAAAAATTTAAGACGAAAACAATAAACCTGTTAAGTCACAAAGAGCTTCAAGTTAGTTTATCAACTCGTGAGTCCAAAAGCATATTCAACCTCTATAACAAAAACCTCAACAAATAGAAAATCATTTAATAATATTTCTGAACACTCAAATGGGAATTCCATTTAAGAATTCTGAATTAAATTCTAAATAGAGCGAAGTAGGAAACGCATCAGAGGAGAGAAGGATCTCTTTCCATTTTTCCGCAAAAGCGATTTAATAAGGCGCGTACTGTTAGTTATAACATGATTTATCTCGCAAAATGAAATGCCTGGCACATGTGTTCAGTCAGACAGGCCTTAATAAACTTCAGAGCTAAACGAATAGCATCGTGTAATTGCTTGCAACGAATTAATACGAACACTTATTTAAACTACAATTTTTACATTTAAATTAAACGGATTAAAGTCCATTTGTGCCGTTTTGTTATAATTGGAAATCAGCGTGTGTGAAGTCTGGCTTAATAAAATGTCAGTGCAATTTCTTTTCATACATTATGAAGTTGTATTCGAAAATCGTTTATTTGTGTGTACTTCTTATTTGGTTTATATAATTGGCACTAAAGAGTAATTTTATGGACGATGGGTTGTCAAAGTAGGTAAGTAAGTTTTGTATTCAATTTAACTAAGTAGTTTTACCCCTTTTTGTCCTGCTGTTTACATTTCTACCAAACGAAACGGTTTGTTGCTAGATGCTCATGCTATATGTTAATCAATTAGGTTTCATTGTTATCTTTCTTTTTTACTTCATCTCCAAAGATATAAATTGTAATGGCATTGACCAGGATATCTTCAAGGTCAATCGTTGTAATTTTCCAAAGCGCTTGATGACCGCATGCTCAGAGAATTCAATTTAATTTATAACAAATTCCCGAGATGAAGAAAACAATAAACCTGCAAATCGATGTTTTAAAATATGTAGTTTCTTCACTATGTACATTATTTAAATTTACAAATTGATCTAAAATAATAATAAAATATGTACAAGTATCAAATTGGGAATAAAATTACAGGACGTCAAAAAATTCTTCCACATCGTTGTCAATAGGAAAAGTGCCAAGAAAGCTGGCAGTATTGCCACGTTGGATGGCAATACTGATTCATTGGCCAAAAAAAGGCCAGCCCTCTGGTCACGTGAAGAGTCGACCAAACACTTGGCGATATCCCAAAATATTAGGAGGGCACTCGGACCCCATGGCCCGACCCCAAACGACTCAAACACATTACCACCAATTATGTAAGTGTATTTTCTCCACTTCATTCTTTTTCAACTATTCCGACTCATTGGGCAACCACCTTGATAGCCATTCCAAAAAAGTGACCATGAATTTCCTCACGAGGTTGATGGCTCAACCAAAAACCTGCTAAGAGAAGCCGTATGAAAACGGCAGCTCGGTCCAAAGATAGACTTAAAAAGTAGCACATCCGAAAAAAAACATTTTTAACAAAGATAAAAATGTCTGCAGCTCTTCAAAATTATCCACTTGGCCACAAAATGCGTTTAACATTCAGCCGTCATACTTAGGAACATATAAAATTAGCGAAAATAAAGTCGTGAGGTCGAATGCGCGGTAGACCTAAAAGTGCTAGAATGTGTAATGTAACATGTGTTACATTACATCTGACATAACGTCGGGCCACGAAAGTCGACGCTTATCATTGTACGAGACCAGAGTATCCAAGTTGTTATATTAGTTGAAGAAGGCTTTTTTAGCAAACGCCGTTTTACGTAAGCTTCGTAGTTTTGATGTTAGGGTCAAATTTTATTCAAATGACGACGTGATGAATAAGTCTTACTTACTTTAATAAACCTATGATATCCTAAAAAAACTTCAGTTTTTTATAAATTACATATGAATTAACAAAACAGATTGCACAAAAAATATGGAAATTATCTTCACCACAAACCGACAGCCGCAGTTAAGACAAAGGGCGGAAAACAACTAGATACGTAGTTCACAAACTATATGCATTTAATAATTCACCAGAGATAACTTCTCTAATCTCGTATTATTCGTATCTTATCCACCACTTAAGAAACTTGGGCGTAATAAAGATCCTGAACTGAATTGCTCTTAACGTCTCCCTGTCGTCTCTGTGCGTTATCACTAGACCGCGCGGGAGTTGTATTTACCCTTACGGAGTTGTATTTACCCTTACGGAGATGTATTTATACTTGTTACCCTAGCTGTGTTATTCATGAACGCGGTTTGAATAAAGATGAACGATTCACGTCGAACTACTTTCGAACCTTTAAGCGCGGTATCAACTTTGAAATCAGTTGCGAATGTACGAGTTCGTAAAGAAGCGCTGAGATACACGAGTTGTTTGTGTACTAATTACTTAGTCATCCTGACCCGATTTCTGTGAAGCAACCTCGGTTTTCGTTTTCATCACTAACTTTCGGCTTACGATGGCTTTTACGATAAGTTATACGTTGTAAACCTGAATAGGTGAGTGATATAAAATAACAAAT
Source organism: Standfussiana lucernea (assembly GCA_964057025.1). NCBI lineage: Eukaryota > Metazoa > Arthropoda > Insecta > Lepidoptera > Noctuidae > Standfussiana > Standfussiana lucernea. The sequence continues at coordinate 7,223,559 of OZ059797.1, read as the reverse complement.
TAGGGTCAACACCCAGAACTTTTATTTCAGTCTCAGAATAAAACTGTGTATACCAAACGAATTTTCGTTTACAAGATCGCGTTATAATGAAACAGCGATACAACTTACATTTTCCCATTCAGTTAATAATATTTATTATCTGATACAATAAATCCATTCATTGTATCCTCTGATAAAAACACCTCTATTATCCCGAACTGTGCGTGAGCAATGAAATGACTCTTCAGGGCGTGCTAAGCGAGAAATTATTGCCCCAAAGTATTTTAAGGAAAAAAGAAAACAAAACCCTTCTGAGAGGTTTTCTTTTTTTCTCTTTTATCGAAAATTTTCTTTAAGTTTCGGTCTCAAATCTGTAATGAAGTGGAAAATTTATGGGCGCCGCTCCTTAGAACTTGTCCAGACGACGCCTTTTTACCAGCACGTACACAAACCGTGACAAAACTAGCACTTTACTTAAATAAGCTATGTCACTGTACATGCTAATAGTGCATAAATGGTGACGTTTAAATATTCAATTACATTCTGTGAGAAAACATTGCGAGAAAGTTTAATGAAACCCACACTTTCAATTTCATAAAGGTGCCTATCGTCATTTTCATTTCCAATTCTTATAAAAGTCTTGTCGCGCGGGGTGTGAGACAGTTAAACCTAGCTTCTTTCCTGGGGATTGAGTGGTATCTCAGCAGTAGTAACAGGACAAATACCGACGTAGGCCCCCAGTAATATTCACGAGGCCTCGAATAAAGATGAAGCTATTAAACAGGGAGAAAAGCCGACAGGCGACGCAACGCACTCTGTGTTGACTTTGAGATGCGGAAAATGAAAAGGAAAAGCGCTTTGTTTTGCGTGTAAATACGATTCGTTAGTCGATTCTTTTATGTAAATATTATTGTACGCATTTTTTAGTTCTGTACGCTGATGTCTGTTTATGTACTCCAGAGTATAGAATTTGCATTCCTTATAAGAAAATGGTATGACCAGAAGTGGAATGGAAACCGATCCCAAACTTTGATATGCCCGTTATATTTTCTTTAAAATATTCCTTTATAAACATATTTAAATACCAATGTCAATACCATTCAATGCTCTTACGTATCTAGAAATATCAAAATAAATCTCAATTCAACCGCAACCATAGCGACAACTTCACTATTCAAAGTTACAGAAATCATAAAACCGTTTCCCAACTGAGATTCGCGGAAGTCGAAACTATGCGCCTACTGGTCCAGTAATGTTGAAACAAGTGAAACGTACCGACTGTTTACGGTCCACGGTCCACGGTCTTGGCAAGTTAGTATCTTAGCGGGCGACCGTAACGTGCACGCGGCGCACACTAAAACTTCGCCAACACTCATTTATCATAGGAGATGAGAGGCATAAGTAGCTGTAAAAGTGTTGCCCGGGAGCCCAGTTAAAGTCCACCATACTGTTTTTTTTTTCATAAACGAGGATTGATGTGCCAGGTGCTACTATATTTTGATACTTTTATGTTGCTGACGAGTTTGTGGTCGTCAACTGAAATCAAACCGTATGCATTAGACTTTAGGGTACCTATATCCTACAAGTGCATGGAACTATTTTTTTAATTTCAAGTTTTCCCGCTAGCGTTTTTTTAAAAAGTATGGTGACAGCTGCTATGTCGCTTAGACGATGAATGAATACCGTTCATCGAGGACATTGGTATTTAGCTTTGGCTCGTACAGTAGGCCTCACGTCAGTGGCAACAAAACCAGTATAAGCTGGCATCTATGGAAAGTCCTTACTACGCTAAACCAGCTCGAAGTCAAGTATTACCACTGACGCGATGTGCGGTTTACTGTACCTACCGGTATTTGTAGATATATAATAATAAAATTCTGGAGAGTACTGAAAGCCCGCGCAAGCTATTGATAGTGATTTTTTCCAGAAACTTTAATTTGGTTTTTATTGTATCTGGCTTGTGGTTTTAGACTAAATGAGCCCACTCATAGTTTGTGGCCAGTTATTTTAGTAAAGGAGATGTTCCAGAAATGTATGGAGCCTGGGCTAGGTCTATGTACACCATATGTAAAAATAGCTTTTTAATACATAAACCGTTTTTAATTGTTAATTTTCTTTAATTTCACTTCGTTTGATTGTGTTTTCAAATTAACTTTGTCAAGGATAACAACACTCGACAAAAAATCTAACATGGTGGATCTAACAGTGGTATTTTTGACAATGACATTTGATTGACGTTTACGTTTACGTAACGTGTTATAAACTAGCTTCATAAAGATCGAAGAAAACAATTTTTGATTTCGAAAATCTTGGGTTTCGATAAAAATAATAGTATCTACAGGATATTTTACTCGATTCCGGCAGCACTTCTTATATCACCTATCCTATATTTCAATGTCAAGAAACGAAACGCAGGCGTGGACGTTATTTGTTCACAGCTCAAAGCAAAGACAGACTCGGTCGCTCGGGTGCATAGAAACGTCAAAGTCGTCAAAAGTCATGTCAAACACAACTGTCATGGCTGCCTTATAAACAGGGTTAACTTATTAAAAAACTTTCCTGATTATCATTTTTTAACAGCTAAACCCGTCTTCAAATTATTTTTATAATATTTTTGTAAAACTCCCCTATTTTTTCCCTATTTATTGATATGGTGTACATAGACCTAGCCCAGAATGGAACATCTCCTTTACTTTTAATATATATTTTTTATCATAACCTTCGATTGAAAATATTGCTAGTTGTATTTGAATGGGTCTTATTTTTGAACTCAGAAACCCCATTCTTATCATAATAATTGGCATGAAAATTTGACGTATTATATAAAGTAAGTCACTCAGTATTTGCTATTCGGAGAAAAGCCCCTAAAATATTTGCAGCGATCCTCCAATTACAATATTTACATTTATTGCGTATGATCCTGTCATTAAAATGATTGCCCATGTCCGTACTTCAGAAGTCTAAAATGAATACGTAAAATAATATTTACATTTTTATTGATACTTTATTTGTTGTACGGAATTTTTGGAACGTGCACGTTACTCCAGGTTTCTTTTGTTTTCGTTGATTACATTAATTAATATGTAAACCTGGTAACCGACAGTGCGTTCATAATCAGAAATGAATAAAGCTTTTACTTTTTTTTACAAAATAAGGACGCGAAATCTGGTTTCAGCACCATTATAATCCCAGTGCAATCACATTACGGCCACTATGTACATATATTCCTTGCTACTAAAACGTTTTTACAATAATTCCGCGAGCCGTGGTGTACAAGCCAGTATTTCATGAATAGCTAAACAAATGATAACAGTTTTAAGTCGTCATCCGCGTTTCATTGCAGCACCCGCTTTTATACAGCCGGTAACTAATTAGGGCTCCCTCGCAATCGCATTTTGTTTTTATTTTTAACAAAGCAGTCACGTCTGGGCAGAGCGTTTCCTCTAAATTTATTTTTAACTTTCGTATTCAAAGCACCTAAAAAATATTTTAATTACTGTTTTAATATTACTCAGGTAACTTATTCATGCAATTGACCTTTATAAGGAGAAACATTAACAAAACGATGTAAATATGTGCACAGATACCATATATGTATTATGTAGGTTGTTGTTGTAAGTATAAGATATTGTTGGCCTACTCTGGCTAACTTCATATTACGAAGTTTGTTGATGTCTCACGCGAGAGCTTCAACGTCGTTTGCGACGAACACGTCAACTGAAATAACATGGTCAACAGATTATTTTTCCTATTAATATGTATGACTATTAACCCCCAACCACATTAGCCCCCAGTCGGCGTTTTCCTTGGTCAGACTTAATATTTTCATCTTTATTCAAAGAGGCCTATGAATAAAACAAGGCACACTTGTGGGGATCCCGCCGATTCGCCGACGACGTCGCAAGATGTTCCTCCTCCGTAACTTTATTCATTCTATTGTTAAACTTAATTAAAATAGAGGTAAACAAAAAACGGGGCACGAATCTGACAAGCCGCCCGTCGTCGGGCCCGTAATATCCTGGAAACAAGAAAATAAGCGATGAACTTTGACATGTTCCCATATAAGCTTTTACGTATTTTGTTTGAAAATGACATAAAACGAAGCTCCGATAAATAACGAAACGTCTGAAACGCTTATGGCGACCGTGTTTTTGACAGCGATGACTTGTCAAATGAGCCTATTGCATATTCTTTATTAAAGCACCCTAGCATGCCCCTGGCTAATAAGTATAATAAGATTAATACTGAGAGAACATTTTGATTCAATAATAAACTTCATAGAGAAGAAATAATAGGGGCACTTAGAGGAAACGCATTTCAAAATTTTTAGTTGTGATGACAAAGGGCGCGTTGACTTTATTATTGGATAGCATTGTACACGTGTGATGTGCCGGAGGCGTCCATACTCCACCCCAATAAATAAGAAGTGGCTGAGTTGCGAACACAATTTAACTTGAAATAAAATTTTGCTACCCCTCACAATGAATGGGTAGTATATGGTTCGGAAGGGAAGGGCGCCTTTTCCTATCTTACGTTATATCGCTTCGGGTACACCTCGTAAGTTTCCGATTCTCTGACTTCTTTGTGTTTTATGTGCCTAATGATATGAGTAAAGTTACGAATGGGATTAAAGTTAAATGGAGTTTGGCTGTTGCCAATCTTATTATGTCCGCGATTTTGGGTATAAAAATGTGACATGATGTAAAATTTTGGAGGTATACCTAGTACCTACCTCTGTGTAACTTTATTTTTGTGTGCTAGCAAGGTCGGGACGAAACTTTCTTGAAAAACTTTAGTCTGTTATATTGATAACATTTACGAAACCGTTAGAATGTAGGTCTATATTATTTCGTCTCTGAAATTAGTTTTAAAAAAGGTTTTTATTTGTAATCACAACATTGTAACAATTTCATAAACAACATTTTCAAATTACATTACCAAAAGTACCAACACATTAAATCCGACCGCACTTCCAACACCCCCACAAAATTAACCCCGACACATTTCACCGCGAGCTTATTCTGTATCCCTTAAAAAAATAAAATCGTTTCGTTCGAGATCCTATCACGATTGTAATAACGATTCACTATGCGCAAACAGAGGATCGTGTGTAAGCTTCATATCAATTTCACGCAAGTTGTTCGAAACGCCTTGAACAAACAACGCATCTTCGGGAGTGTGGGAATCGACAGCAGTGATACTTGGCGCCTCACCTACAGCGTTCCGTTTGTTTACTTCGTCCACAACATCCCACGTTTCTTGTTTATTTCCTGAATCTCAAGTAATGATTAGGGCAAAACACTTCAGGATAGTGCTGTCCTTTTTATTGTTGTTAGTTGTTTCTTGTCAGTTTACGCACCGTTGGAGATTATATTTATGGAGGACCAAACAAACAACGCTAGCTCTTGAAGACTATGACTAGGATAGAAAAACTGTCAACATGTTTATATGTATTCTTATATCTTTGACCACATATAGCGCTATATCTTGCTGTTAGATATGAATACATCTTACTACAGCAAATACCTATTATAAATTCCTTCTACTCACATTGTTGTCCATCCAGTGTTGTCGTACAACAACGTCTAAAAAGATTACTTATCAGAATTCGATTTTTTACAACAAAACTCTATCACCTACATTTTTACGACAAGATACGAAACAACCATAAAAATCATAAAGCTACACGCCACGTGACTGTAAGCCAAACAAAAGATATGAAATGAATTGTATCCAATGAATTTTTATACGGAATCGAGTTCACTTCCATGCATCGCATAACGGTAGCTTGCTTTATTGTATTGTCTCTTCCTTCGTTTTATAGCCCCCTTCAAGTTTTACATACATTCCGCTGTTCAATTGTGGATATAAATAAAATGTAAAAAACTGGCTGCCCGAAATACTGTTTGTTTAAAAACTTCGTTCTTTTTTTAAAACCGCTTTTGGCAACTGTCAAACTTCGCGGCCATCATTTTTAATGCGACACTATAGAACTATTGACTGACTGTACACCAACTTTTCCCTCAATAAACTCGAATGTTGCTCCAACATTATGTAAAAATAGTACAGTATCATCCCACACAAAAATACAGATAATTTCATTGGAAATACATTGTGGCATGAGTAAATAACACAGAGAAGTTATTCATCGTCCGGATGGTTAGCGGACAACATGTTTATTTTGAACGCTATGCCTAATGAAGTGAAAGGAAATGATGGATGGCATGAGAACAGCCCGGACAGCGGTATTATACGCAATATTTCTATAGTAAATCTTTATGAACAACAATCCTGTGGATTTACTGGATAAAATGTTTCGAGTATGTTGTAAGGCGTAATTTGAAGCGTTTAAGGTCTGCTTAGGTTAGAAAATATAGGTTGGAGGCTGTTGCTTCGTCTAGACTAGTAAAACTGACGTTTTTAACGCCAAATTATGAAATAAGTTTCGCATGCTGGTAATACTTGTAATTTCTGTAAAAGCTCGAAAAAATATTTCTAATGGAATACCATCAAAATGATAACGAACTACAGTTCCATTAAGGGCCGCAATACAAAAAACCTCCCTTTTAATAAAGTTAAAAATAGATTTATTCTATTGGGAACACAAAATTATTATGTAAGTGGGCCAAATTTTCGTCGATTCATTGTCCATTCGGTTCGCTACAGATTTCGAAGTGTAGCGCTGTGCCAAATGCCATTTATTTACGTTGTGTTTTGTTTTGTTTTTTATCTTGTTAAGCCAGCTACATTTGTGGCTGGCAACACTGCGTTTTTTATGCAGGAATCCTTAATAGAGCCGAAGTGAAGTGTTTGACTTTTAAACATGGAACGGATGGAATGGTTCCCGGGTAAAATATGGAGCGCATGTTAATACGAGATGGTGATGTCACCATCCAATTTTCTTTGCGTATATTTAGCTTGAAGTAACGTCATATTTTTGGTCGCATTTTAGATTATAAGTGGGAAATTATTTGCTTAGGGGAGTATTTTTCAAGCGGACAGTTTGGAAAAGCTAAACTACATTAGGGATCAAAGAAATAATTTATATAAAGTTATTTCCCTGGTTATAATTTCAGAATTCCAAATACCTATGTGCGATTTCAATATGCTAGTCAACGTAATTAAATTGGCACATACATATATTGAAGTATTATGTTAACTATTTCCCAAACGATATTAATATCATGTTTCAGTGTTATTAAACAGGAACCTGTGGGGGCTTAAAGTCTCACATTCGTTGTATCGTTGTTGGTTTAATTAACGTTTCCTACAATGTCACCATTAAGTCGGCGTTGTCTGGTCGCGACTGTAACAATGCCAGCAATGAGCCTTTGTTTGCGAGTCCGTTGTTTAGAATCCTCCGTGTTACTGCGAACGCGAAATGTCCTATTATACTTCAGTGTACACTGCGGCGTAAGTATAACAACATTGAAGGGTGTTGTACAAACATCTACGGTGAAACGACAATGGAACGCGACCCGACACCGAGTCTTCGTTTGTCGCTGGGTGCTAGTACGCCAGTAGAGTTGCTCGACTCAATTTCGCGATGATAATTGGAATCATGCCGATATTCCCGTGTGCCGTTCGCCTTTTGTTATCTGTGAATTATGAGTTTATAGTCAATTATGAGTGAAATAACAAACCCCGGGTATATTAACACTTGCCAAATGACGTTTTGTTGTTTTAGTTCATTGTTACAGAGCGAAATTATGGGATGCTGCATAGGTGTTCTGATTATAATTAATAAATTCAACGCGCAGCACAGTAGATACGAACGGGTCACTGGCTTTTGTTTTGGTAACGAAACGATTGATGTTTTAGAATAATATATTTTTTAAAGTATTTCCTAAAAATTATGACGTGTACGTAAATTCATTAGAAGTAAAACTCAATATTTTCTATTTTTGTAAATATATTTACAAAAAAATATTTTTATTTTAAAAATGTAGGGCTACATTTTTACATCTTGTTTTATTAGTGTATTAGATTTTCTTGTGATAGTAAGATCACCGTTAATATACCAATATATGCGCATCACGTAAAACCACTCATTGTATTCATCTATACATATAATAAAATCGTAGTCTTGCCGTATATGGACATTACAGATTTTTGCAAAAAAATGTACAGGAAGGTACGGGAAATAAATAATAGAACGTAAAAAAACAGTTTTTAGATTTTTTGTCTATGTGTCGGTTTGTTTGTTCGTTTGGGCACGCATCACGTAAAAACCGTTCATTGTATTCAATATTGAAAAATAAGAAGCAATATTGTGAGCAGTATTTGGCGTTTATTTCATCAAAATCGACCTACAGACGCAAAAGATATTGATTTGTTAAATTTAGTTAGTAACCACTTACGCGATTTCTGTGATAGGTTTTAGTCGTAGTGTAGTCGGAATAGCTGAAAATTAATTTTGCCCGATGTAATACAATTAGTAAGAAACTTGCCGATGTTGATGGATAGGTGATGCCCAAATCCCCCAATATATATCCCCTAATAAACTGATTTTATTTGTGTTAATATACGATGGAATTATTATAAATATTTTTATTTTTTTTATTAAAACTTATTTCTTAACTAAGAAAAACCTCTAGAAAAATTGAAAAAAATCTGTCCACCAGATACAATGCCACACGTTTTTGTTTTTTTTTAATAGTGCCTACACAAATTTTGTGAATTAAAACTGTATCTGTGAAAATTGTCGTATTTATTCACATGTCTGCTGAAAATTCTCACAACTACATTTCATTACAAACAATATTATGTACTCAGCTGAAATAAAATTACGCAGTTAGAGTTTTGTTCAATTATTTTCCAAATTAGTTCATTATTTACACTTTATAGGAAACCATAGCCAAGTAATGTTGCGTTTTTTAACATTATTAGTTCTAATTTTAAATTCTTCAGCTAAACTGGCTAACTATATAAAGGCCTTTGATGAAGAAAATAGCTTGCTTGATCGTATAAATAGTGAAACAGTGAACTTTCCGGTTGATTTTGTTAATCGAGGTGCCCCGTTGTGGGTTTTAACTTTGAGTGGCGATGAATGGTTGGCTCCGAAACTAAGGTTGGGAAATACGGCTGAATTAGAAGAGTTTTTTCACTACATTGCACCTTCACTTAAAAAGTAAGTAATTATTTGCGGTTTTTTTTTGGCTTGGCTTGGCCAACTTGGCTCATAGCATTGTATATGTTCGGCCTGCCTATCACCTTTTTTTTAAACTGAATAGGCTTGCGTTTGGCCGCAACTCGCCTGATGTAAAGCGATGCGCCTGGTGTGACCTTTCTTAGATTTATTGATAGCATGGTATGTTAAAGAAACTCTGTATTGGTGTTTTAGCGGGAATGCTATCGCACACGGCAGCGTCGACGATGCGTTCGGCAGCACGCTCTGTGTATCTCTCTAGCAAATGACGGTCTGAGCGGCAGACAAGGATAGGAGCATTGAAAAGGTGCTATGCCGTGCTGCTCGATGAGGCGCACCCCTATTGCGGAACATTGTACGAGAGGCCTGCCCACTACGTGAGCGAGCGTACCCCACCACCGCTCGTTCGATGGCCACCGCGCACAGGACGGATAAAAAGCAGCAAAATATGTTTACATAACATAACATAACCTCTGTAATCCCCGAAGGTTTAGGCAGAGGTGTACCTAGTAGTAAACCCACATTTCGCCACTTATGTTTAAGTCCCATGTAATAGGGGGCGAGCCTATTGCCATCAATCGGACACAAATCCAGACACCGTGGCTGCTACTGAGAAATTCCTAATGGAAAAACCCAGAAACACTTTGCCCGACCGGGGAATTGAACCCAGGATCTCATTCTCAGCAGTCGCGCTTGCGACTATAACTAGTTTGCTTCATTGGTGTGATTGCTATCAAAATGTATGGCATACCAGTGAAAGGAAAAACGAAAAAAATAATACAAAACCCAAATATACCTTTTCTGTGTTTTTTTTACAGTATTGGACGACGACGACCAGCAGTAACAGTAAGAGAAAAGAAAGATGACCCGCAACACTCTACTTATCCCGTTCATACTTCGATGAGGGAAGCGAAAAGAGATTTTACTTTAATGATAAACAAGTTTGCGTAAGTGTCTTATTATTTGATGAATTATGTCAGCCAACACTATGTCAAAATTCAAATAATTCGAAAGTCGACACAGTCCTGCGCCAAACTTGGCTTTGATAAGAACAGTGGTTCTCTTTTACATCGCTTTCTATGAGACGCTGGGCACACTGTATTTAGTTGCAGGTTAAGGTGTTTCCACACGAACCAACGTTGTTCGATGTCGATCTACCTTGTTAGATAACATAACATTACGCCTGTTATGTTTACGTCCCATGTAATAGGGGGCGAGCCTATTGCCACCAACCGGGCACAAATCCAGACTCCGTGGCTGCTATTGAGAAATTCCTGATGGGAAAACTCAGTTAGAAATCCTAGATAAAACGGTCTAAAGATGTCTGCTGGTATTATTTTGTATTATATATTGTCATAAGACATGGATCGACATTGGTCGAATGGGTTTGTTTAGCCAGGCCTACTGCTACAAACATGCCTCATCTACAGGAGGATACGAAGAAGTTCGATTCTCTTCTATTAACACTTTCTAAATCAGTTTGGTATATAAGGGAGTGCCAAACTATTGCAGTTTTCAAAAGAAGAGTGAAAGAACATTATCTTTCTATTTCGTCATAGTTGCATAAGTATCTATTATTATTTATTTTATTGTGTTTATAGGATTGTTGTATGTATCTTTGTAATTATACGTATGTAAGTATATTCTTATATTGTATATTATATTTAATATAGTTATCTGCTTTATGTTTTATGTATTCCATTTTCTTTTCTTCTTTTACACACTTTGTCTACATCTCTTTTTTTAGTATCTCCTTTCGCAGGTATGCTGGAAGAGGTTTCATTAGAAATAAGCATTACCTTTGTACTCTTTTCTGTTCCTTTCTTGATTTCTGTATTTAGTGTGTACATAAATTGTTAAATAAATAAATAAGTTGTAGTAACTTAAGTAATTTTAATGTTTCAGTTCATCGTCCAGTATTGAACCAGATGCATACATAACGGATAATTTTCACTCATACGATAACAGTCCATCCATAGCGGTGAGTTATTTGAATAATTTGGATTATTTAGAGGTACCTAATCAAAAGTATTAAAAGTACGCATAAAAATACATTTCAAATCAGACAGGTGAGCTCTACTCTAGAGCCGAGTCTGCAATTTGTCCATGGCGATATAATCGAACCTATACAAACTCCTTATCAATTCAAACTTTTTCCTAATCTGTTTTGTTTTCCTGGTTTGCAGTTACATTTCAAAGGGCCATACTCCGTGATGATAGTGGAACTAAGAAGCAAGCAATGGCACTTCTTTATAAACTCTCGATCGTCACTCCCGGAATGGTTATATGAGAAACACGATACGCGAGACAGTCCCATACTTATACCAGAAGATGTAATGATTCAATTATTTAGTTCACTATGGCGTTTGTTACATTTATTCTTTGGGATGGCGTAATGTAAGATGATTATTAAATGTGTAGTTAAGAATAGTCGTTCTCTTCATATAAATTACACCGTGTGTCCGAAAGGGGTTCTCCCTATTCACCCTCAATGCACTCACTCAACCGCTTTCCAATACTCTTTAAACTTTTAAAACAAACAGAGAAACTATGACAAAGAAGCATCGGTTAATTTACCGGCGAGTGCAGAAATCAATTGCACAATAGCACTTAAATCTGGAGCGGATTCTTTGGAACGACAGTAGATTACTTAACTGGCTAGTGACTGGTTTGTAAAGGAAGCTTGGTCATTGTTCATGGATAACTTAACCTTTATCTTAGGAGAGTAGGTGAGGGTGAAATGAGAAGCGATGCTAGGCGATATTTTGAAATAGAAAAAAAAATTGAGAACGATTTAATGATATCAAAAATATGACTATGCGATAGTCGGGTGGGACGCAGTGCGTTTTTGATGGTTTATTTTATTTTTTTCTTTTAACTGTGTTTGTTCCGATATAAAAGTACATGTTGAGTGGATATACGAGTTATAAAAGTACATGTTGATTTTATCCCATCAGGTTTTTAAGCCGTAGAAACTGCTCATTAGGAAGGTGGAAGTTGTCTTATTTTTAACAGTTTTCTGTAAGCTGATGACCAATGTGTCTACAATTGAAACATAGACAGCCTCTACATGTATTTTTAATTTAAATTAAATTCAAACAAAGTCAAACTTTCGATAATGTCACATTCACATTATTTCATAATTTTATCGCAACGCCTTTATTGTTCACCAAGAACAGCAACACTACAACAACAACAACCCAGAACAACATGTAAATGAAAAAGCACTTAAAAATTAAAAGACATGTCCGAGGTGGCGTTTAGCTAAACGCTGTTCCGACACAACAATGGTTACAGTAAAAGGCTTTAAAGATACCTCCCTGATTAGGAAATCGACACTAAGTACCTACTTTACTTGGCAGAGGTAGAGGTACCTACCTACTTATATGTTATGTCTGCGTATAGGTAGGTCCCTGCACTTAGGTGTCAGCTGATTGCATTTTCGTGTTTGGTGTTTCGGTTGCTCTAATAGGTACATGAAAATGTTTCTTGTTCATTGCGAGGAAAATGTTGCAAATATATTTAAAGAAGATAACATTAGGTTAACATTTTTTTTTACTATTTCCGATAATGTCTGAGTATTGGCTTTCGGGAAAAAGTGAAGTATAACAGTAGGTAATTAATTCGGGGAAATCAGAAATTATTTGAACAACCGAAATTCCAGATGAAGATAGCAAAAATTTAAGAAAATTCTTGTTTAAACAACGTAATTGGTGAATAAACTCCCCGTAACCATTAAAAAGTTACCTACCGTACTAATTTTTATCTTCTTGTGTAACTCAACAAAAACATTCCTTGCAAAGTCTTATCGAGCGAAATAAATCATATAGCCTCTGTTTCGCTATCTGATAATAAACTTGCTCCTTCAGATTCGCTCTTAGTTTTATTGCTCGAACAGGGATCTTAGAATTAGCATTTATATGTCTGAATACATATATCTTTGTCAGTTTCGATATTTGAATCTGGAATGCGTAGAGTGATGGATGTTCTGAGTTTTTTAAGTGCCGTTACGTGACTACAAAATAGTATTCACGGTTGAATAGTTACCAAACAGTAGAATAGGACTCTAAGTAAGAAAATATAGGAATCAAAATTACAACACATTTCTACTGGTGCTATGTACCTATAAGAACTTTTCAAAAATACATGTCTATCTATTCTACACAATGAGAAAAAGTGTAAACATTGCATAAATTAGAACTGGCCAAACTCGTGCAGAAAAAAGAAGCAATTTCCTCATTTGAAAACAGATCACCTATCTAACCGGAAAAGACAAAGAAAACCGCAGAAAAAAAGCACCTACTCTAAAAACGTAGCACAGCATTCTAACAAAATAAATAAAATGGTCCACTGGTTCGCTTAAATTGGCCTAATTTTTCCACCCCCGACCTCAGATAGATAATGTTTAAAATGAAAGGAATGGGAGGGTGCTAGCCGAGTGAAAGGGCTTATCTAGTTGACTGCGGTATCCGAACATTCAACAACCAGCTTATAGCTATTCTACATAAATATGTCTTGCGAGACATTTGCATTTTAAAGTGTCGAACGATTCCATTTTCTGATAAAACGCATTGCTGATTTGGTGTCGTGATGTTTATTTAGCAACGGATTAAACTTGTATTTATGTTGTGAACTTGTTTGAACCCGCGCTGTATCTTTTCAACTTTAAAGAAGACATAAAATTACTCGTGTAGTACAACTTTTTGTTGTGCTCGTTTGCGGGTGTAGGAAAACGTTGACAATAAAAACTGAGCTTAATAAAAGCTTTTCAATTAAGTAAGTCAATTTCTCCCTTATTTGGTGTATCTAATCAAGAAGTAAAAGAGATTGAGCCTTTCAGCTACTTGAAGCATCCTACGCAAACCCCAGACGGAATAAAATCGTTTACCCTGAGATATTTTTATCTCTCATCGTATTACGCGACCCTTTGCCGGTTTTAAACGTGACTCAATTTGTCTCGGCTTAATTGAAACCAAAAGTGTTCATACGTTGGTATTTTCAAAGTTGTCTTAATTTCGCACGAAGCGACGGTCGGGCGAAGTCCCTGTCGACAAGAGGATTACTAAAATGTAAGCCTCGTAGCAACTGTTAGAGGTTACGACCCGCATTGCGTAATAGTCTTGGCGATCAACCGACTGAAACTCATATCAAGGATTAAGTACCACGGATGTCGAGATCGATCTCGCCTCAAAATGGCCCCTAAATCATTAAGTCAAAGCCTATGTTAAACTGAGATTAGAGATTAATAATATCTTGGGGTTTCACGTTCCTGTCACTTCCATTCCAATTTGAGTTGAAATGGGAAAAGCAAACATTTATTCGAGGAGGAAATTACAATCTGTTCAGAGGATTTTAATAAAGAAAATCCCCTGCAATTTTGTGATAAGTGGCTGGAATAATGCCTACTGAATAGTGTCCTTCCTTGTTCTTTAAACTCATATAAATTACGTGTAATTAGATAAGTTTATGCGAGAGCTAGCGCACAATGGTCTCTACTCCTCCTCTCTCGGAGCGAGGCATTGCGTTATCGCATATATTCGCAATAATTTTGGGAGTCCCCCACCTCGAGGCCGTTAAGACACTCAAAGCAAGCCTTGCGTGGAAATAAAATTTTGTTGGATCGGACATCGAGACGTCCTTTTTATTACTTCGTCTTTACATGGTAACACGAGTTTTATTTTACTTTGGCTTACGTATTTACGTATCTACAATCTACATAGGTACATAAAGAACGTGATGTTTGAAGTAATATCTTCAGTGACAACGAGATTCGCGCGCGCGTGATGCGAAATGCTCACTGTTTCTCGACGAATAGAGAATACCAACACATTCCGATACGTGTCGTCTACTTCAAAGCTTTTACACTGTCTGCCAATATCTCGGTATCACAGACGCAATTTAGATAAGTAAAAAACAAAACTACAGTTTGTAATCTGTTTTTGTACAGGGAAAAAGTAATAGAATATGCTTCGCAGACATATATTTATTTCAGATATGATTTGCTGAAAATATAACGGAACAAAATGTTGGACGCGGTTCAAAATCTTACAAAGTCACTATTGATGGAGACCATTATAAAGGATAATAAAGTATGACGTCAAGTTCCATTCGTTAATAACCATGTCAGGAACCGCGCAGATTCTTTTGGCACAACAATAAATCTAATGATAGATGATCATTGGTTGCACGCAATCTTTTTTTTTGTTAAAATCGTTGCCTCCTCCATGTTTTCCGACATCCTCATTTCGTTGTAGATGGGCCAAGATAAGGTCTCTTCCCGTTACATTATTTCGGGCCCGTTGACACTCCCAAAGTAAGCACTCTGTATATTTACTGCGTCACGCACGCACCTGAGATAAGTTAATATCGCGGCATTACTCGCGACCGCCTCGTCCTCGCCCCGTAATATATTCCCGTGTAATTGTTCTACAAGACCCTACTCACTGCTATTCTATGAAGTGTAAAGGGTTCTAGATTTATAGAGCAAGTTGAAACCACTCGAACCTGCTTTCAACAGTATCTGGCGCGATAAAATCTTCTTAATTACTTTTAACAAAGTACGTCGCCTCGATAAGACAGTGATCAGAAATTCTTTGGATGCTCTCATAATTTTTGTTTTTTAATTCGGTTGTTAAAGGGCAACGAAGCGCGACGAGTTTTTAAGTAAGGGCCACGGGTGAGTTGGAAACTCCTGGAACTCTCGATTTCAAGTTGATAATGTAATAATTTGTTCTTACTTCTTTGATCCGCTTATTTTTAATCACCTTCGTTTACCTGCAAAAAAGACCAGCTTTGTTAGAAAATGGTTAAAAGAAAATTATGTCTAACAATATTTTGATATTTAAAAAAATAATCTAATTTTGCTTTGCGTAATTCTGAACTTTTGCATGAACATGTCCTGTTTATATTTATTGACAAGCAAGATGGGAGAAAGGGCTCTCAAGAAACGTAGAAAACTTAGTTCAACGTACGTACCACATAAACTATAAACACACTACAATCACCCTAAAATGTACAACACTAAAATTAGTGCAAATTTAAACAAAAGTACAAACTGATAAAACTCTTGCCCTATATTAGTCCCCTGCGAGTCGGGGCAGTCTCATTCCGCAACTTCGCCCCATAAAAGTTAAAGGGCACATTACGCCAAGTAATAAGCGAACAACGGACCCCTAAATTGGCCAGCCAAGTCCGACTTCTGATCTATTCACTATTCTCTATTTGCTGGCGGCACTGTAAAGGTCAACCCTGTAATTACACCTACATGTGGCAGTAATTAATTTCATTGTTTAGCATTGCGGCGCGCAAAACTCGACTTTTTATCACGAGTCAGTGTTTCTGGCATTTTTTGTGTGTAATATAATTTGGTGTGTAATAAAAACGTGTCGTTATGTACGAAGACGTGTGAACGATAAAGCCTCGGCTCGAGCAATACTTGAGCGTCGTAAACTTCTCAATTCGAGGCAGTTGAACTTTTGCAATAAAATGTCGGCTACTGTATGGAGTGTTCGTATTTTAGTATCAACCACAGGACCATGGAAGTGTGTTGGTACATTGTATCCTTACAATCGATGTTTATCAATCACCGTTATTGACCGCTTCGAAGGTGACTTTCATCATTCAAATATTGAATGAGGCTCTCAACGGTTGGTTTATCAATAAAAGTATGTTTGATATACTACAGGCTTTTGTACTACAAGTTTTAATGATAATGAAGTTTTGACACAAAGACCAAAACGAGGTGCCTCATCATCATCCACAGTCTATCTTCACCTACTCCTACTACCCCCCCTTACCCCCACCCCACCCCCCCCCCCTACCTACCTACCTACTTGTCTTTCTCTTCTCCTGTGCTAGTCCCGCTCATGTGCCGCTTTTGGTAAATCCATAAATTAGATACTTTGCAGGTAAACGTTTTGAAGGTACTAAATTGATCCCTGTAACTTTTAATGACACTGTCTTTAACTTCGACACCTAAAACCGCGGCCCATAATGCCGAAACCAAAAGCCTATTAAGAAAATTGCCGTTCGGACACAAAATTAACGGCCCTTCAATATTATTAATTTACCTGGGTGAAACATTAATCTCTTTCAAATTTCCGCATTATCTTCTGTTTTAAGACGAGGGTATTGACTGGATGTAATGACGGTCCCCAAGTCTTTAAACGGTTTTGCCAAAAAGTAATTAGATACCTGTATGTAGTTAGCATTTCAAGACCTCATTACTTCTTCTATATCACCGTAACTTCTAAGCAGTATAAACGATTGGAGAATTCTTTTAGGTTTCTCTCCAAAAACATGAAAAATTTCTCATGTTTCAGCTTCGGTCATTCCTCACTCAACGACAAACTTGCACCTTTAACACCCATCTGATCAGGGAAAGGCCGTCGAGGCACCAAATACATCAACTTTTAACTAACCGCAACCACAAATTGCTGTCATTCTCAATGCCGCACCTGACTCAATCGCAACTTAATCAAACAATCTAATACCTAATTCGCAAGGTGTTCAATAAGCAATACAAACGTCCATAAAACTAGGTAGGTAAGCAGTGTCCCACATAGTACTGCACTTTCGATGCAAGTGTCGCAACCAGCCGCATAGCTGCGGTCTGTGTACCCGCTGCCTAATGCCGCAACACACCGTTATAATTTATGAACTAAGCTTTATATTTGTATTACCTTTTACCTTTACAACTATTGGAATTTCTTAGACTTATGTTTATTATACCTACAAAGTCAAATTAAATTAACTAGTGAAACTACACAAACGATATCTAACTATCATCCTCATCTTCCTTATTGCTCAATCCATCCATATTTTCTTTTGTCTTCCTCTCCCTGTCTATCCATCAATATTTATATCATCACTCTTTTAGTCACATGCGTTTCATTCCTGCTCATCAAATGTTCATGCCAAGACAGACGACTCCCTTCCAACTATCAATATCATATCATGATGTTATTTTGTTAGTTGTTGTGTGACTGATAATTTCGATAGCCGTCGTATGTGTGAAGTTTCGCTAATCAAAAAACACCCCGGCTAACTTGATTTACTTATCTCATTCTCTCTGCTTCTTTCCGCTACTGATTAGGGGTTGAAGAATTAGGATCAGCCTAATCTTACGTTACTAAACCCTCCTAATTATGGCCAAAGTTTGTCCGTTGGCTACTGCTAGAAGACTAATTAGTAATTTGTCCGTATCTGAGCTGGATTTAAGCCAGATCTTAGAACTCGTCGCTACGTTTCCGAGTATACCAATGAGATCATCCCTTTGGGTTCAACCAATCTTAAATAGACTTAGGTACTGACAACAGCCTACGAAACAAAGTACTTTGTGGTGTCGCGATACCATTGAAAACTTTGTATCGTCATCGCAAATATTGAAAATCATCGATAAACGTTCCCTACAAAAAAGCTATTTTCTCTTTCAACAGAGTTTCACTCTTTTTTATGTTAAGTATTGATACTTTTTTCGGCTGTTAAACATTTTATTTGCACTTTTATTTTTAACGCTGCTGTTACGGACTCATTAGAAATTTTGTTGGTTACTTTGAATGCTTTTTTTTATAAATATTTAGTTTCAATAATAACACAACAGAAGATGAGTACAGACCTACATCTTTTATACTTTATCCAATTAGTTAGGTCGTTAGTAAAAGAAAGTGTTTATAAAAAAAAAATGAAAAAATCCAATAACAGTTCACTTTCATGACCACACTCTTATTTATAAGACCATAATATTAAATGATACGAGTTTAACAACCGCATAAATAAATGACATAAACAGAAAGTTGTATGTTTCCCGACGTGTCGTCCACACATGTGTCTAACATAAGCAGTTGTCGTAGAATTCGTCATGACTCATGGCTAAACCAGTCTGACACATGTCCATATGCACACCTCAGAGGAAAGTGAACCGGTGGCATTTCTGCGGTTTTCACTCTAAGCCACTTTCTCTGCCGCCTCACCAATCAAGCTTAATATTAATATCTAACTATAATAATTAATCTAACAGCTGCTATAACATCATCGACATTAATTGAAACCGATTAGATAAATATCTATACTTATTCAAACTAACAAACTACTCCAACAATACAAACTTTCGTCAGGTCATCAATACGAGAGCTTAATTTACGGAACGAATTAATTCAAATTGATGTAATAAAGCGCCAGTCATGTGTTATGTGTTGAACACATTCAACACTATTATAAAAGTCTGAGTGCTTTGTATGAAAAAGTTTGAGGAAATATGGCACACTATTAATGCTTCCGAACTCAGCGGGAATTTTAACACAAGATGAGTCGAAAAGCCCAGAAAGCTTTCACCCAAAGTAGGCCGGAGCTAATGTTTTGTCCATTATGAACTCTCGGCCGAGCCTCGGGAATGAGAAGAAAAAATATAAATTAAAACACCACTAGCTCGACCAACCCTCAGCTTACCGCGTGCTACGAAAATTTTAGGACAACACAACGGTACACAACACTGAGATTCCCTCCGCGCACACATACATATTTACTCGCATTGTTAACAACAGTTGAATAGGTGCTATTATGTAAATAGATTTTCTGAATAGAACAGAAGCATTTCGGAAAATAAGAGCGTACGAACAGGGCTATTAACTGCGCGCGCCCGAAAATTCTGCACCTTATGTTCGCCCGTCATGGACCATTGCGCACCCCAGGTGATAAAGGCGTTAAATACGATTAAGAGGTCCCTAATGGGACCGGCCCAATAACACCCGATACTCTCTCTTATCACACTTCGACCCAATTTCCTCAATTACTAGGATCAAGAGAAGTAATGAAATGAGAGTAATCATTATCTTATTCGTTTATTCTTTCCGCATGGTTCCGTCGCCGGCGGCGCGTTCGTCGCGGGCGGCGGCTTCGTAAAGCATTAAAAGACTGCTAAGGATTATCACACAATTTATTCAGGTGCTTAATTTGAGCGGCTATCCCACTTTGAGTACAATTTATTTTTATTTCACTTAAATGTGGGCTCAGGGACCGTGGAGATTTACCTTCACTTTTCATTAAGGCTCTCTTTGAAAATACTCGTTACTTTGCCAAGGAAATGAAAACGTGTTCGACTGAATCCGGCCTACAATGGTTATGAATTATACCTATTTCTTAATGAAACGTATTACGCTTTTCTCATTAAGGATCGGAGCAGGCAGCTCGGTGAGCGCGCGCCGCCAAACTTATAACGAGTTACATGTATGTCAGGGAGCCGACAGAAGCGCGGCTCGCACAGCACATCGCTGCGTGGAAACTTTCAACAATTATGGAACTGCAAATACGCATTAGATTGAACACACATTTCGGGTGCAGTCATTAAAGCCCGATCATGGTAGCGGTGCGAGCTAAACGTACGGCGCGATTGCACTCGACCGGATGGTTGGCAGTCCAATCGAAACTTTTGATTAAAATCAAACCAAGAGCTGTGTGCACCGATTCGTACTGAACGCGGGTATCTTTATTTGAGCTCCGTATGTTATGTTCAGATTGGGGAACTCAGATTGGAAATCAATGTTTATACAATCGATTACCGGCCGCACAGCAGACGAGCTGATTGAGCTCTATACGTGTTTTTTTTTATCGAAGCGAAATCACCACTACCGTGTCACCCTATCTGTTTTAATATTTTATTGAAAATCAATGTAAAACGCTTCAAACCGTTGGTTATCGTTATATTTATTTACAGTTTTATACACCATTTAAAAGCAGCTTGTTCCATTCAGTTATTCTTGGAAGTTCTTATAAAAGAAAATCCTGCCTCATTTCATAATTTGTCGGAAGAAAGAATCTAAAAACTTATAAGAAACGAAGATTGATTGCCATTTGAATCCAATCTGAAATTATGCACCCATCTCAGCTTCCATTTTGTTTATTAATATTCATTGCTCATTGTAGAATAAAACGTAGGGTCTTGTTTCACCCTCGGGGAAAAGGTGTTAGGCTAAGGGATGTCAAAATGCCAATAGCAAAAATCATTAACTGGCACCTTTTTGGAGGTGCATTTAGGAATTAATCGGATTAATATGAGCGTTGGGGGCAGGGTCACACAATAAATAAATACAGAAGGCTCGCTCCATTCAACGGTGAAAACCGGTGCACCCACTCATAGACGCGTTGCAGTTGGTCCGGTGATCTCAAAGTGACGGGAGTAAAAGTACTCTTTTATTTATTTTTTTGTTCTAGACTATACCTGAGAACCTTCTAATTACGGAGATATTGGGGGTCAAAGTTCCAACTTATTCACAAGTTTTTTTTTTTTTAATACAAGTATTTAATGTTATAACTTTACTTTAAAAATACCTCCACGGCACCCGTACTATTCAATGCATCCATCAGCACAATGTTTTGAGTGCGTTACAATGAGTCTTACAGTACAAATCTGTATTTTCCACCCCAAAAAAAAAGTCACCAGCAGTATTTTTTGCGTAAAGTTACTTAGTTTGCTCTTGCAGTCGCTGTAGCAAGACGCGTGTCACCAGAGCTTCTAGATCCTATCCAAGAGTCAAAGTCAAACGAATGACAAACGCGTCTTCGTGAGTGTCCTTGTACGCGTGTCTATGTGTGCGTGCGATTTCATCCGTTGTATGGAACTGTCCTTCTGTCCAGGGTATTGATGGTCGATGGTTCCCCGGTGTGGCCATCCTCATGTTTCCGCGGCCGGACGCACGCCGCGCCGCTCTCTGATGCGGAAATTCCATTAAGACCCACGAATTTACTGCTGCTCCCGAATTTAGAGCGCATCGGATTTAGATAGCTATTAGTCACTACGCACTTAAAGCTCCCACTAGCTCGGTAACTAGCTAATCACAGCCTAGAAAGCAGCTCAGCCGATAATGGAGAGAAACACGTAAATCAAAACACATCTGTGTAACACGTATCTGAGGATGATTGGATCGTGTAATGGGAAAGTGAAAATAGGCTCAATTTACGTGCTGTTTGGTGTCACAGTAAAAAAGCTTAACGCTTTAATACCACACTATCATTAAAGATGAAAGTTTAAACGTGATATAAACGAAATAAAACTATTCGTTTGTTGAAACTCATGAACAAAATGCCGCGAGCGACATTCCGCAAATGTTAGTGTAAGGCAACTGAGCAGTTACTATCAACTTACATTTATCGGGTCAATTGAATTTTCTAGGAGCACTTATTTTTAAATAAACGAAAAATTCTTTATGAAACGACCAAATGTCGTTGAACCCCGCTAATTGTGGCATGGAAAGAAAATGGTTAACCACTCAAAGGACACAGATTAGCATTTTTTCTTAAGTCGGAACTTTTTCCTTCCAAAAATTCTTTAATCCAATTCAAAGACGGTTAGTTATGAAGGAATTCGTAAGCGCTGCGTTGCTATTTCAAATCAATTAAAGTAATCTACGGAGGAAAAAAATATTTGGTAGTTTATATTAATAGGTAGGTTTCGTCAAGTTATTTTTTACTTCAATCGTACAGTTACACAAGAGGTGAAAGACGTGACCGTCATTGAAAACTTGATTTCATTGAATTAAGATAAATCTTTTTAAAAGATCTAAGCCGGTTTCAAGCTAAAATGTGGCATGGTATTTAAGATAAAAGATTGCATATACGATTAGCCTTGACCTGCATCAATTTTAATTATTATAATGTATACAAGCTTATAGTTAATGTAAATAAGTATAAGTAGTAGAGTAGTGAGTAGTAGTAGTATAAGTGTAGTGTGTGTGTTTATATGTATAATAAGTATGTATTTACAAACAAAAAGTATCTATGTAGTATATCAACTATCTAGTGTCCACGACACAAGCCTCGTTGCTTAATGTGGCACTAGATGGCGCTGTGTGTAATGTCTAGCGATATTTATTTATTTATTTATTTATTTATTTAAATAATGTTTTTTTTTATAAATTCCTAACTATGTTGGGGTTGGCTTCTAATCTAACAAGATGCAGTTGGATACCAGTATTTTACATGGAGTGACTGCTACGAGTAATCTGACTTCCACAACCCAGTTACTGGGTATTACGATACGCCTTCATATTATGACTACTGTCCAACTATTTTTCTAAATTAAACAAACAAGTAGCTCCCAAGAAACGACAAACCTCGACTCCTTAGTATTCCGCTGCCAGCATAGTAATTACGTAAACAGACTTACAATGGCAATGCCTTTAATTTCGACAGCTCAACGACATTCCATGCGATTGTGTTTTAAAGTGTAATACGCAATTTAACAATTTACGGTCAATTGCCCAAACAAAGTCATGTAGTGTGATAAATCAAAATGTTCAAAGCAATTACAAAGAATGAAAAACCGCCCGTAAAATTTAATAAGATCAACTATACCTATCTACCTGTAGATGAACATATAAGCAGATTTTTACACTTAGTTTCCGGTTTATTTGAAATTGAGAATTAATCAAACTATTCTTCAGCATTAATTAAGGTATCCCGCACAATTCAAAATGTTGCACTTACATTATTCCGTAAAAAATTTAGGATTCACTTTAAATGCTTGCAACATGCAAATCCTCAATTCAGAATCCGGGTATCGTCCTTTATTAAAAAAAAAATAGAACACTTCTGTTAGGACTTACATTCAAGTTGGAATATACCCAGCTAAGTAGCGGTATAAAGTTATATTTAGAAGCTACACCCCAGCGAAAGGGTCGCGGGCAGACTACAAAATCACATTACAGCTCACTAGTTTGTTTAACTTGCTAATTTACTTACACTTTCACGTTTTCAAGACCATTTTATTATTTATTCACTTAATGACTGCAATAAAATGGAATTCTGGTGGTTTTTACGGTAGGTTTCTTACGTAAAATACGCTAAATCGTAATTTATATTAGCCCAGCGTCATGGGAGAAGAATTTGTGCCTTAGTAGAAGTTATATCTTTGAAGCTAAATATTAAGAGCTTGGTAGACTTTTGTATTATTTGGCAAAAACAAAAGGTTGTAGCTTAGCTAAAAGCAGACCAGTATAAGATTATGCATAATAGTGTTAATAGGAAATCTGTTGTAGACTAGCTTATGCCGGCGGTTTCGCCCGCGTAGTGTTCGATAATTGACCCGCGGGATCGTCTTACCGGGATAAAAAGTAGCCTATGTGCTAAACCAAACTATAATCAATCCCTGTGCCAAATTTCATCCAGATCCGTTCAGCCGTTCTGACGTGATTGAGTAACAAACATCCATCCATCCAAACTTTCGCATTTATAATATTACATAATATATATCTGTGGCCTGGTGCTAATAGGGCCAATGTCAATAATCATTATTTTCAGTAATGAGCGTTATAACAATGAATCAGCATAAATAGTTATTATTTAGGTGTTATATTGTATATTTATATTTTTATTTGATCTATGTTTTTAAATAGATTTATGAATTAAATTCTAATTTAAGAAAACAATATTATTTTGGCCCTTTTAGCAGCCCTTTTAAAAACGTACTTTGGCCCTTTTTGCACCAGGCCACAGATATATATTAGTATAGAAAGTATAGAATGTATTTGCAACCTTATTTATCTAGCAATTAGTACTTTAAGAATCATGTTTATCTCGTATTCAAGTTGATTATTCACTACACCAAACCTCTCGTGTAGGGATCACTTCACTCTCAATTGGTTCCTCCCCGACAGCCTCGTTGTTCTACTAGTCGCAAGCGAGACTGCTGACCATGAGGTCCTGGGTTCGAACCCCGGTCCGGGCAAAGTGTTATTGGGTTTTTCCATCAGGAATTTCTCGGTAGCGGCAACGGTTGTATGTTCACATTGGTTTAGTGATTTTTCTGGAGCGAGCGCATCAGCGAATCCGTCACAAAAAACTCACTTTTAAAAGACGGTAGGTACGTGATTTAAGACGTGTCCGTCATTTTTCACGATTCGTGATGCGTGTGGACACGGGCATTTAAAACGCATTGCCGCCGTCAAAAAAATTGATGGGTCGTGAAAAATGACGAAACGTCAAAAAAAAACGATACGTCAAAAAAAACGAATCCTTCCCGTTTGAACGGGCTGTAATACTGTCCGTGGTTTGTCATAGTAAATCCTTATTTATTGGCAATAAACAAATGTGTGTACCACAAACAGCAATAACATATCCAATTTCGATATCGCAATAGTGCAAAGAGCAGCCTGCGAACACAATTAAATAGAACCTGTCTGCTCGTTGCACACAACCACAATTATGAAAATTGCATGGAAATGTAGTAAATGCCTATATTTACCGCGCGTGAATATAAAAATTTACTGAATTTCTAGGCAATTTTCATAGCTTAGTCTTTATTTATGTTTAGTTACCTTTTTTATAACTGAGTTTAATCTTTTGAATTCTAAAGAAACCAACTATTACATAGATACATACACTTACGCCTTTTCTCAAAAGGGTAGGCAGAAACTAAAGAACACGCTTCGGTCCTTGCTTGCATACACGTTCATACATACCTGATAAACTAACAATGCTTTTAAAAATAACAACAAATCAACTAAAATGAACTAAAAAAAAGTAACTACCCTTTCCTACCAATTAGAATAAGATACAATATTTTCTTTGTAAAAACGGTGAAAATATTAATTGTGACGAGTCCATCACTCTAATAATATAGGCCTACGACTAACATAACATAACATCACGCCTGTAATCCAAGAAGGGTCAGGCAGTGGTGAACCTAATAATACACCCACATTTCGCACTTATGTTTAAGTCCCATGTAATAGGGGACGAGCCTATTGCCATCAGCCGGGCACAAATCCAGGCTCCGAAGCTGCAACTGAAAAAATCCTGATAGAAAAACCCAATAACAATTTGCCCGACCTGGGAATCGAACCTCAGGACCTCATGCTTAGCAGTCGCGCTTGCAACCACTCGACCACGAAACAGGGCCTACGACATGTGCATTATGAAACCTCACCCACTAAAAGTGACACCAAACAATCGCGAACGATAACAATACAAGAACACACCAACAATAATTTCAACACTAAAGCGCAAAGGTGACGCGTGGGCCACATTGAGTCACCTAGAGTCATCTATGAATGAATTAGCCGTAACTTCGTAAGTTCATTGTAGGCAATCGATGTTTTACGCAATACATGTAACACGGCTGTTACGAAGCGTCACGATTCGGTTGTTTGTCCATCACTTTCATTGAAAATGCTGAGAACGTGTTACGTGCTGTGTCATGACCGTGGCCTTTCGCGGACAAGTACTGAAATGCAGAAGTTTGTCGGATTTTTATCGTACAACAACTCGTAACTGCTCCATTGGCCTCGCGGTCGTAAGCGCTACTCCTGCGCGTTCCCTCGTGGGTCGATTAATTGAAAGTCTTTTTTTTTTAAGTTAGATAAAAGTACAAGCAACATTGATTAAAGATGATTACTTGTGTAAGTTAAAAATGTCTTTTATTTTTCGGCACTCAAGGTTCCAAATCAAGCAAGCATTTTGCATTTCAGAACTGTTGAAAAAACTCATCACGTTGGTAAAATAAAATTGAGCCATCTGTATCGTTCTGTATGAGATATGGCTGCGACGTGCATTTACGAAGAAAGCATACACCAGTGTGGATGGCTCTACGTGTCCTAAGAGAACGTAACTTACCGTTTACATTCATTTTAATGTAAACATATTCATGACAACGTTGTTATTTAATTCCTTTGTAAAAAATATAATGTTATCTACGTATATTACAACTGCTACCAAATGTGGCTATTTCTTAAGTTTTCTAGATAAACTGTTCAACGTTAAGTTTATTTTGGGTAAGTTTGACAAAGTCTTTGCAAGTCATAATGTAACTAAGTAAGAAGAAGAAGAGTAATAATAAGAAGACGCCACCCAAAAATAAAAATAAAACCTTAAATGAGAAGAATCGTAAACATTTTCTTTTCAAAGAAACATCCCAAAATACAGTTATATTTCTTGTTGACAAATTGTTACGTTTAAAACTAGGTGTGCCTGTATCTAAGTGAAAAGATATTGTCACTACAATAAATAATCTGACACGGGTCATTTTCCTAGAAAGCGACCAATTTGTTAGTTTAAATGTAAAGTATTTTTGTACAATTTTAAGAGAGGTCTTCCAACAGTCGTCGAGAAAAACCTAGTAAAATAAGTTTCGCAGTCAAATGAGATTAAACGAATGGCAAATTGGAGGATAGGAGTCAAACTTATAATAGGACTCGTTTAAAAAGTTTGCGTATGCGGAAC
This sequence comes from Standfussiana lucernea, assembly GCA_964057025.1. Lineage (NCBI taxonomy): Eukaryota > Metazoa > Arthropoda > Insecta > Lepidoptera > Noctuidae > Standfussiana > Standfussiana lucernea. The sequence continues at coordinate 7,196,222 of OZ059797.1, read as the reverse complement.
GATCGTATAAATCGATCAGAAGCCAGGTCTAATGAGGATAATACCTTCCTAGCCATAAAGAAAAAAAAAAACATAACTTTCCAACGAAAACATACTCTACCTATATCTAAAAGGTTACTGAGTTTGTGTTATCAATATGCTTATTCCCTACTATATTTGTAACTTTCTTATTTCTTTGAAAACCACGCTTTTCTGATTCAATGTTTCCATAGCTACAATGACAAATTACAATGTCTTCCGTTAAAATATTAATTTTCCAATTACGCCTACGCAACGCCTCTGGCAACAAGCAACTAAAATAAAAATTCCAATCAACGCTCAAAGCCCAGTAAATTACGATCGATTCAGTATTCTAGGAATTATTTACATTTACGATTAGTACAAAATTGGAATTTAAATTTGACGGTAAGATTGCCAGATTCCTAGCAGAGATCGTCAAGGCTGATGCGACTTAACAATCCTAATTATGATCTTCACAACATGACCTCATCTTCTTCGTGAGTCGTTTATCAAATTAAATTTATCTTAACGTAATTACGCACGAAAACATTTTGTTAATGAGAGACTAAAATGTTAGAAGGAGCAGATAAAATCTTACAGTACCAAAGATATAGAAGATAAAGATAAAGATTCGATTTCCAAAGTGTTTCCTTATTTCTCGTCGTTTCGCAAGTAAAATCCGCATTGGGGCGGTCCAGCAGGAAATCTAACGGAGGAGCCGTCCTCCCGACCCGCCTGCCTCCGGCAGAATGAGCAACTTTTCCTTCAATCCACACATTATTCAATGGTGACAATCTTCCAGACTTCCTCATAGCCTCTCATCGATTTGGCGAGAGTTCGTCCGATATACCATATGAAAATTGCCTATTTTATTTTTGCTGAATTTCCTGCTTTGTAGCTACGTGGATCGAAGCTCGCTTAAAAACATTCTAGCTACCGATTGGTTTTTGTTTCCTTCCTTAACTGACTATTGATTTGAAGACGCGGTCACCGTACATCTTTCTTTTTTTCATTTGATTGATCTTCATTTGAAGCAAATTCGAGTACCTAATTTAAAAAGTGATTACAAAAAGCAAAAATCGACACATTAGTAACAAGGTGAAAGTTAATGTTATCATAAAATGATTCACCACTGAATGACGCGACCTCAACAAGGAAAAGAAATGCCATTCAGTTCCTCAGATTAAGAACCAGGAGATCAGATCAAACAATAAATATAACAAACGTTTACTGGGAAAATAAGCACAAAGCATTTCACTGACATCTCCCATCATGTGGGTTTTCTGTATTCTATTGTCAGCAGAAATCCCTAACTCAGTGAACAAACAGGCTTAGACAGGTATCTTACATCAAACGGATCAATAGATTCCTTTCTTCAAAGGGCTGTATTTTTAACCTTTGAGGACGCTAACGTAAACAATATTCAGAGTAAATGATCTGAACAGTTCGAGTTAATCTGTCTTATACGAGTATAAATGCTAATTCATCATCTCCGAAATCATAAAATCGAGGCCTAATTAGCGGAATTACCATAGAGACAGCAATCCCATTTCTTTTCAGCTTTCGACGGATGCATATTTTATTAGTTGATTAAAAATCAGAAGCAGACCGCCTAATTTATATTTGTCTAATATCGATCTCGTTAAGTTGAATAATACGATCGTAAATCTCAGTTAATAGCCCCCCTCGGTTCCTATCGCATATTTTTATGTTATATTAAATCGAAACGGGGGAACTAATCAACTTAATATTCGCATAAACCTTCAAAATTCTATTTTATCTTTTATTTAGAGGGTCGAAGACGAACACTCATAATTAACCTCTCATTTACTTTTATGGAAAGATATAATGCCTTTGAAAACATAATTAAATACAATTTGGGACGTGTTTAAAATCTTTGCATATTAATTACTCGTAATATATCTTAAGGTACCTAATTAATAACAAAATTAAAGAGCAATATTGTACTGTTCTTCGGAGGAGAGGAAGTAAGGCTTCTCTGTTTATCAAAATCATATTTATTTTGACTCACACGCGATATAATAGAATTTTCCTAACCTAATAGAAATACAATAAAAGAAATTCACTTCCTAGCTTTTATAAAAGAATATCATATAAAAGTCCTTTTATATCCCAGTTTTTAAGTTGAAATAATAAGTACAAAATCGATTCCTTCATCTATTGGTACTGGCCATGAACACCCCATAACTAGTATTTGGCAATCATAACTAAACTAAAAGTATAACGGTGCCAAATCTAAACTTCTTTCTTGAAAACAGTTTTGTCACTACCGTGTCAAAAGTGTTCACTGAGATGAAAGAAACTAACTTTAAGATTGTTTTCCGCACTGAAGTCTCGACAAAAACAAGAATTAAGAAATACTTTTCACTTTTGAATGTCTACTTCTTTCAATTTGCAACGACTGCTTCTTTTATTCAAATAAAACAATGAGATATTAGACAAGTAATACCCAATAATTATGTTTTGATTTGATCGATCCATTCGATAATCTCGAAATAAATTATGCAAAGCCGTCAATATACCTTTCTAAACATGTCTAACTAAAACAAATAGTAACTATTCATTAATTCCTACCTGTCAAATTATACGCGTTGTGGCCCCGAAGTCCAATTCCTGAAGTAAGTATTAGCAACTGCGCTACGCAATTACTCATAACTCTTTTTTTATTGGTTGCAATTGCATATTTACGGTACTCGCCACCGGCGTGCATTTATGACCAGGGGGTCTAAAATATCATAAAGGGCCTAAATTATCCTCTTATGATTCTGATAAAGTGGCCATTTTAGGCCCCCAAATGTATGAACGTGGACGAGGCGGAGTTGTGTAGTTTCAGCTAACCCCCATGGAAAAAAGCGTGAGTTTATTTATGTATTTCATATTTCCGATTTACTTCGTCACGGACTAGTCGTGCCAATGAAGAAAGTATCAACTGGTTATTTGAGTTGAGTTGCTCTAGCGTGGATATGCTGTGTGGCCACTAAAGAAACGATTTAAGTGTTCGATTGTTCTTGTACACAGATATGCCAAGTTAGGAAAACTTGTTTTGTAAGTGAATACTACAAATGAATGAACGCCGTTTTTCATTTTTTTTTGCGATCCCACTATTTGATAAGTTATTAAAAGTTTGTTTACCTTCAGTGCATGTGAAAACTCTACTTATTTCTTTCGGAAATTACCGACACAACAAAATTATTGAAAAAGAATAGTGGACGGGTGACACTATATTTTCAAAAAACAGCTTCTCCACATAGAAAGAAATCGCATATTCTCATACACAATAAATAGACTCCGATTTACTGGCCCCAATATAAAGAGTGCCTGTGCGCAGAGAAAACGTCAGATTTTCACGGTCAGTTGGATATGGGATCCGTCATTGACGTTCTTAATAGATACTATCGAAGCCAGTAGCAGCTGTTAAACACTCGTCAAGATTTCTCGAATCAAAAACATCAAAAAAGATAAAGCAACAAGTTCCTATTTATCGCGAAATCAAGTGAAATCTATTAGTTATGGTCAGAAAGGAAATTAAATTCAGATCCTGCTCGTAAGCCCGGGGATTCCCAAAAACTTGGAAGTTTCGCGTTATAAATGGCATTATTAAGCTTCGTAAACTTAACCCAGTATATTAGTGGAGTTTCCTTATGTTTGAAGTGTGGGCGTTGTTTAATAGACATTGTTTTGGAATTGAATATTAATAATCGAGTATTAATATGTTTTTTTGAAAAGATCGCTCGTTACCGAGGGCAATTGTCAAATCTTGAAGAACGTATAAATGCTGAACCAAGGCATTCACAACTTTACCTATCATTCCATCTCCGTTACAGACTCCTCTCAAAAACTAATTTTAATGAGTTTTTGGAAACTTTCACTCATATTACATCCTTAACTTTGATGACTTCAAATAAGTCTATAATTACGTTCTCATCTCATCAAAATACGTATAAAATGTTGACATATCTAATCAAAAATAATAAAGTCTGTTTTGAGCTTGGCAACTCGAGTCGATTCCCGAACAAAATCTAGTGAGCAATAAATTCCACGCTAGTATCTCGAATTTTATGAAAAAAAAAAATAATTGGTCATAAAATTGTTTTCGGCACGAGTTCACAGCTCGAATGAGGAGATTAATTTCACAAACTGGTCGGCTGAGGTCGTAAGGCTAATAGCATACCGTACCGAAAATCACTTGGCGTTTGTTTACGAAGGTTGATCAAGGCGCACATCGATCCGGTCGGTTCGGTAACGGTACCTACACGGCAGATTCCGGCACGTCCAGTAACGGTCACCCTGCTGTCTCCTCAGAATACTTGCCATTGCATCTCGTACGCCGCTCAGCCGATTCGCGTGAATAGAATCTAATAAGTTTATAGATGGCATATAAATAAAAAAGTGCCGATACTCGATATCCATTCATTATATTATTGATGCTCTTTGTTGGCACAAACCTCGTTGTGTAGAAGTTATTATTCTATTGTACGATGCGTCACTTCAGCTACAAGTAAGACATGACGTGTATTGTTTCATTCGTAATGCTTGAGTAAGTAGGTAAGTGTGCAAGCGTTTGTAGACTAACAGCCTGCTTGGACAAACTATGCATGCCATTCTTACGGTAACAACAAGAATCTAGCACTCTTAACTGCTATTGCTCAGCTTGACCCTTAAATAACTGCACTCGTAATCAGAGGGATAAATGGGATAAAGCTATGTCAATGAGATAAAATTAATATGAGTGCGAACTCTTAGTAGTTTTATCTCGTTGACGTTTGTAATCCACCCTCGAGAAGGGAGAGGGTTAACGTCTAATCCATAAAGTAACCAAACTTTCATCCGTCGAGATTTCAAGAACCTTACTGCCTACCTATCCACAGAATCACGTCGTCATAGCGAATTCAGTTACCGAACGCCGTTTTTACGTCAAACGTTACATAAAACCGTACTTCGAACTTTTCAATAACCGTTTAACTACACGTTAAAGTCGTAATTAATCATTTCGCTCTAAAGAGAGCCACAGTTTGCGAGTTACAAACTGTTAAGCGCAGGAACATAAAACATTTAGTAATAGTTTTAATTACTTGAACTTATGTTTGCCGCTTGCCATAACCGGAAATGTAAGGTCTCATCTACACTTGGACAAAATTTTAACTGGGCACATGTTTCAGTCTTTTCAGTTCTCTGGCTTATACATCTCGGCACATTGAATTCTTTTTCAAAAGTATGTGCCAGTAAAATGTGCTCTTGTGTAACCTAGGCTTTACAATAAACCACGTTTCATAAAACTATGCAACCGGGAGTAGTATGTGCTGTTGCGATTATATCTAGTTTCGAGTTATGTCATCCTCATCTTTGTCTGTCTTCTAGTTTTAATAGGTCCGCTTTCAGAGGAAAGTGGCCACTATGAGCACTATGGCCATAAAATAACAAGTTATTGTTGTTCGGAGTTAAATGTTTCCTGAGGTGATGTCATCTGTTACGAAATTAAGTTGAGCGAGCTAAGCATCTAGTTACACACGTCTTTTTCTACAAAAGAAACTCAGACAGACTGTTTTTCGTATTATTACAGTTACTAAAATATTGAAATGAATTTCATCTACGCAGCCGCTTACTTCCCAAGGCTAAGAAAATAACGAAACCTTCCGAATATAGCTTCAAATTAAAATTGCAAAACAAACAAAATGAAATTACGCCCGAAATATCAGCACCCATTACGTTCAGCAATTTTAAACTTGTAATGGCGTAAAGTTGAAACCAAAAGTGATCAATCGAGACTCAATCGTGACTCGAACCTGGGGTCCTTCGTAACTGTTGCGTAGCTGCAACAAACGTAATAGCATCGGCACGACAACTTTTACTCCAAAAAACGTAAAGCGTCGGAAACCGATGTAAATCGCTCTTAGATCACAGACTTGGGGTCAATATCATCATTGCAGACTTGATCTGTTTTAAAAAGCGAGAGTGTGACTGGAATGGTGTGTATCCGGTGAATTTCTAATGGCGGGTGCCACTAGACTGGCTGCGGCGGAAGTGTTGATGATTTCCGTTTGTATGTGACATGTTTTTCTATTTATTTATTTATTTATTTATTTATTTAAACTTCATGTACAATAGTGGTACATAGGCGGACTTAATGCCACAAGGCATTCTCTACCAGTCAACCTTTGGGTTAAATAGGACAAAATTGTGATAGGGTACAAAAAAATAAATTAAGAATACTACTTTCGAAAATGTAGGAATATACTTTTATAGATACTAATACACATATACAATTAAAATAAACTAATAAATATTTTAACAAATACCAAAATAAAAAACGATAAACCTGATAATAATTACTATGACAAGACTTCTGGGTCTATTTCCATATTTTATTTGGTTCCGTCAGATTGCCAACGTGTGTGAATGTTGATAAGCTGGTATGTAATGTAGGTACATGTCTCGTGACAAAGTATGTACTAAGCTTTATATCCTTCTATTATTTGTCGTATCAATGGCTTAATTAAAAAGAGGAAAACAAATATAAAGGATTATTTTTAATTAAACTGGTCAAGTTTAATTTATGTATACTTTTTTCGAAGGTTAACTTATAAACATGTTTCGATTAAATTTTGCACTTGAAAATATTGTAAGCTGTGAAAAACTTTGCGAAATGGAGGTAGAAAATAAACTAAGCGAAATCGCTTTGACCGGACAGGATTCTGCATTTGCATTTGAATAAGCCATTTCACACTCTTTCAGGAAATGAATTTTCCTAAGCTTTAGTTTGTGCCATACTTAAGTCTTGTTAAGTGCGCTTTAAACTAGCATTACAAATACGCTACGAAAAAAATCGTCACGACTTTAGTTTTTTATTGAAATACTTTTTGTTTTCTTCCACTTTCATGCAGATTTTCGGCGACATTATCTGTCGAAATATAGGTATTATTCTGAATGAAATTCAGTCGGTGATTTCTATTGCATATCGTTTAACTGTTGATCCGTAACGCTTAGATTTTATGCTTTCATCTGTTTTTGTTGCGTCACAGTTCCTGCTTTAGAAAATACTTTCAGGAAAATGTTTATTAGTCGATTACAAAGGTATTGTTTTTTATTGAAAAGTTTAAGAGGGTCTATTCTGGTGTAAAGATGAGAGATCTGTGTCACTATAATCAATATTTTAACGCAAAACAGAGCAATATTTCATCATTCATGTAGAAATAACATAACATCACGCCTGTAATCCCAGAAGGCAGAGATGGCAGTAGGCAGAGGTGTACTTAATAGTACACCCACATTTCGCTAGTTATGTTTAAATCCTATGTAATAGGGGCAAGCCTATTGCCATCAACCGGGTACAAATCCAGACTCCGTGGCTTCTACCGAGAAATTCCTAATGGAAAAACTCAATAATACTTTGCCCGACCTGGGAATCAAACCCAAGACTTCATGCTCAGCAGTCGCGCTTACCACCACTGGACCAACGAGGCAGTCTTGTAGAAATATTAATTAATTATTAATGCAGTGAAATATTTGATGGTTATTTACGCCATGAAAACTTTCAGAATGCACAGCTGTAAGAATAATCTCTGTTAATAAAATTGCAATCTCATCGTTTGCTGACAACACTATCTATGCTAATACCCATATTATTACGCCTCTAATAGGCATATAATGTGCCCTAATGACACAAGCTGCTTGGGAAGTTAATCGGCTTAGTTGCAGATCATATTCTAGACATTACCGATTGCTTTACCACCTATGAATATATTCATACTACATGTGTGCACAAATACGTCCTAATACTTTAATATTATAAAAACTATAGTAACTCCGTCTGTCTATCTGTCACCTTTTTACGGCTTAGCGACTAAGTAGATTTAAATAAATTTTAACAAGGATAGACCATGGCTGGATTAGAACGTAGGTAGGGAACTTTTAACGCGGCAATACGTTCCCATAAGGTAATTTTCCACCTCCAAACAGCCGCAGTAAAAAGCCAGACAAGAAATAAATCGTTTATTAAAACTTGACTTGACTTCCTTGACAACGTCACATATCACCTTTCAAACAATACACGTGTATACGTCCTCTAATTTTACTCCAGTTACTCAAAATCTTGGAAGTAATAATGAACTGGGAAAATGCCGAAGTGGAAATGCTCCAATCTGTTCAAAGAGCTCTAGACCTGCCCTGCCACGTCCTACCTCATTATTTAACAAAGCTATTCATGTTACACTGAAGCGCCGATGAATTACTAAAAGCACTTCCATTAATCTACTTAATTATAACTTGCGACCTTACAACAATACGCTTACAAAAATAGGGACAAAAGATCAACATACTGTTTAGCTCATAGATCACAAATAACTACAAAGAATCTTAATTAAGTTAGCCATGCGATACTTATCCATATGTTCTTTTAATGAATAGGTTTTGTGAATGCCAGCAAAGGGATGGAACGATTTACCGACGAAAGGTCAGATGTAATGTATGCGAGTCAGAGTCCATCGGAACAATCGAAGCCATCGGAAGCCAGTTCGAGATACGACGAAGTTCCTCCAATCACACCGTCACGTAACGTTCGGTTATTATCGATAGCTACGAGTCCTTTTATTCGTCCGAAGAAAACTGGTTAAAGAAAAGTTGCCAGGAAAGTTTTTATCGTCGGCCGCCGCGGTCGGTCGACAAGCGTCGTCTTCCGAGATTACTGTTCTAGAAGGTAACGGTATAAAGTTATAAACCAGTGTGAATTAAACAAGTGACAGCGACAGACTACGTTGATTGATCATCGCGATAAGTTGAAGGTGATGTACCCGTTGCCGAAATCATGTCTATAAAATCTAAGCTTTTAAGGCACGACCCGACTTTAATTTCTTTACTCACTGTTTCAATAAAAGAACTGAAACAACTGGCACGCCAAAAACGTCGCTTCAATTTAATAAGTGTAGGCCATCTAGACTCTTGTACCTATTCTTTTTAAGCGTTATGGCGTTTGATGTAGGCTTCTATTTTCTTTCTGGTTAACAAAATGTAGCGAGAAAATGCTTTTACGAAAAATTATCCCTTTACAATATTATGTTACTTTTGTATGACATAAAACTGTAATATGTTACTCGCCACTTGAGTACTTTTTACGAGGCGATGCAGCGATGCTTCGTTCTATTACTGAAAAAGTACTTGCGTTGCCAAAGAAATATTTTTGATAAAGTTTTTGTTTTAAAAAGTCTAATTTTGGTGTCTGTAGGTATTATAAAACTTTTTTAATAGGAACTTTGTTTTGCTTTGATATTTTTTCTCAGTTTTCATAAAGGACCCGTATTTTTTTTTAAACCTAGCCTTCCAGCAGCCATCTTTGTTTAACTAAGCCTTTATTCGAAACTTGAAGCTAAAAGTACACAAAGCACGTATGGGACAATGGTGTGAGCGGCGGTCAATGTAAGTCGCTCCACCCCTGTCATTAATCTCATCTCTTTCGCTAGCCAAGTCACGCCGCATTTGGGGTAACGCCGCGCGCCCTGCAAAACGACTTTCCAAAAAAGCTTGTCTGCCAAATTACACTGACCTGAAGTGTGTTTTGATATCTACCGTGTATTACGTGGGATTTTCATTCATTTTCTCCCATGATAACCGTTTCATTGTCGCAGTATGTCCCAATGGCGGTACCTACCTGCTTACATAAAACTCCATCGGAATTTCGGCATACCTCGTGATTTATTACGATGTCGGGAATATAAATCACGCATTGAAATATTTTTAATGAATCGTAAAGTATTTTTATAGCTGCTTGTTATCATTTCACGTATTTACAAACAGGTAGATGCTAGATATTTATGACCGTGACAGCAACATTTCAATTGGTTCACGATTCACAAACCTAGTTTTTGCACATAACAACTGGTAAACGGAACGTTTGAATAAAAGCTTGCGGTCGTGTAAGCAATTAAACGAATAACCGCTTCACATGGAGCGCACGTTCTGAATTAAATATCTATCAATTCGATGAGGAGACGCGGGCGAAATAGATCGCATCTAATAGACACTATTATTTGGTACAACAACGTGCAAAAACGGATGCAACAAAAAGTTAGCCTCTATGATTCATACGTCAGAGAGGCAGACGGGCGTTCATTGATGTCTTGCAGACAAGAAAATAAAATTGAATGGATTGATTGATTAAATTGAATTGCCTTAGCTAGGTCTGTCATCAACGAAATAACAACAAAAACTTAAAACTAAAGTATAGCTATAGATTCGTATTTTTTCGTCATTCTTGATAAAAAAAACCATTTGCATAACAAGTAGCTGGTAGGGTTTTTTTGATTGACACTTAATATTGATTAAACAACATGTACGAGTATCATACAAAAAGTAGCTAGGTAATTCTAATTGACTGTCCTCAATCAAAACTGCGATACGAGTCGTCATAAAAAACAATTTACGATGACAGCGTACGATTTAGTATCACATTTGGCGACTAATCGCTCGTCTGCACCTCTCTGCCTACCGTCAGCTTGTGATTAAAGTTACTCTGTGTGATATCAAACCGGAACATCTAAAACTACTTTCAATGTTAAGGTTGCTACCAAAAAGTATTGTTCGTAAATGTTTTTATTTTAATTTAACATTGTCTGTCCGTTCTCAGGAATTTAAGTATCGTTTTTTCGGTCAATTGCGCTATAATAGTGAAACTATTAGAAATGTTGTGTGTACTTCATTGTGTTGTCTATAATTTCGAAGTTTGAATTATGCGTCAAACGCACCACACATTTGAGAAACACTGGGAAAATTTCAAAGACTCGAAAATTCTTTGGCATAACTGAAAATAAAAAGCCTGCTCAAAAGATTTGTTTCCAACATAGTCCCTTGGTTACTATTATATATCCGTGGTTTTTAAAAGTCCTTTATGTAAAAAGGAAACAAAACAAAAGAAAGCTAGCTCCGCTCAAAGTTTTCCTCGCGCTAAACTCGTTTAAAAATAACTAGAATATTCCACACCATAACAATCTTATTTTATCCATTTTAACACTGCGTTAGAATTTAAAACTGCTACATTTTACAGATAAAGAATGTAATCTAGATAACCTATCTGAGAAACCATCTAATCATAAACGTAGATAAAAATGTAAAAGGAAATGGTTTCCATAAGTGGGCACTCAACCTAACCCCGCTCGGACTGACATTATCATACATTAATTATGTATACCGCGGAACAGTAAGGCAACTTTATCTTTTTTTATTTAATTTTCGTAAAACATGGGTACGCAGGCACTTGCACAAGTCTGTTTGTGTTTTTCACGCCACACAGAAAACACGAAACAACAACATCATATTTTTTTGTAATGACTACTCGACATATTTTTATACTTATTGAGAGTAAAATCTATCACTGCTAATTACAATTATTTGCCCTAGTGACTCAAACTAACAATGTCAAATGACATAACAATTGAACCTCGATCTGGTTTCAGACTTCGTTCATCTTCAATTTCACAATCGAATAAAACGTAAGCATCAAATTGATACCGTGTTTATTTGAAACGTGAAATTGGAATTACAAGATTGATTCAAATATCGTAAATTACGTAAGCAAGAACAAGATCTTGTAGCAAAATTAAGTGGCGATCAATCATAAGAAAACCTTTTAAACGTCGTTGTATACTCGCCTCGCAATTAACTCTGAAAGCCTTTTAATTCATAATATAAATACTTTTTATCGTCCATATACTTGTAGGTACAGACTACAGTAATAAGTGTCAAGCAAACTGGCTCATTACGTAATAAGTAGTATCATATTTTATACTAACGACTGCCAACGGGTTTTATTGCCGGCTATTACAAAAAATATTGCCACTGGTGTACTGTAAGAGTCTTGGAAATCTAGAAATAAAAAGAGCTAGACTTGTCTGGAAAATGTTCTGCAGTTAAAAGCTAAATAACTGGTGAAGGGTACTTATATTATCTTGTATTCATAATATATTACATTAGCATAAGGCGTACATTTATGATATTTATTGTAAGGCGCTTATGTTTAAGTAACCGAACCGTGAGCGACTAAAGTCTAGTCAATATCATCCGTTTCTGTGCAGTCGTGTTGAGTACCTAGAAGTTGTTTTTTAGTATTTTTATGAATTGTGTACGCTATTAAACTTCTTGATTAAAATACTCAAGTTTCTTCCATTCCCTCAGATGCTTTTTAAAACGTGCAAACTTTTTACACTGATAGCACAGACAGATAGACATTTTTGAGTTTAAACTTTTCTTAACAACTGCAAAATTAGGTAATATTAGGTAAAATTAATTACGACACTAGTGTCAAACTGCTTTCAATGGTTAAAACTTTGAATTTTACGTTATAACTATTTCGTAAAGGAAACCACTAGAAGTTTGTACGAGGTCATGACAAAGATTCTGGCCTTTAGGAGCGGCGGGCGTGCTAATAGATGAATATTAGTTTCTTGTTTGTTCACACATATAACAACTTTTTGTTAAAATGTAAAAGCTTTAGTTACTTTAAATATTTATAATGTTACTGAAGTCCCTATTCGTAATTAGAAATGGGACTTTCAAAAACCACCAAGACTTGTAATTAGAACCGATTTTTTTTCTGCAATTTCCTCACAAAGTCGAAACTCAGTGTAACCAAATTAATAAATCAATCCGGTTTAAGCATGTGGCAATATAGATTTCAGAAATGATTTCGTTCGAATCTAATTTATATCAGTCCCACAGTTCTCTTAATTAGCTATAGGTACGATAACCAATTTTTGCAATTTAAAATATAAATTGCCGGGCGATATTTAAATTAAATGCAGTGGTGCACCACTGCATTTTTATAACAACCGCAATTTCATGTCGCTTTTATAAAATATTGTCACATAGTTTTACATGTGCTTTTCATTTAAGTGTAAAATAATGATTAATTTATTTAGTTAAATAACCGTTTCATTACTGTCAGTAATTAACAATAATTATAGCAGCTGCTCTTTGTTTTTCGCCAGCGTGGCTGATTAATTTATTATCATTGTTGGTCATTATTATCGTTCATACACAATGTTCCGCAGCTGATCTTTTATTGATATTTTACAGCTTTATGACTGCTAATTAAGTACGATTAACTTTCAGTACTTTTGCGTTCGTTTACACTTAACACAGGTTTCTAAGCCGAAATTAGAGTAGGTGATGTTTTCATGAAAAAAAAAATATTGAACTGTCGGAGTATTTTATAACAGCTATTATAATTTTTTCATTTTAATATGGATGTCTCTAAAACTTTATTAAATTCCAGTCTACGTTAGCCTTGTCTAACTTACAATACGCTGACACAGACAAACCTTACTTAATATTATACTTAATAAGATTTTCCCGAACACCAAACAGAGAGCAAAACTTACGCGGAATATCTTTTACTTATTATTCCGTGGCATAAGTGGCATAGTTTGGCATATAAGTAGAAATATGATACGGCGATGATACAGCGCGTCGTGCAAGTGATACGATGCATACAAATCGCCACGCCAATAGACGTTATTAGATTTGATCTTTTTTTCTCTGTAACCGTAACATCAATGTCACGTTTACAATGCTCGGACTTCTTTTTTATTTGTGCTCTGAATTTAATCTATGGTCCGTTTCTGAATGAGTGTTCGATTTTTAAACATGACGTGCAAGCATATTTTGTCTGCGGAATCTGTGTTGTCGATCTATTGAAGACTTGTATGAGATGTAATTAACTGTATATTAATATAATACGTGTGCCTACTAATCGTCTTGTTTTTATGAGCAAAAAAAAATTAATTTTAGATTAATTACATACACACTGTTTTGGAATATAACCTTCATTTTTTTTTTTGCAATTACAAACGAGGAGCTCGTGGCTAAATAACAACAGCCGCTCGGGTCAATCGTCAGGTTAAGCCGCGCTTGCCTGGCTTGGTCCATAGATGGGTGACTACTCATTACATACCGAGTTTCCTCCATGCCTCGGAAAGCACGTTAAGCCGTTGATGCCGGCTGTCAATTGTAGATCTTTGACAGTCATTACAGACAGTGGCCCGAAAGTCTGACAACCAGTCTTACCAAGGGGTATTAACGTATTACCCAGTAGCAGTACTAACTGGGTTGTGGAGGTCAGATAGGCAGTCACTACATGTAAAATACTGGTATTCAGTTGCATCCGGTTAGACTGGAAGCCGACCCCAACTAATTGGGAAAAGGCTAGGCAGGCAAATGATGATTTTTGATTGCAATTTTAAAATAATTATTCGACGATGTTAGTAAGTTTTCTTAGACAACCCTACGCTATCAATTAAACGTAAAATATCATTGAGGCGATGAGAGCAGCTCTATTGATACAAGCAAATTGTCGTAATTGAGTCGATAGTCGTTCCGGTCCCTAAGCTCGGTTCAATTTCTCTCCCCCATGATAAATTATTTCAGCCTAATTACCGTTGCAAATACAATTAGAATTGAACAAATTTCGTGGCCACATATTTTAATGGTCATTAAAAGGTACCTACCTAATTATCGAAAACACGTACAGAGAAAGATAAGTTTGTTTAAAATTTTGCAAAGTCGCAATCAAAGAAATTATTGTTTTAATGTTACGAAATAAACACGAAACACACGTCCGGCTGTTACTGTGTTATCTATATTTATATCGGAAACGTATAATTTTAAGTACATTATGAATAAAACATTGTATAAAGCTAATTGGCTTAGTCCGACCCCTGTGTAAATCAAAGACGGGACCGTCTCATTTCATACATTGCAGATTTTGTTAGTTCAATTTTATATGCAATTATGCACTATATACTGTATTATGAAATGATGTTGATTTTGTCTGCCTTGGTGGTATATGTTTTATATTGTAAAAAGATGTAAAGTTTGTATATACGGATGTAAGAGGCAATCTCCGATTTTTACATTCCTTCAATGACGGAACGCTAGACTATTATCGAGTGCCATAGGCTATGTTTCTTCGACGCCGACGAGACCGCTGGAAGTTTTTAAAGAAATAACATAACATCATCATTACATCTGTAGGGTTAGGCAGAGGTGTTCCTTAAGTTTAAGTCACAATACATGTAATAGGGGGCGAGCCTATTGCTAAAGAAATATTCACACATAATTGAGTATTTCTTCATTCTTTATTCAAAGCAAGACGCTTATAATTTACATACAAAACACCTTCCTTCTCATACTCAGTAAGATATACTCAGATACCTTAAGAACACATGCCGTCGCTGTATTAGATAACGCAGACCCTAATATAATAAACGGTTAATTGCATCTAAAGGGATGAGCACACAAGAAATGATCATAACATGTAATGATGTAATAAGCGAGTAATAGCAACGCATCTCTCTTAATGATGATAACCGACCTAAACCATAGGCTACAGAAATGTAGTCATCAGCGACATCGAATATGTTATCGATGCAAATGTGTACAAGACCTTATCAGGTACATTGGCCGCCCGAAAATTATACAACCGTGGAAAAAAAATCTCTGAAAATAAAACTTTTAAAGCACATTTTCGTGAAAAATTCACGAAAATGTGCTTTAAAAATGTTCATATTATTAACGTGAATTATTTCGTCGTTTGTTAAGAACATCCCCTGAGCGTTGCAACGATGTTCCTCTAATGATATTACCATTTTTTACGTACACTTCCGCCGTTGTGAATACTTGAGCCTCTATCTTGTGATAAGAAAAAACGTTGATGAGCCAGCAATTTACATTCATCACTTACCTACTTAATTTTTATTTCGTGTTTATATTTATTGTTTTTCGCCGAGACTGGAGTAAAGAGATAGTCGTAAAAGTCCCAAGGTTTAGTGGTTATGTAGGTTTATTTAATTCAGTAACTACATATTTACTGCTACTTCACTAAAGTTCTTGTAGACCGCCGACTAGAATGTTTCTTGAGTAACCCAATATTTATTCAAACATTTTATAAAGTTTTCTCTAAGTTAGTTGCTCCAGTCTGCGTTTCTCTATGATAAGTTCTAGTTACTTACCTTTTACGGAAAAGTCAGCAGCGCTTCAATAATCTAGACACAGTTTAATTGATAAAACTGCGCTGATATCGAAACGAGTCCCGGTAAAATTCGATTTTCACTTGAAAACCGACTTGTCTCTCTTAGCACTCAATCCACCACAAAGTTTAGACGTCCTTACACTATCAGTTTTCACGTCTCAAGCATACAGTTTCACTTTCTATAAAGCGTCCGTGAACAGGCACGAGCTGGGAAAGGCCGCCGCCGATGCAATATCAGAACGCGATCTCCACAAAACTTCTGCCGAAGCGAGTACAGACGTAGCGAGCACGCAGACCGTCCGCAACGAACCACGCCGTCCGAACGCCGAACAGCGACTGTGATAACGACACTTCCTCCGAATGAACCTGCGAACCTCTCCATAGACTAAGCTCGCCTCTCTCTCGCCGCCCGGCGGTACTTAACGCACCCCGCGACACCCGATCTGAACTCTCGGATGCTCACAACAAGAAACAAATTCCAACTAAACACGCCACCACGAGCGCGTCTCGTTCGAAACGCGTAACGAGTTTACGGTACGTAAATCGTAGTGGATTTGTTTTGCGGCCCGGCCATAGTAATCCGGTTCTTCGTCATGGAGCTCACAGAGCGCTTTTTTCCGAATCAGTTCCCGTTAAATAGAGCCTTCTTTTTGTACAACCTGCAGCCTGGTAGTCTATGTAGGGAACGCGGAATAACCGCTATGGACAAGATGCCAACTTTCTAAACTAAACCTATAAGACCGCTCTATTCAGATGGTAAATTACGTTATTTTTATTGGAAGTCGGGACGATAGATAACAATAAAGCATCGAGTAGATTGGTTATACCGGCCGGCGATTGTCGCGGCCGGTGGCGGCGGTACGTGGAGTAATTTCGCAGGTGGTTTTTGCATCGTGCGGTTGTCGTCTAGGTTACGTTTTCCGATTTATAAGTTGCGGTTTTACTTTCGGTGTCAATTACGCGAGCTGCGGTCGAAGCCCCACAATAACATGGCGGCAAATTGGATACCAGCCCTCTGAACCAGATTAGACTACCTTGTGAAGGCTGCCGTTTGTTACGCAAGGCTGCAACTAATCTTTTTGCAGTTAAAAATAGGTCGTGGATATAAATTTCGTTGTTTACTTCGTAAAAGTCGGCGTAACTCGAAACGAAGTGCATTATATAAGACAGCTAAAGTGCCATATATGCGAAGGCTTCCAAATATTGAAACCGTAAACCCTTTCGAGTGATCCCGCCATCCCGCCATCCCGCCACGGTCGCGAACTGGGTCAGCAAGGCGCGCCCCTAACATTAGGATGAATACACGTGACAAACTGCAACACCAAATTGACGTTCTGAAAAGTACAATAGATACACCGAAGATCATTAATCATCGTCTTCCTTACTCAGTTTTTCTTTAAAAAAAATCTGTTCGTCACATCATGGGTAAGGTTTGGTTTCCATCAGAGAAAAACTAAGACTTAGTTAATAAATGACAACTTCGTAATTTTTTCCCCAGTGAATCTGAATCTGAAAGATCTTATATTTTTTTTTTTCAATTTTTTTTAAATTTTTGTAATACTATTTGTCATACTTCCGATAAAAATGCACACAATAGATTCGTTTGTTTGTAGCCTTAGCAGGCTGGGATTGCACATCCCGCCGAGACGTCTCGAATCCTCTCTATGCGGTACCACTCAGATGACTGACGGTAACACCACAAGTGCTGCTCATACTACCCGACCACCCGGGAAACCAATAAAATTTCGACAAGTACCGCTATATTGTACGAACGAACCACTGAACTGATAACACGAAATGAAACGTGAACTGAATGTAGTATCAATAACAATATAATAAATAAGGGAAAACTTGAATTTGGTGTATCATTGTGTCTTATGTGAATTGGTTTTTATTTATGCTTTGTTAAGGGTGTTTCTGCACGCTTAAACACGTTGCACGTTGATTGAATAAAACATGTAGGTGTTAACAACGTTTGCTGAAACGCTAATAAGGGATTCTCAGAAAAAGAGAAAAAGTCTTTAATCATACAACAGCGTTAACGGTGAGGCATCTGGCTGTTCTAATGGTTCTCGTTATCTAGACTCTAGTTTTCGTAGAACGAATCTATGTAATTTTGAACAAGTCCAATTTAATTTTCCTCCTACAAGCTGCAAGCAAACAACACTGAACTTAAACTATACAAAAATTCACTTCACCCTTCCAAAAAATAAGACATGAAATCAATAGTTATCCTGATATATTTGTCTGATTATACGAGCGCCCGCTCGGGAGGCACGCCGCTTTTATGGCCCTGTTATTTTTTATGTGATCAGCACTTTGTACAGTGCGAACGCGATTTACAAGACAGTTTAATAAGGCTCAGATTCAGAGTCAATTTACGGCTGCAGTGTTATTAGAAGGAATAATTCTGAAACTGATATATTATTCGTAATACGCACTCCTTGAGTTGTGGGGTGTTTTGACACCGACTGTGGATAGATATCGTATAGTTGGATCTATAATATTTTATGTTAGTTCCTCTTCCGAGACGGAAAATTGAGCCATTGCTTTCAGGAATAATTTCAGAATATCCTGAAGATTGACCGGTTAATTACCTCAGCCATTGTTAGTTTGAAGAAACGAATTGTGAGTACTTTTTAGTTGCTTAAATATTTATACGTACCTATCATGTAAAAATATGGATTCCCATCGAAACTAATACAAATTTCCCTCAATCATAGTTTTTTATCGCCTTTCAGGGCCTCTATAAACTAATTTAAAATGTAAAGTGACAAAGTTGTTCTATGCTCCAAGCAAAATCAAAAAGTGGAAAGCACTGCCCGAAGCTATCTGAAGCGTCGCGGGAAACTGCTACTGTTGTACAAATGGGGAGAAAAAATATCACGGTGTACTTCAATAACATTTCGTATGTATATATTCTCTTGCTTGACTAGGTATTTTTAAACTTTGAAGACGTAATAAATGAGCTGCGATATTGCTCATCTGTCGCTCTTGGTATGTACTCCACATAGTACATAGTACAGTAGGTACTACTAATATTGTTCAAGAATTACAGGTCTAGATTTATCTAACCGTATCACTTGGGAACAAATATATGAAGTTTCAGCTATTTGTTCCACAGCCAGGTTATATTTTTGCACTTTGGGGCTAATCACGGCCTTATTAACAATACAACAATCACCCAATTCTTGAGTTTCAATGTCGAAGTTAGAAGAAAGTGTCTATTTTCCTCTCGGAAGATATTTTTTATAATGCAAAATTCTGGACTGTCCGATTTTCCGCACTTACGCTAACGGATTCAGTTTAACACGCGAGTAAAATTACGAAACTGAAGTTTAAATAAAAGAAAAAAGACGGAAAAAGAAATTATGAAATGCTTAGACAGTTTAATGCCAACAACGTTTAAAATATTGGTAACAAAGCATTTAACATAACTTGAAAAAAAACACTTCCTTCATAAAAACTGTAACTCAGTGAAACAGTAAATAGCAAAATAACTTCGGTATTCGCTGTTTCTGAGCGGACGTTCGGAAATTTCCTGTTTCACAGGAAATCGAGACTGCAAGCGGGGAAATCTACGCACACTCTCGCGGATATAGATACCGCACGGATAATATTGACTCCAGATATATCCGAATATGTCAGCCGGATAACTGTTGCAAATTGTTTGTTTGTTTTGACGAGGAAATTTTTCGATTTCGTTGAGAAAACTTGGAAGGATTTCAGTTTTCAGGTACCAGTTTAATTCATCTAGTTCACCCTGGCATCTATTATATTTGTGCTAACATACATAGCTGGGAAAAGCTTAGGTAGATACACACTACACTGATATTCTCCTGCCCTTATCCTTATTTATTTGGGGTCGACGCAGCATGTCTTTTTCTCCACTACTCGTCATCTCAGCAGTCACCTCCTTTCTAGACATATTTCTTTGGTTTTCCTACACACACACTTCACTGGAACATCAATTCTGCTTCTCACCTTGCTGACTAATATTACACTTATAACCTTTTCTTGAGGGTTTCCCGTAGTCGGGTAAGAAAGAAGATCAAGTAGAGATAACTCGTGAGTAAATATGACTTGATCTACGAGCCAATTCGAGAACAATTTCCATTGTACTCCATGCAACAATTTGCTATATCAAACGTGACTGAAACTAGGTTCCAATATAACCACACCCACAAATACTACCCACCCCATATTAAATAAGCAATCATAAGTAGAAGCAAAACAGTAACAGTTAGACATTATATTTGTTTCCAAACAAAATATTTTCCGTTTCGCAACAAAATTATCAGGATAAGCCGGGGTGCAAAATGGATATCCAATTATAGCCACTGAATTATATCTATGTATATTGCCTCTAAAACTTCGGGAACATACTGTACTGTGGTGTAATATTGCTGTATATTATAATCAACAGTAGATTTATGATTGATAAGGGCTAATATAAGGAGAAGTATTCACAATGAAACACTACTAACTGACTAACCACATTTTTATTCTTCGTTTCGCTGGCACGACAGAATTTGAAATTTCATTGGACCATAATTTCGTCACTTCCACGGCGGCGTCATCAGCGGCAGTGCTCAAACGAGAGGATAGGTGAACCATAGTCATAGTTTGTTATTTTCTACAGTCTGAAATCTAAACACGCTTTCCCCAAATTCAAAAAGTTATGAAATTATTTGAAGTCATAATAAATATTTACGTTCCTCACCTCTACGCCTTGTAGGCGTCAAGTGGCTTGATCGTGTCCCAATTTTGTAACTCAATAAAATACTAAACAAATTCCAAAAAAGTTATAATTCGTGTTCAAGTAAAACTTTTTAATGCGGCCCTTTGGACCAAAATCACCGCCATCTAATTTGTATCGACTTGCGATTTTTTTCAGAAGCTCTGAATCTATCAAAGGTTAAAAGGGTTTGAAGAAGGTGAAAACTTTATAAATTGCGCACCGCCTTCCTATAAGCTATTGTGTCTCGGTGTTTTACTCAATTACAAATTGACAGACGACGTTTATGAACAATATTGTATGAGATTACTCCATTGCTGGGGTGTTTCCCGAACTGTAAGTGTATTTTTTAAATTATTGTAATGAATTAAAACATTCATGACCCAATATCAATCTTGTTTTTTGTGTTTTGTAAGTAGGTGTTGCAGATGCTTCACGAAATACGAAGAAGTAGAGAGAACGAAAAAAGTTATTGATTTTTTTTATAATTACCGTGAAGATGTAGCATGCAGCTCCGCGTAGCACTACGTACCAGGCCACTCAGAAAGTATTGCGATAAATAGTTTTTATATATGGGAGACTGGCCAGTTAGAATCTTTTTCGAAAATATGATAACTTGTAAGTAAAAATATGTGTGTTCCATTTTCAAAATTTCCCTCCACATTTTTTGCGAGCCAATTCAAAGTATCGTGTCTTACTGAAAAATGGATCTGCGCCGGGAACATTTTAGATCTATGACGATCAAGTGTCGCCTGAAACCGGATGAATCGTTCGATAGACTTCAAATGGCATTTATGGATGAAGGCCCCTCCAAGGCAACCGTGTATCGTTGGTATAACGAATTTGGGGGACCTTGGGGGATGAAGAAAGAAGCGGTCGCCCTTTGACGGCTATTACGGAAGAAAACGTGCTAGCAGTGAAAAATTTAATCCAAGATAATAGGCGAATTACATATCAGGAGATTCAGCACATATTAAAGATTGGATCGGGAAGCGTTCACGAGATTCTACTCGGGCATCTTCGTGTGAGGAGGATAGTATCGCGCTGGGTGCCGCACTACCTCACCGACGCTCAGAAGCAGGCCCGGGTGGAATGGTGCCGTGATATGCTGAACAAATTTGAAGCAGGCTCGTCTCGGCGTATTTACGACATCGTAACAGGTGATGAGTCCTGGATTTATCAATACGATCCAGAAACCAAGCGCCAGTCGACAGTTTGGGTGTTTCAAAATGAACCAACGCCTACCAAAGTGAAGCGATCTCGAAGCGGTGGGAAGATTTTGATCGCCAGCTTTTTTAATTTGACTGGCCACTTGGCCTCAATTCCCATACGAGATCAAAGAAGCATCAACGCCGAATGGTATACTACCAAATGTTTACCAGAAGTTTTTTCTGTTGTGAGCAACAAGCGACCAAACACAGGGCTCCGCGGACTACTGCTCCACCACGACAATGCGCCTGCACACACCGCGCTCAAAACGAGGGACTTCCTGGACAGTACACCAGTCAAACTCCTGGGTCACCCTCCTTACAGCCCTGATCTAGCACCGTGTGACTGCTTTTTATTTCCAAAAATAAAAAATCAGCTCAAGTGGATACAATTTTTGTCGCCGGAAGATGCGCTGGCTGCGTTCGAGCAGGCTGTAAACGAGGTGTCTGTGGCGGACTGGAAAAAGTGTTTTGAAAACTGGTTGGGAAGAGTACTTTGAAAAGATTTAATAAAAATATATGTACCTGTAGAACAATTTTTTTTAGTGTCGCAAAACTTTCTGAGTGTCCCACGTAGCTCCGCGTAACACTGCGTAGCTCCACGTAGCACAGCGTAGCGCTGCGTAGCTGATCAACCAACAATCTGAAAACTAGATCCAAAACCAAGTGAAAGTTTTAAACTCATTGAACCATTCTTACCTGGATTTTAGTTTTTCTACATTTGGGCAAATAGGAAGATCGCCCAATCATGAGTGAGGAGTATTAATTCCGACGCTTCTGTTCAAATAATTAATTGCTCCTAAAAGAAGAAAATAAAGCACTTTTCAATCCGAGCTATCACGGAAGAACATTAATCTAAAAAAAACTTGGTTAAAAATGCTTTTATTAAACTACAGCCAGCAGCTTGGGAATGCAATCATACATTTAATACGTTTTTATAGAAAAATAAACTTAACATTTCAAAGCATTTTCATTTCGTTCACGTTTGTCGGCGGCATCTTGGAATCGGAATTAATAAAAATGAGATTCGAAAAAGATATAAATGAAAGCGTATATACATATTTTTAAACAATGTTTATATACTTGCGGTCATTAAGATAAAGTATTAGAAAATTACCTGGTTTCTAATAGCTAGCTATTGAATTATATTTTCAGTAATTATATTTGCACAATTTATGAATTTATTAAATTACTCATGAGAAGATTTACACTTTACTCAAATAGGTGTAAAGAATTACCCAACGTAATTCTTTCAAGTTCCTAACATAGCTTACTTAAATTCTTCCCTTATACGAAACGTTACATAAAAAAGTAAAATCTCAATGTGACTCACACCTGCATAGACCGGCCTAAACGAGAACCCAAAAACCTACCTCTCTGCCACCCACAATTCGAGTGCGCCAACTGCAATATAACAGTCTGCAACTAAAACGCACCCAGCTTAACATTTACTCTGAGGTACGTTTAGTATCACGTGGCTGGACTGACTCATTGTTAAACCTTGATTGCCACGCCACAGCCTCCTGCGAAAGGATCCGGTTGTTTGCCTTGCTTCCACAGGTAAAATGAAATAGGAGACCTACGCTCATTCTCACTAATGTTAGGGGACATTTAAATGAATAATTGGATTTTCAATGCGCCGAAATATTCCAACAGTGAATAATATTTAGGTAGTAATTTAGGTGTTACTTAGTACAAGTGGAAACTGGCATAACTGAAAAAAAAAATATTGTCCTTAGGGGTAACATTTGCAAACAAACAAATGAGTTATAATTCAAATAGATGCAAGAGTAGCACTTTTATGTCAGTAAAAGGAATCTCATACACTGAAAACCATGTTTGAAGGCATAATACTTTGCTTCAGTGTGATATTTCACATGTCATATCATAACAAAATGTACCATATCAAAATAATATCATTATTATCTATCATCTATAAAGCCTAAAGATCACCTCTCAAAATGATATCCAAAAATACAAGGCTCAATCTTCTGCCCTTTTCAATTCAAAAGACGATTCCTTTAAGTCCACAGTATCATCATCAATCAAGGCATATCTACTGACAGTACCCACTGCTGGGCTTCAAACTTCACCTTAAGCACACATCATTACTACATAATAAGATAAGCGCCCCTGTGTGTGCATGTCTTTGTGTCCTAAACTCGCAAATCACTGCAAAGATTTTGAGGGGATTTTCGTTAGAAGTTAACGAAAAGTTTACAAAGTCTTTATTGGCATAGCGAATGCATTTAAGTGTGTTTACGCTCCCTACGCCATGTGCCATGACATCTACGAAGGATAGACAGACATTTAAGCCAATTGTTATTCGTTTTTAGGAACGAAATTATATTGAACTATGTCTCTCAAAGGTATTTAGACTGCCAAACAGGATGACGGTTGATGAATTGAACCTCTTTTAAGAATGGTTTTAACCGAAAGTACTAATAATTGAACTCTTGAACTTTCTCTTGAAAACTTTACCTATCCATGGCTTTAAATGATGCTCGAATAACACAATCTTCGTTAAAGCAATATAATCAGACATAAAACCCCGACAACAACAATTTTTTCTTCAAAACGACTTCTGCAATGGATGCTCTCATTGAAATTTCGAGCCACGTTCTTCTAAATAGAAAGCACAGTTGCTATATACAGTTAGTAGCGAACAGTATGCTAAAGCTACGATATATATGCATTATGTTTGTATCGCAAATGGGTAAGATATAACATATACATTGAACATGTACATACGCATGTATAGATTGCCATTTCCACAGAATTCACGCCGAACGCAACGGACCGAGAATCGCAGTGGAAATAGTTGTTTACTTTTGTTAGCTTCTTCACGATTAAAATCCCTTAAAACTGTTTATAGAGGATTAAAAGAAGACATACTGCAGGTTTTATAGTTGTTTTGATAATTAAGTTAACTAATTAAGTATTAAATGACTTAATGGTTTATTACATATTATTTGTAGATATAATCAGGGATCAGTGTCGCTCTTGCAATGGATTACTTAGATCCGAAAAATAAATGTTTAAAAAAACCGACTTCCAAAAACAATGGAGAAAAATAAAAATAAACTTTATTGCAAAAAAAAAACAACCGACTTCAAAAAAAGCATTTGAAAGTGGAAAATAACTCTAATTTCGGAAGTCGGTGACTTAATTGCTTCATTGGCCTTTTTTGCCACCGACTGTTTTTTATAAGTCGGTTAAAAAACGTTAAATGCAGACGAAAATTTCCAAAAACCTTGCAAAGGTGTTTGATGATCGCGATCAGCACATCTAAACCGCGATCAAGAGCTATCAGTGAACACCTAGCTTATTGCGTATAATTCGCCACAACACGTGAATTCCGTTATCTACTAAGTACTTAACTTAAATATTCACTACAATTATCCTCTAAGAATATGAAGAAATACGCAAGGAAGAAAAGCAATTGGAAACAATGTAGGTAGTACCTACTAAAATTGTTTTGAACTCGTAAATGCGTAAGGTAGGGAAAGTTTGCAAATAATAAAAGAAATGCTTATTTTATTACTTTGTCTTCATATTTACGAAAGAAGATCTGTAAAGATGTGCATGAGCAGTGACGCAGCTACAAGTAGACTCGTATTCCAATCTGAGTTTTGCTCCTCGGCTTGAAAATCCAAAGTGACGCACTTTGGAGTCTTGCAAACTCAAAATTATGTAGGTAAGTTTGTACCTACACAGAAATTCAGAAGCGTGTGTCGCAAATTATGTTCACTTCATAGTACAACCATATTTTACTTACCTTGAAAAGGCCAAACGCCACGCTAATAAAACCCTGTTTAAAGAACACAATATTTATGACTTGCAAAATGAGAATATACTTTTGTTCCACCCTTTTTAATCTCAACTCAAAAAAAACTCGCTCAACAAGGCATTATCCGTTAATTTTAATTCATATAATCCTTTCGGAGCTAATCTAATTATGTAACTAGAATTCTCTCACAGGGGTGTTGCTATGGCAACCGTCACTTTTACAAAGATTTTTCTCATTCACGTGAAATTTTTGTAGAAGGGTTTCCTCCATTAGTTCCTAAACAAATATACGGGGAAGGAAATTCGTAAATTCTTTTGTTGGTAATAAGGCGAGCGGTGCATCAGGCAATCTTCCCGCGAACAAAGAGCTTTGGGGGAGAACTTCCCCTTCTTTTATGCAATTGTTATTTTTGTACAGTCAGCGAGGATGTTAGGCGACACCGCAGATCGATGTCGAACACCAGACAAAACGCTGCCTTGACGTTATGAGGGAAAATACAAGACGCGACAAGGAAGTGCGTTTATTTGACATCCTTAGTTCGTTATGCCTGCTATTGTGGGGAATTGTGTCCAATTACAGTACAATTCCGACTTGCAATAAAATACCACAACAATGTTTTCTTCCTTTAGTATCACAATATCTAAAGGTCATTAAAAGCAGAAAAACGTTTGAAGGTTAACAATGAAATTAAAAATTATGAGGCAACTATTTAATCATGAGCGTTTCTCGATACAGAGCTCGAATTCCCAGACAGTCTTCAGCAATGTAGACGCAACAAATCGCAGCCAATGAGCAAATAAGGCTTCTATGAAGCGCAGCGGACATCGTGTGTACAGTAACTGAGCATACGTTTAAACAAACACATTGTTAAACAGCATAAATAAAGGCAGGAACGTTTTAAACTGCTCTACTGAATATGGGTCATTTCCCACCGCGAATGGACTTCACTGCTCCCAACCACATAATGTTCTGTTACCTAAATATAAATGGATGCTCGAATTGTGCTCATTAAACAAGATTTAAATGCAGTCGCGGGCAACATACTAATAGTGACATGAACATTGGGATGTTGAATCGTGAAGAGCTGTTTGTTGTACAGCCACAGAATTGCAAACAGATGTATCTAATTTAAAGCTCGAATTAAATGCTGGCCATACCTTATTTGTTCTAATCGTTTTTTTTATATATTAGATGGGCTTACTCTTGACCTCAATCTTGTTCTGAGAACAGAGATGAAGTCGACGACGGAACGAGCTAGCCCAAAAGAAGCCTATTACCTCGCGACTTAAATAGATTGGGGTCATATGAACTCGGGAACACTGACGCAGGCAGGAGATTCCACTCCTTGGCATTTAACATTTCCCTGGACTCCAAAAAATGCCAAGAACTGGGAATAAACGGCGTATTTTTTAACACAAATAATTATAATTTTAACAACTCGAACTAGGTCGGATCCATTAAAATACGAAACAAAAATCAGAACTTCCGCAATCACCTGTGAAGGTAACAAACGGGAGAAACAAATGGCAATTCTTACAAATTCTTTGCAAAACGACTCTAATATTTTTCAGATTTTCCGGTGACAATTGGCGGCTATTGTTTTAAATATTTTCGTCTTTTGTTTTTCTTTTCGGAAAATGAACTTTTGTTGTATGGTCCCTGGATATAATTATGTATATTCATCAGGGTCGATTTATAAATCGTTGGATAAATATGAACAGTTTATTTATCAATATAATAAAAGCAAATAATCAAGGGACTTAAAAAATTTCACAAGTGCCTAAAATAATAAAGTGGAACTACTGATAACAAAATTCAACACTAGTACCATTATTTTCAGATTCTTTTAAAATAGTACTAGTGAGTACAAAAATCCTCAGTAAGTAGTTCCCTCATGGTACTGTTAATGGTACTAGTGGCAACGAACCAAACAAATGAGCATAGAACATCAACAGAATGCAAAATTAAATCTCCTTTCTTCATACTATCCATAGAGGAACTTACTCAACCGTTAATCTGAAAAACAGAAATAGACATAGACAATAAACACGGAAAAGTCTACTACGTAATATTAATACAAACAGAAGCCCTATGTCAGAATCCTATTAATGAAATAACATTACGTATGATTACCTCGACGTGTGACGGTTTCAAACGTAAGCTTAAACGAAGCCAATTTTGTGAGAATACTGAATCAGCTATACGCTATACAAAGTCAAGCTTAGGTACTCTGTTCTAAATTATAATCAGAAGATATATATTATTATCGTCATAATATCACCTCGTGGCTAAATAATAACAGCCGCTCGGATCAAACTTCAGATTAAGCCGCGCTTGCCTAGGATGGTCTGTGGATGGGTGACCACCCATTACATACCGAGTTTCCTCCGTGCCTCGGAAAGTACTGTAAATTTTAAGTGCACTGATATTCAAACTGTGATTATTCATGCTCTAACATTCATAAAGCTTTTTTTCTAAACAAAAAATATTATAAACTACTACACCCGCGACTTCGTACGCAAAAATTGTGATAGCTCT
Source organism: Standfussiana lucernea (assembly GCA_964057025.1). Taxonomy (NCBI): domain Eukaryota; kingdom Metazoa; phylum Arthropoda; class Insecta; order Lepidoptera; family Noctuidae; genus Standfussiana; species Standfussiana lucernea. Next base: position 7,167,915 of record OZ059797.1, on the reverse strand, counting down.
TCTAATAAGCATGATATAAATATAATTTATAGCCTATATCATCCACCAATAATGAAGCTTTCTACCAGTGAAAAAAATTTTAAATCAGATCAGTAGTTCCAACGATTACCCCCTACATACAAACTTACAAACAAATTTTACCTCTTTATAATATTAGTATAGAAATCTCAGCGAAACTCGATAAAAAATCACGAACTCTCAAAATCGTTCGGCTTTCGATACCGCAATTTAGTATTCAGACATTCCTTTACATGGAACCTCGTATATTTCCAAAAGCAACGTCGCCTTCATCAATTTTATTGCATTGTGTTATAAGTTAGGTTCATTTGAATAACATGAGATGGACTTGGACAGCCATACTTCGTATTTTCTTGAATTCCCTTAACAATGGAAACGAAGAGGCGAACTTTGAATTCGTTCGCAAAGCAAAATATATTCGGAATTAAATGCATTCCATATTCTTAGCGGTTCTAAATCTTGACGAGTAATGCTAGAACATATCCCTCAGATATTTCTCGCTATCTTGAATATTATTACGATACAAAACAAATGTGTCTGGGCTTTTTTTAGGGCATTTGGATCCTAGACAGACTAATCAAATATATTGGTAGGATTCTGATTTTAAATCATCATTTTAATGATATAGTTTTCATCTCTTTTTGTTAAAAAGCCTCCACGAGGATCAATTTAATGTTCCCTGGAGGTGACTTACTTAGACACAAAGATACATACACATATAGGTCAGAAACACGTTAAACACACCGCTTTAAAACGATTCATTGCATTGTCATCATCTTTCACATAACATGTAACTTATTTTATCATTCACATTTGCAATAAAGCCGAATTTACAAAAAAAAATCTCTATTGTTTTTTTTTAAGTTATTAATGAAAAAAAAATACTAAAACATTATCAGCTTCTAACATCCTCTGCTGGGACCGAGGGCCCGTCTCTCTAAGGGAGAAAAACAAACGCCTAACACAATTCCAATCACGAAACAAATAAGTGTTAAACGCACAACTACAACACTTGTCATCATAAATCTTCCAGTGTACTGCACGGGAGGACAGTGTTCCTATTCTAATAATAATTACAGTGAAACAGGAGGGCACACTCCGCTTACTATCGGAGTGTTAGACGCGACTCCCTCTGGACGAAATTCACGCCGACACCAAATTGCTCGAGTTCAGATTTGCTTTTGTCCCTTTATAAACTCGCGGTGTTATCAAAAGATCTACCTAACGAAATTGTTTTCTTTCGCACCTGTTTTTGTTGGAGAGTAGTTTGCTGAAGGTTCTAAATTCCGGATTTTACTTGCCTAGTTACTTTCTATGATTATTCTTTCTTTTTTTTAGTCTCCACATTTCTATGTAAATAAATAGTTGTTTTTATACAGCTTGTACCAGAAAGGTGTGGTCATATTTAAAGGTGTGATTCAGGGCATCAAACTGAACAACTTTCTTTATTAAACTAACATCGTAATCGCGGAAAATGAATCAGCTTTTCCATACATTTAGGTCGAGTAAGTATTGAAGTTTTGTATGGAACCGCTGATAAATTTCTGGCCTCACCTTTTTGGTACACGCTGTATAAAATTGCGAAAACTTAAAGAGCCACCTCTTGACAAGAGTATACTAGTACACATTAAGTATTAGGTGCTTTGTACAAATTAATAACTATGGTAAATGAAACCCTCAAACGTCTAACCGCATAATCTTCCAGTGCAATGACATACCGAGCAACGGTCGTCTAAGTAATTTACAGGGCGTGGACACAAAACTTCATTTTGTAAGTACCAGATGCACAAAAGGGTAATTGCTGCAATCAATCTTCTTCTCCACTGGCAGCAAGCAATACCAGACGCTCTGGGCACGGTGAAAATCAAACATAATATTTGATTGACATAAGCTTCCGAAAACCTTACCAGTCCTGTAGGAAGTCATTGAAGAAATATGAGACACCTTAGAAGGGATTGTCGAATATCTTGGCTCGCAGAATGTCTAACTATAGTACGTAGGGTGAACTTCACAAATGAAAATGTCCGCGATCAAAACATAAACCGACTTAGAGCGTGTCATCATTGTTATAGACACGTCTTTTGAACGCGGTTTAAGGAACTTGCTGATCGCTGTTAAATTGGTGTAATTCGATTAGTAGCTCATGGCCGAAGTGAAAAAGAATGCCAGATACATAAAAAAACCGGTAGTGGAGCCTACTCTTAAATTTCACCGATGTTCTATACTAAAATTAAGTACTCTTAGAGCATCTTCTAAAGCACCATCTATAAGCGAACATCACTATTTCGATAACATTACACCAGCAAGTCACTGAACGAGCAACTAATGAAAACATGGCAATCAACGACATTGTCTCAGAACTTCAAAGTCAATCGGAGTGAGATGTTGTGGGAACGAACACAAACACGCGTAGATTAGAACTTTGTTTGCCGTGTAAAGGCGTCAGGCGGTTCTATTTCACGCAGGTATATGCCTAAGTAACATATTATGATGTCCGTAAAAACATATTTTTGTAATTTTTCTTAATAGTAGTACTACTAATTAGAGGAAACTTTTATAATCAGATATCAGCACCTTACACCTAAAATTAACTATTTCTGTAACTAGTCTTCAGATAAAGTAATAAAAAATACTTATAAGTGGTGGTTGCAGGAAATATTATGAATAAGTTGTGCAACAAATATTTGTATGATCTACAGATAGGTGTTCCGGGTCTGTCTGTTTGTGTATGTGAGTTTAAATGTTTGTAAACGCACACACGACACTGGAGAAAATCCAAGTGTGGCAAGTTTAAAAAATATATAAATAAACGAATGAAGTAGCGCGTTATAACCCCAGCAGTTTTTAAACATACATATCATTTACTGCCAAGATAAAGTTTTGTTTACAAAATAAACATAACACGATGAAGATCTCTCAATTATCATCGCAACGATTACGTCACTCGATAAAGTCTAAAGCCAACACGAAGGACATTTACATTTAAGGGTTAAATACGAGCACATTAACGGTATTAGCGAGTACAAAACGTTTTAGACACCCGTACAGATGTGCGACGATGTGCCCGAGATATAGCAAAGTGGTTCCGTACCTAATTTGCCATCTGCGGCGATGGCCATCGCTATTGCTTAGTTATCTGCATGAAAGCTTTCTGTAAGATTGAATAAAGAAAATATAAATCATGTTCTTATTAAGAATGCTTTTTACCTAATATCATGATTGTCTTTGCTTTAAAGCCGTACTAAAAGAGATGTCAAATCCGATCGTCTGAACAACAACCCGACGTAATCTTTGAATATGGCTAACATTTAACAATATTTTGCATAGCCATAAAAATTGTCTACGCCTAAAGGCCTACAAAGACATTTTATGTTATTTATTCAAAACATACGGCTGGAACAGAGAAGCATTTCGTCATTCCTGCCGTCACTAAACGCCACTGATCGTAAAAGTAACGTTTGGAGCCTATAAATGTACTGTAAGAGACAGTACGCAGGAATTCTTGGATGACGACAAACAGGCCTCCGGAACATTACAGCTTTAATGCCCTTCTATAAAAAGTACCTAAAACTAAGACTAGGAAAATATAGTCAGCAAGTGACAATAAATATAATCGTAAAGTTTAAGCACAGTATAAATATGGACAGTACGGAAACTACCTACAAACACTCGAAACGGCACACTCACACAAATATGCGCAACGACCGAGACTCCTAAGCGGTCGTCGCGGTGCTCTAAGTAGTGAGTGCCGCGTCAAGACGAGTACACGTTTAAGTTTATCTCCGCGATCTTTTTAAAAATGCCACGAACGTATTGCTTAGTATACGGCTGTTTGCTTCAATGGAGCGTAGGTAATTATGTCCTCAACTAGGATTAGTTTCCGTACTGCCCATATTTATACTGTGGTTTAAGTAAATTTGTGTTAAGTTCAGAGGTTGTTTTTATCTGTTCTAGACCAGTGAAGGTGTAAGTCAGATGACTACTTTTCTATTTTATATAGGTATTCACGTTAAAGTACCATGTAATTTGCGAAAAAATACTAAATACCATGTTATATAAGAGGAGGTTTCGTTGTTAGAACATTTACAAAGTTTTTTAAAGTAATATTAATTGAATTTCCCTTTTCACATTTGACATTTATTTATTCCCTCCATTTTAGTATGATTCACGAGTCCCAGTCAGGAAAATTTTGCATTTATTAATTAAATCACCAAAATACTAATAAAATCTATTTCATTTCCTGTACCTAAACACGGACAAAATAAGCGTCCAATCTTTTCGAAACCACATAGAAATTCAACACAATCGAATAACGAATAATTACTTTAGTAATTATTACAACCGCTCGATGTTCCGGCTATTCCCTATTAACGGCGCTTTCAGTGTCCATGTTGTTATTATTAAAATCATCGTCTATTCATTCGTCTACAGATACTCGTCAATTTGCGAATATTGATAGTTTTATACTAACGTAACATCACGCCTGGAATCCCCGAAGGGCCACGCAGAGATGTGCCTCGTAGTCATAGTACACGCACATTTCTTCAGTTATATTCAAGTCCCATCTAATAGGGGGCGAGCCTATTGCCCTCAACCGGGCACAAATCCAGACTCAGTTGTCTGTTAATGAGAATAAACAATAAAAACAAAGCAATTAAATTATGAAGTGGTATTCCCGTTACATATTTGCTTTTTTGCCATTTTACATTCTCAGGAAAAAGATTAGATAAAATGTTTATCATATTTTCATTTTATATTTGTATAAAATACAGGGTGTAAATTTTTCGCATTCTTTACATTAAACCAAAAACCCTGAGCTAAAATTATGGCTGGGAAACGACTTTTACTTTTGGTGTGAAAAATCGCTGTTTACAGTAGCGCACAATGTAACGCGGTCCCTGCAACAGTACAGAGGTGATGGGGTTATTTGAAATTCAATAATAACATTAAAAACCTGTTTTTGTTGAAAGACACAACAAAAAGTTGGAACTTTGACCTACAATATTTATTTTATCAGAAGAGTCTCAGGTATGGTACCTACAGTACAAAAACATACAGGGGGTATTTTTACACCCTTTTTTTAAATTTTATTTTATTTTATATATTGAGCATGTAAAATGAAAGTAAGTGTTTAGAAAGCAGTCGCTCCAGGTTGGTTATACCTACTGGAAGTTGACCCCAACATAGTTGGAAAAAGGCTAAGGATAATGTAGTTTAAGAAAGATATTTCCTAAACCCTGCTTCAAAACACGATCAAACAAAAATGTCCTTGCCATTAATGAAAGAATTGAAGGATAAAAAACTTTTTGATAAATATTTTATTGGTCCCTTACTTTTCCAAGTTCTGTAATAAATGCTGTTATTGTCTCTTGAGTGACATTAATGCTCAATGAACAGCCATCAATATCGTTAATCCTTTTAACGCTTTGACAATAAAATTCCAATTAGTCGATGAGAAAAAAAAACTAGAAATGTAATTGGAAACGAAATACGATAAAAAACTGTACCGCGATAAATAACAGAGTTGTCAGTAAAGATGGCCTTTTGAAATTAAATTATTACCGCCAATGTGTGTAAATCAATTAGAGATTATCTTTATTAATTTCTTTAATTTATAATACAATACCGACAAGAATCACGTATCTTCAATATTATCATTAGTGCCCGTTTTATTGAAAAATCTAGGAAATATTTAAATGAACGCCTAAATACTTATTCTTTCAACAGTTCTCCTTCATTTCTGCTAAGGCATTAACCTGGAGTTAATGTAAACGGGCAAGCATCCATGCAGGTGCGAAATATTGTGCCGTTGGTCCCAGCTGCCATTTGTAGATCTGTGACAGGCTTTATCAGTATTTAGAACCCGAAAGTCGGACAACCAGTCTTAGCAATATCTTATTACCCAATAACTAGGTTGTGCGCATACAGGCAGGCGCTACATGTGAAATAATAAGTAGTATTGAGCTGCTTCCAGCTAGACTGGAAGCCGACCCCAACGTAGTTGGGTTAAGGTAAGTGCAAGTGACAAATGAACACGAATATTTGATTCATGCACAATACCATTAACTAATACAGATAAATACAAATACTAGTTGCCCTTTTCAAACTAGCTCTGCAGGACAAATCTTGATATCCTTCTGGAATAATGGGTCCCTGCGCTAAGAGACTGAAACATGATAACATCGCAAAGAGTACAGGATGGAAGGTACATCGACGCACAAACGGTTACCATGAATTCAGCCCATGAATCTAGATTCCCCAGCATCTAATTTTTCCGTCGGTTCTTTAAAAGAAGACTGTTTCATATATTTTGACCGTGTAGGTATTGCACTTTTTAGGGTTCCGTTACCACATGTCAAAAACGGAACCCTTATAGAATCGCACTCTCCGTCTGTCTGTCTGTCACAGCATTTTTACTCCGAGACTATGGGCACCATCACCAGGATCTTTGTTTTGCTGCTTGATGGACGTGTTTGTTAGCGCAGAAATTCTTGATGTTGTGTTTACACTGTGAGAACTGTAATCTATTGTTCAGTGCTCTTCAATTTGTGATGGAGGTGTACGGAAAATAAGTCGAAAATAAATTGAACTTCCCATACATAATATCGCATCGGCTCACAAATATGTTGCATAAAATGAAGACATTTTTTTTTACCTTTGTTCGTAAGGGAAAGTCGACCAGTTTGATGGTCACAATTACTGCCTAAGCCCTAAGAGGTAAGGCACTTTTAGCGTTACATCCTGTATATGTATGGAAATTATTTAAACAAAAGTGTTTAATAATGTTTGGAATTTTTGTAGAATTTGCGATACTAAAGTCCTTTCTTTAAACAAATTATTTATATATAAATGACTAATCAAGTGTCACAAATTCACTCCAAATTCAACTCCGTACTGTGAGAATAACATACTTGAAGAATGATGGACGCATCGCGTTCGATTTTTGTGGTTTTCCTCTGCGCACTGACAGCCGTCATTGCCGAAAAATTTAACCCGCTGTCCGATGAATTCATTAATTTGATCAATTCTAAGCAAAACTCGTGGAAAGCTGGCAGAAACTTCCCCGTACATACGCCGTATTCATACATCAAGAATCTAATGGGTGCCTTAAAAAACGAAAACTTTCCGGAATTACCAAAGGTGACACATGACGCCGAGCTGATTGCTAGTCTTCCAGAAAGCTTTGACCCAAGGGAAAAATGGCCGAACTGTCCCTCTCTGAACGAAATAAGAGACCAAGGCGCATGCGGTAGTTGCTGGGCGCTCGGCGCTGTAGCGGCGATGACCGATCGGTATTGTATCTACTCTAATGGAACACAACACTTCCATTTCTCTGCTCAAGATCTTGTGGCATGTTGTCAGCACGATTTTTGTAACGGTTGTGATGGAGGTTTTCCCCCAATGGCATGGCAGTTCTGGCGGGATACAGGTATCGTATCAGGAGGAAATTATAACTCAAGCCAAGGCTGTAGACCGTACGAGATAAAACCGTGTAAACATTATATGGCAGGCAAATTGCCACCCTGTGGCCATTCAGTTGAGACCCCGAAATGCGTTAAGTCTTGTGAGTCGAGCTACAACACTGATTACGATAAAGACAAGCGTCGCGGCAAAAGCGCATATAAAGTATCTTCTAACGAAGAAGACATTAAAGCTGAACTATTCAAGAATGGCCCAGTGGAGGTTGGCTTTGATGTGTACGCCGATTTTGTACATTATAAACAAGGTGTATATAAGCACACGTCGGGGCCTCGTGTTGGTGGGCACGCTGTTAAGATGTTAGGCTGGGGAGTGGAGAATGGTGAAAAGTACTGGCTTGTTGCAAACTCTTGGAACCCTGATTGGGGTGATAAGGGATATTTCAAAATATTACGTGGAGAAGACCACTGCGAAATAGAACATGATGTTGTAGCCGGTGAACCTCTTATAGAGTGAATTTACTTTTTTATTTGTTTATAAATAAATGCTGTTTTCGAATCAAAATCATATTGCATAATTTATACTCAACCTTTAGTACAATACTTTTGGATCATTTCACCGAACTCTGTCATGTCATTTCCCTAGCCTTTTCTCAACTATGATGGGGTCGGCTTCCAGTCTAACCGGATGCAGCTGAATACCAGTATTTTACATGGAGCGACTGCCTATCTGACCTCCACAACCCAGTTCGTACTGCGTAATACGATACCCCTTGGTGAGACTGGTTGTCAGACTTTCGGGCCACTGACTACTTGTAACGACTGTCAAAGATCTACAAATGACAGCCGGGACCAACGGCTTAACGTGCTTTCCGAGGCACGGAGGAAACTCGGTATCTAATGGATGGTTCACCCATCCACGGACCAACACAGGCAAGCGCGGCTTAACCTGACGATCGACCCGAGCGGTTGTTATTATTTAGCCACGAGCTCTTCACCGAACTTAAGTCATTAAAATAATGTCATGTTAAGCATTTTAATAAATTGGAGCCAGAGGCCCATGGGTGGCATAAAGACTCTGACGCCAGTTTAGGCACTAAACAAACGATAAAAAAAATATTGCAGTCAAATTGCATAGTATGTAGTTAATTACTAAGAACTTTCGTCCTTACTGCCACATTACGGCCGCCTCCACTTCATATATACCTATGTCGAACTGGGACAAATGTAAGAACAGCTTTAAAACATTAACCACTAAGCCACGGGCAATTATTGGGACATTTCCATAACATTTTTGAAATGGGGATTTTGTTTTAATAAAACCACTTTTGTTAAAAGAATAATAAGTTTAATTTTTACACTGTATTTCAAAGAGGCATGAAGTACAGAAAAACACTGGCTGTAATATGTACTTCTAGAAATTAACTTAGGTTATTAGGTTTTTCTTTTCAGTAATAAACACCAATAATAAATGGATCACTGCCACCTTCGCACGTGTTAGCCAAAATAGGACAGAATTAATTTTGGAACTTCTAAAGATACCCTCAGCCATCATATTATTTAGCTGAATATTTTTTGGCGAGGTATACAATTTTCAAAAATGTTTGATATTTGACATTCGATTGTTTTAAGACAAGCTTCTGTCGGTGTTTGTAAAATCGTTCGAGGGTCGGTCGATTTATGACCCTATCACATGGGACTTAGATACAATTTTGCCGAAGAGTGGATGTAATGCCTTACCTTTCGTGTAATACAGGCATGATTGTGTGAAATCATACGAACAATCAGTTGATATGCAGAGCTGCAAGGACGAGGGGCGCGGGACGAGGGACTCGCATAACATATGGCAACGACCGCCTCCCCACACGATACTTTACTTTACCCAAGACACGGTGAAGACGTTAGTTCAAGGTGTTTAAACAGTTCCTACTTCACTGAAGTAGTGCAGTGTTGATTTCATTATTGGATTGAGATATTTTGATAAGAAAAAAGTTAAACGTTGACTTGAGCAAGAAATTGCCATTAAATATAACGGAACCAATTCGTCGCGATAACAAACCATAAACAGTTTTGTTCTAACGCAATCTAGTGCTAAATCAACCTCTTTCGATTCAAGAAACAATTGAACTGGTCGGAGGAAGAGAACACCATGAAAATAATAATGGCCGCGAGTTTTACAGTAATCATGTGCGCACTGAGTCAGGTGATCACTGCTTTACAGAACCCACTATCTGATGAGTTTATGAATCGGATTAATTCAAAACAAAGCTCTTGGACGGCCGGCAGGAATTTCCCATTGCACACACCCATGAAACATATCATCGAGAAACTAATGGGAACTTTGAAAGATGACTACACAGCAAAACTGCAGGTATTAAAACATAATGCCGAACTTATTGCGATTCTTCCTAAGACCTTTGACCCAAGTGAAAAGTGGCCCAACTGTCCTTCTTTAAACGAAATCAGAGATCAAGGTTCGTGCGCCAGTTGCTGGGCGTTAGGTGCCGTGGAAGCGATGACCGATCGATATTGTATATTCTCAAACGGGACCAAACAGTTCCATTTTTCGGCCGAAGATCTTATTAGCTGTTGTGAGACTTGTGGTCTGGGGTGTATCAGAGGTGTTCACACTGCCGCTTGGAAATACTGGAAGCGTGTTGGACTTGTCTCAGGAGGCAACTACAATTCGAGTCAAGGTTGCAGACCGTATAAGGTGCCGCCGGGTTTAATTAAAGTTACCGGTGACGTTACGCCTAGCAAACAAAACGTTGATATATCAGGTTGCATCCAATCCTGCGATTCAAACAACATTAACTACCGTAAAGATAAACGTAACGGTAAGACAGTCTATTCAATAGATGGTAATGAGGACCAGATAAAAACTGAACTATTCAGGAACGGACCCGTAGAGGGAGTAATGGATGTGTATGCAGATTTTCTTAATTACAAAAATGGGGTTTACAACTATACGGAAGGCCACCTTCTAGGTTATCATGCGGTTAAGATTCTAGGATGGGGGGAGAAGAATGGGAATAAACATTGGCTTGTTGCGAACTCTTGGGGCCAAGAGTGGGGTGATAATGGATTCTTCAAGATTCTCCGGGGAGAGGATCACTGTGGTATCGAAGGTTCTATTGTCGCCGGCGAACCGCTTATAGTGTGAATATTGTTGTAAGCAAATACAAATGCGGTTGTGTAGCTAGTTCTACAAAAGAATAGGCATAACAACACACAAACACTGTTATCACAATAATTTGAAAATTCTTTTTAAAACACAAACGAAGGAATTCTTGGCATGGCAATAAAAGCCCATGTTAATACGATACATAAACGTTTTATTGTAACCAGCATGTATAGACCTGATAAGTTTAAAGACTTAAATAAAGAAAACCCCGGTGAGAAATCTTCAATCAGATCTAAGGCACACCCAGTTTGCTTCCCTGTGCCAACTTTGGTCCGAAATTCCAGGCCAACTAATTTATTTTTTATTCCATCAAATTAAATATATACAATAACTTAACTGGTAGTTATATGTTTGAGCCATTTGGGGTTGAAACACTAGGACCATGGGGTCCGAGTGCCCGCCTAGTATTTTGGGATATCGTTAAGCCTTTGGTCGACTCTTCACGTTACCAGAGGGCTGTCATTTTTGGCCAAACAACAGCATTGCCAACCAAAGTAGCAATGGCAATGCTGCCAGTCTTCTGGGCACTTTTCCTATTGACAACGGTGTGGAGGAATTGAAACTTTTACGAAATTTTTGTAATTTTTTTCCCATTTTGGTAATTTTAAAATAATAGTAAACAAATGTATTTTTACTATTATTTTAGATCGATTTGTAGATTGTAAATAATGCACAATTAAATGTTATTCATCAAATTATACGAATTTGTGGCCCCGAGTGGCACAGCCACATATTTTTTTATAATTAGCCTATGCTGTCCCACTGCTGGGCAAAAGCCTCACCCATTCCTTTCCAGCTCTCCCGGTGTTTTGCCTTTTCTGGCCAATTAGACAGTCACATTAGTCAATTTAAATAATAAATCGCATGGCACATTTGAACAGAATAGAAGTGTTTTTAACCGACCCCATTAAAGACTCAATTCGGTTGTATTTTTTTAAATATTTAAATAAATACTTTTTAATTTTAAAGGTATTGATTGATTAAGCAAGGACTTTGAGCTCGGCACTGGGTCAAGTGTAGAAGTTTAACTGTGTCTAAAACACCATCGCCTGTGATTTATTTCATAGCAAATATTGACAGTGCGACACTGTTGACAAATATCTACATACATATATGTATATATAAAGTAAGGAACTGACTGGCTGATTCACTGACTACTAACTGATTCACTGACTCATCGATCAACGCACAGCTGAAACCATTGGGCCTAGAAGCATGAAATTTTGCACGAACATTCCTTACATGACGTAAGTGACACTTACGTCATTTAAGGCACGTTTGTGCAAAATTTCCAAAAATGTTGAATTTCCAAAAATCCCTTCTTGCACTAGTGCACACTAAGAAGGGGTTTTTGGAAATTCTACCCCTTTTTTTTCGGGATGGGAAATCATGAAATGACTTCTCCCGCTCTGGGCTGAGCGGGAAGGAGTGTCAGACTTTTACTGACTAAATCCCACCCATGTTCCTTCATCGCCCTTTGTGTTCCGGGGCCGCGGTATCTCTTTCGAACAACCCGCAGCACCTGGCAGGCATCGGCCCTTGCGGGCCCCTTCCCTATGCTCATCTCTTTGAGGCGCGCGTGAAAAACGAACGCGCCGTCGACACGGCAAATTCTACCAAAAATAGGCAGTTAAAATAGGTGTTGAAAGTTTGTATGAAACTTCGTCCACGCGAACGAAGTCGCGGACAACAGCTAGTTTATAATAAAACAGCTGATTACGACTGCCAATCCAAAGTTGTTTGAACATAGAAAAGTAGGTATTTTTTTTTTTGAAGCAGCTGAGTTAGTGCTGTTGTCAGACATTATGCTGAGTTGAGGCCTTGTTATCTTTTTTGTTTTAAAGTTTTTTTTAAGGTAACAAATAACATTGCTTTGCTCCGGTTTAAATGGTGAAATTTCTGCCACAACAGTTTTCACCTTAGAATGTCTCAAAATGGGAAGAAGAAATGCATTCTTCCCCCCATTTTGGGAGATTGTGACTACATGCGTGATAGTGGTCTACAAAGAATTGAACTATTAAAATCTTAACGTTAAGAAGAAAGTCCCGGCTATACAACAAAGACTATCTAATAAAGAAATCATAGATTTTTTACTAAGATTAACTAAAGTTGACCATTAGGACCATTATCATGAAAATTACACAAGTATTCTTTACGTTATTGCAAACAAGCAACAGAAACACTTTTCGTATATAAAAATGCAAGAAAATGCTGCGGGAAATTGAATTGAAACTGCGAACGAGCTCTCAAATTTTATTACAACATAGAGAGTGTGATATGAGCTCTGCTAAACCGTTTTCCCATGTGAGCCTGGGTCCGGGGCCAGGTCAGCTGTATGCGAAATTTTTCATTTGTAACCTACAATTTTATCATGAAGAAAAACTCGTGGAGTGTGTATGAGATAAAATTCATCGCATCGAGCATTGATCGTCTACTTATTAGTCTTTTTTTGTAAGAATGTATAAAATAAAAAAACAAAACTCAAGTGAAACTCAAAATACCTTACATAGGTACTTACTTTTACTTATCACCATCATATTCAGAATTGGTTACTGTTGTTGTGAATTACTATAACTTACTACATTACTGTACATCTCTCATTTCAGTGTGCCGCTTGGCAAAGGCCTCTTCTAGCTGCTTCCATTGAACTTTATCTCGAGTCACTCAAAATACCAACAACGATTCAAATAAAACAACAGCCGTCTTCAAAGACTGTACTTTTTAATGAAGACATAAACTTAAAATAATAGAATCTTGCCCTGAATTTGTAGCAGCTTATCTGCGAGCTATAAAACGGTAGATTACTTTTTTATAATATATAAAATGACTATAATATGAAAGAAACAATTCGGGGTTGTCACCGCGAAACACTAAAAATTTAGGATTATCTCCGGAACGTAGTAAATAAAATAGGCGACTACCATCATCAAAGGACGAAGAAGAACAGTGTTCCTGATGCCTTATACGCACGTTATCGTCGACATTATCGATTATTTGGTAGATTTAGCAATTTCAAGTTTTCAACTCTCATAAATTACAGAATAAAGGTCAATTCTCGAGATATACTTAGCTTTTAGTTACTTTAGCTTTATAGATCGCATCGTGAGCCTACCGATCTACATTATCGGAACCCTCAAATAGAATTATATATTTAAGAGCCTAAATGGAGTTTAAAGCGAATTCATCGAAAGCTAAAAATACAAGTAAAGGGAAGGAATATGCAGGGGTGAAGATCAGTTTGTTGGCATGGTTACACCACAGTGGTGATTTGATGAGTCGTGAATCTATGAGCTCTAATAAAATCTATCCAAGTCCCTACCGAAGAGGACCAGGTAAGTAAAACAAACCCTCATTTCACAGAACTTCTTTACTGCCAGTAACCGCGACATTGGATCGGACAACCATACTCTTCCAGCAGACAGCAGATTCTGTCTATCCGCCAATAAAAAAACAAACTGCGATCACCAGTCCTCTTACGAACAAATTATATCTTTGACCCCCATTATTTAATTAAGCAGTTAACGCTTCATTGAGTGAGAACACAGAACATTATAATCTGTGTGTTCTGAGGTTCAGAGGCCCTTCAACTTAGTATCCAACACAAATTTCTACAATTAATAATAAAAATTAATTTTACATTGCAGTAGAAGTTATCACGATATCATCAACATGGACGAATAAGAAAAAATGCATACCCATGCGACTATATCGTAGACTAACCAAGCTAAGCTAATAAAATTTACCTGTATGGGTCCAAATGGCGGGGTCCCTCTACCCAATTCAAGATCACAGAGAAATCAGAGCATATACCTACATGAAAAAAAAGATATTTGCCGAATACATACCCACCGTTTTAGAAGTCGGTCAAAGACAATTTCTGTTGATCGCAAGAGAATACATCATTACTGATTTAACAATCACCTCAATACAATTCAACAAACAGCAGGTTACTCATACCTGGAATTGGAATACGCCAAGTGAATCACATTTTAGCATGTTCTACTAAACAATTAATTAGAAGTGGGTATGAATGTATAATGTGCGGTGTGCCACATTATTTTCCTCCATTGTATTTTTTTTCTAATAGTTATCTGGAATTATAATTAATAATTACAGGAATATTGTAATAATAAGGAAAAACCGTCCGAATTCTGTTATCTACGTAACAGTAAAAACAAGAAGTGTATTGAATTGTTTTTACTAGAATATTATCTTAACACAAACAGGCATACAAACAATGTTGTATGTCGCAGATTAGCGCAGTATTTACAAAAAGTAATACGGTTCTTAATAATAAAATTCTCTTTATCGTTCTAATAAAACAATATGAACCATCAACACAAGCAAGACCCATGTCAAGGGTCCCGGCACCGTCCTGATAAACCTGACAGAGGAGCAAACACTCGCTCGGATCCCCAATTAATTACTTCCGACCGATACAAAACAAATGTTTACTGATGATCGTAAAGCGTTCGACCATAATATTTGTTTGTCTTATGTTATCGATAGGTGTATGTACCTACATGTATCGTTAACCTTCGACACGGCCGGCCAAGCGCTGTCTCGCCCCTGTTGACCGTGTCGTGCGCTCGATGCAATTACACGGCGTGCGAGCACCGCGGGCGGGATCAACTACACCCGCCGCGGCCGCCACCGCTCAGTCGTCGCGCCACATTCGCTCCGAATACACATCCATTAACCGCTCAGCTGTGAAAAAGAAAATAAAGAAGTGAATAATGGCCGCTTCGCGTGCAACGTTTGTTGCGCTCGTGTGCGCACTCGCGATCACAGCCAACGCTATACAGAATCCGCTCACTGACGAGTTCATCAATCTCATCAACTCAAAGCAAAACACTTGGAAAGCCGGTAGAAACTTCCCGCTGAACACACCGTTCACTCACATTAAGAAATTAGCGGGTGTCCTGCAAGATGACCACTTGGCGAAACTTCCGAAGGTTGAACATGACGACGACTTGATTGCGAGTCTTCCTGAAAACTTCGATCCAAGAGACAAATGGCCGAACTGCCCCACGTTGAACGAAGTCAGAGATCAAGGATCGTGCGGTAGTTGCTGGGCGTTTGGCGCTGTGGAGGCGATGACCGACCGGTACTGTACTTACTCAAATGGAACACAACATTTCCATTTCTCCGCTGAGGATCTTTTAAGCTGTTGTCCAATCTGTGGTCTCGGATGCAACGGAGGTATGCCAACGTTAGCTTGGGAGTACTGGAAGCACATCGGTCTTGTGTCAGGTGGCAGCTACAACTCGACCCAGGGCTGCAGACCCTACGAGATCCCCCCGTGCGAACATCACGTGCCCGGCAACAGGCTGCCTTGCAACGGTGACTCTAAGACCCCGAAATGCCAGAAGACGTGCGAATCGAGCTACAATGTTGACTATCACAAAGACAAGCGCTACGGTAAACACGTGTTCTCAGTATCAAGCAAGGAGGACCACATTAGGGCTGAGTTGTTCAAGAATGGGCCCGTAGAAGGTGCGTTTACAGTGTACTCGGACTTGCTCAATTACAAGACCGGTGTTTACAAACATACGATTGGGGACGCACTCGGTGGTCACGCTGTGAAGATCTTGGGCTGGGGAGTAGAGAACGGTAACAAGTACTGGCTCATCGCGAACTCCTGGAACAGTGACTGGGGTGACAATGGATTCTTCAAAATTCTGCGAGGTGAAGACCACTGCGGTATTGAAAGTTCTATTGTAGCCGGTGAGCCACTTATTGTTGCAGAATAGATTAGTCTGTATAGTTTGTAAGTTCGTTAACTAAGCGTCTGTAAATATCCGTCGTCGTATAGATTACAGTACCAAATAGATATATTATGAATACGAGCAACGATGTTTTTTTTAAAATAAATATTTTGTACCAAATAAACTTTTGTTGTAACGCATTTATATTATTTTCCAGTGTAAGTCATTAGTTTATTGCCTACTTTAAAGGAGATACTTAATCAATAAAGGTTATAAGATTTAATTGTCCCTTTGTACGCATTACGAGATAGATGATTAATAAGCGGAAAATAACATGAATACTTGTTTTTATTATCACTATTTTCTTATCCAAAGTTCAAAGTGCGCCAGTTCAATAAACATAGAATATTCTAAACCAGCAATGATATGGTTAAGGTTATTTGGACAGGCGATAGAACAGTGGAGAATTAATCCAATTTAATTTCAACTAAACAACCCAGTACACACCAATAATTAATTCCTTAGCTTAATTTTGTTTCGTCTAAGTTGGGACAGATTTTTAGACTAAATCTATAGGTATATATTCTGGGATGACACAGCAATGTTGATACTTTAACAGCCTATTATATTCTTTAATATTTCGTCTTGCAAAACCAAACATCTGTGTCCAATCACAACAATGTTGTTAGATAGGTACTTTAATTAGTAGACCGTACCTAACTATAAATTACGTTCTATTCTACAGCTGATTGATTACCTAACCACCTATGTATATGGGCATTTATAGTACGTATATTGTAAGCCTGTATGTACAATAGCTAGGTACCTATGTTTACCTGTACGTAATTGGCTTACAAATCAAATTAAAGTTATGAACCACACAATTATAGGTAAGCTGTGTTATGTTAATTATAAAATATGTTTTTACTTTAAATAAAGTAGGTATTAAGTATTAGCGGTGATGATTTAGTTTTAGGTACCTACTTCCAAGTCCTCTTTAATGACTTAAATAACAGCCATCTTCCATGAAACCATACGGAAACCATACATATACAAACTTCCAGGTATGACTGGAATACCTACTCAAGTAGGTAGATACTTCCTACATTAAATAACACAAGTTCTTCATTATTTGCCTATCCTTTTCCAAAATATGTTGGGTTTGGCTTCCAGTCTAACCGGATGCAGCGGAATACCAGTATTTTACATGGAGCAACTGATACGCCTTGGTAAGACTGAATGTCAGACTTCGGGCCACAGACTGCCTTTATATTATATAGTGTAGTGTATTATCTATGCTTTAACGACTGTCAAAAATCAACAAATGACAGCCGGGACCAACGGCCTAACGAGCTTTCCGAGGCACGGAAGAAACTCGGTATGTAATCGGTAGTCACTCGTCCGAAGATTAAACCGATCGGCTGTTATTATTTAGTCACGAGCTCCTCCACAAATAACAAAAGTGCTTAAATCATACTAATATATTATAACAAACTACATACTTAATTACAGATAGATACTAATTACGACTTACCTTCTGAAATCCTTCAGTAGGCAGCGTTTCGCAATTTGCTCTCATAATTGATAAACCGATTAATCGGTGATTCGAAACTTCTACGTAATTACAGGGACTGCTCGGTGATATCAATTGTGTAGTTCTGCTTAACAACACATTGTTGTTACTCCTGGGAGACTGAATTAATCATCTCTTTGTTTCTCAGAAACAGATAGAGGAATGTTTTCTTAGGAATGTAGACTTTAGAAGTAATTATTGTAATCATATGGGTAGAAATCAACATCATCATGACAATTTAAACTGTTATGTATGTAGGGGCTTTAACACGTTCAGAGCGGCGGTGGCGTGTACCACCGGTGGAGCACGGAGTATTTGCTGACATGGCGAGGTGTACCACCGGTGGTCACGTCACACCATACTTACAATATACTAAGAAATTCGCGCCGCTTCGAGAGAAAGTGTTGTATTTACCGTCCCCGCCTAGTAAAATTGACAAATTATCATAGTGCAGCTCAGGAGGTGCATATAACATATTATTTCTAAAAGTAAGCAAAAATCAATGTTGAAAAATTGTATTTTGGTTCATGGGGCGGTGATGTACCACCGGTGGCCATATGACGAATTGCGCCGTAGGATACCAAGTACCTACTCATGAGGTGCCGGTCTGAACGTGTTAAGGAATATCTATCACCTCTGCCGTACGTTTCGGGGATTATAGGCGTGATGTTACATAAATAATACGTTCCCAGGGCAGTACCTACTATCTCGACCTCAGTACTCCGTAAGTACTAAGACTTTCACCACTTTCGCTATCGCCGACTTTATACTTGCTGCCGACATTATCAAGTTTTTCGTATAGAGTAAGTGCCTAATTTACTTGAGCGCTTGTCAAAATTATCTAGCATGAACTTAGTCGAAGTTGTAGGTGTGACTTTTATAACCCAAACATTTATTAGCATTCCTCGTAGTTTTCTAGCAAGAATCGCAGGTGGTCGGTGGATCAGTAGGTACCTAGGCACTGTAGAAGCAAGAAGGCGTAGACAGAGAACCAGGACTATATTTTTTCTGGCACGTTCTGGGCAGCCATACCTATTACCAGTCTGTCAGGTTGGTAGCCAGTAGTGACCAAACTTTTTTTAAGCTTGAACTATCACGAAATTTCAGACAATTTTTAGTCTTATTGTTGTCGTCGTCATTGTGTTTTCGCAGAAATTTTGTCGTGTTTGTGGTACATGAATGATTGTCTGTTTTCAAAACAATCATAAATCTTCATGTTCTGGTAAATGTTATCAAAATCACTGTGGGCACTGTGATAGATATTGAATAACAATATCCGCCCACAACTGCCCACAAGCATATGATAGGAATATTCAGATCAAATTTCGTTTTATTTGTTTGAAACTTAAATTTTATAGGTATTTTCATGAATACTATTAAGTATATTACTTTCGGGTATAGGCCACATGTCGGTATTTTATTGGGCTTAGATTGGTCCATGTAACTATAGCAACGCAAATTGAATCATACCAATAAAATTGAAATATCATAGGTAGGTACATTACCGAAGTCATATTTATCCAGAAAGCCTTATCGATAGGTATGAGGTTGACGTTTACGAGCTGCACTCTTGGACGCTGGATTGGGCCCAAATAACCCAAGATAGAGAAAAATCGAAAGAGGGAAGGGAGGCCTTTGCCCTACAGTGGGACACATGAGGCTCATAATAAAATAATAATACATGAGGTTGACGACTGACGGAACATTATTGTTCGTTTGTTAGGTATGGTATAATAGCTCACTAAAGTTTCTAGCAGCATTCTTATCGAATCTCCATTAATATCTTCGATGAAACCGTCATTTACCAAGGTTATACATTATGTTATGGTTATAGGTAGGTAGGTACTCTAAGGGTAGATATTCTATTTCATAAAATTACATGACTTTCATTCTCGAAGAAGGGAGCATACCTAGAATTAATCGGGCGTCTTAAATACCGCTCTGTAAGGGTCAACAAACTACTTATCATCATGTTATAAAGGTGAACGGGTTGATAATAAATATGTAACCATTACTTGGGGCTAAATAAAAACTGCTTATTACTACTACCATTCATATATGACTGTGCCCTGAAGTGTAAATGTGGTGTTGCCAAACAAACGATGGGACACTTAATATCGTGTCCTGCCTGTCCTGTTGTTTGCACATCACAGGAGCTGATGGACGCTAATGAAAGTGCCAAACTCGTCGCCAAATTTTGGGCTGACTGAATTATCATCGACACGCAAAGAAGAAGAACAGCCTCACGGGTCGATCTTCAAGGTTTAGCCTCGTTTGCCAAAATCGGTCTGTAGATGGAGACAGGCGCTAGCTGGTTAGACAGGCAGGTTAGACAGACAGTCGCTCTATGTCAAATACTGGTATTCAGCTGTAGGTATCCGGTTACTCTGGTAGCCGACCCCAAAATCGTTGGGCAAACGCTAGGCAGATGATGACTATTAACCAGAATAAAGTAACCTTCTAGAGCTACGAAGGGTAGTAGGTACCTACTGAGTATCGTGTAGCTCGCCCGAGGCAATTAACTGTAAATGCCAGCCACAAGGTAAAACAATGCTTTGATTTCTTCTCGATAACGATCGTGCAGCGTGCTTGTGTTGGTAAATTGATACATGATGACGATACAGACGAAATAATGCATACATTGGACGAGTCATTGGAATTTGTACCTATGCCAAAGTGTATCAAAACACATAATGACTGAAAAAATTGTAGGTTAATGGAATTAGGGCCCAGAAAAGGCGTTTTCAGGAAGTTAAAATACTTATCTCAAAAACGTCCTTTCTTTTATGCCTTGAAAAATATGACAAATAAGAAAATTTAAGTAATTTAAAACTACATCCAATTTCAACAGTAGGTGCATTGGAACCTCCTCCAGTTTGAATTCAGTTAAAAAGAATCATTGCATCTAGAATTTGTACCTACCTTTATACTAAAATAATACACCGGCTTTGTGTTCAAGTAGAATGGACAAGGGCAGGAAAATGATAATGATGTATGTACCTGTGTACCTATTTCATTATGATATATAATTTTGTAGCTAACACTTACCTACATGGGTTTCGTTACACTAGGTACTAAGGAAGTAGACGACAAATAGCTCACATAAAATGAGATTATCTGGATGATGTGCCATTGAAGCAATGAATAAAGTGTTGAAAGTAGGTTAGATACCTATAACTCCTTCCTTGCTTTCGTAACAGTTTATTTATAGCTCATGCTGGCCAGCGATAAAAGATTGAGAAGAAATAAAATCCCAAACTTGGATCGCTGTGATTTGAAAATCGAACTCTCGGAAGTACAAAGATGCGAAATACTGCACAAATGAGGTGATTTTTCTAATGAAATTTGTATTTCGTTTTGTTGTCAATATTTGTTATTTTCACCCTTTTTGTTTCAGTCTAAATCAAAAACATTCCAACCTAGCATAGGCACCAACTTTTTCACCCACTCCAACTATCCTACACTATAAAACTTCATGAAAAAACGTAACTTAAAAATAATACTGGTCGAAATTCATCCAATATGTTGTATTGCTCAAAATTAAGCAGTCTCGTCGCCTGCGAGCCGTAGTTCATTAAGGGCGGGAGTAGGCTATCTAAAACAAACAAGTCCTCGTGTAGGTATTCGTTACACGATTAAAGCGACTTAACCCCGACGGCACTTAAAATGCCTAGACCGCGCTTACCGAGTTAAAATTTTAATGAAATGCGAAAAACGAATACTCTTAATGTTTGTGTCGGCTTTTTGGCTCAGTTTAAATTAGTAGACGTTCAGCGTTGTGGATATAAGTGTACTGTTATGGGTTATGAATGGAAATGTGGCAATTATGGTGACGCTTGTAAAAATGTAAGGAGAATGGTTTTTAAACGACCTACTCCTAGATTTTTGTTTTCAACAAAACCAATATAAGTAGGTAAAATGAAGTCGTTTTATAAACCTACTTACTTATGTTCTACCTACTTCTGTTTAATGTTGATATGGTAAAATGCATATCAAGTGATCTGATTGGCTGTTGATGCTTGAGTCAACCAATCACAGCAGCTAACATCCGTTAGGTACCTATTTAATTTTAAATTGATTATTATCATAAGAAAAATAGACTGGGAGGTATATTCAGAAAGCTGGGAGCTCGCGCGTGTATCTCTACTCCATAGTTTCTTGACCTTTTCTCTGCCCAGATACCTACTTACATTATTTAATGAAGTCAAGTAATAAATTGGTCGTTGTGAGAAATGGGTTATTAGTCCACCAGTTACTGTAATGGCACATTTCCTGGTAGTAGTACTCGTACAGTATTTAGATAGATAAAGTTACCTAGCTACAGCCGCATCCGTCAGTTGTTTTCTCCGAAGGATGCTTAGTCAAAGAACTTAGACCAAAGTAAGTATGTATTTGCCTACATCGATGGTACCTAAATCAAATAATTTAACAAGTCGCATTTACTTGGCTTTAAATTACTTGATACTATGGTAACATTTAGAGCGCGAGTATAAAGTAGATCGTCGCGTCGCACTCATTTAAGATTGTGACGTAGGTACTCGCGCAATCCATCAGGTTGCGTTTGTACTGCATATCAAATACGATCGCACCAAATGCGAATTCGCGCGACGGTTACTTTCGGCACAGCTTTCGCAGCTTTCGGTTAGAACACAGGGTATAAACCGACGCTAAAACGGATACCACGTATTTAGTACCTACGTACATCATTCTGAACCCCCACAGAAATTTTTCATCGGTATTTTTTTTTAATCATTTTGACCGTGTAGTTATTGCAGTTGTGTAGGAAACAGCTTTTTTTTAATAACCGGCGTAAAAATGTATCGGTTCAGAATGATGAACTGATTCAAATTCAAAATAATTTATTTTCATTCACAAGTCGATTGATACTATTAGTGATTGGAGCCTCCTTTTAAGCATAGAATGCCTGTGTTAGGAGACTCCGCTCTTCAATAACAAAAAAAAAATAAGTCATAAATAATTACATGAAAAATAAATTATAAATACCTACGTGCTAACCGTTTTATCATCGGTATACCTTCCATCCTGTATAATTTTGGCGGGTAGAAATTTGTCGCACATTTCGGGCTACTAGCAGCCATACAACATTAAGCAGCCCAAAATTCCAGACTACGTGAAAAACCCCTATAAAACCCGTGACCTCATAATTTCTGCCTCACCCCAAAAACTTGGATCTCTTGAATTCCATTAAAATTTCACTACGCGCACTTTTTGTTTGCGTTCAGAATCATAACGAGTTCATTATAACTGAAAGGTCAAGTAGTGTATCAGGAAATTGATTTGACGACAGTTCTGCGCAAATGGTAACATTTAACAACGTGTAATCTCGTCATCGTACTAATCTTGTTTGTCGGTAGTTTGGATTTTTTAGGTCAACTGTGAGGCATGTTAGGCCATATTACGTTTACGTTGATAACAAGTCTTTGTTTGTCATGAATCATATCGCTAATGATTTGTTGGAAATTCTGAAAATAATCGTTTTTAGAGGAATTGTTCAATATGGCCGTTTTCGACCCCCTGAGAAGGGTCTCACTCGATTTTTCTGAACGAGGTGTAGACTGTAGGAAGCTTCTTTATTTAAAATTCAGTTAGGTAGTGTCATTTAGGTTTCCAGTATCATTTGGAGATGTCACATTATTATTGTTTAGGCTCCCACAAACCAGGTGTGAGATTTTCGGTGCAATACAATTTCAACTTTACTTGCGTTCAAATAGTCAAATATTTGTAAAAATAACTTAACCGTCATGTCTCTGACCGCTATGTTGTCCTTTGTCACCAGCGTTAAATTTCGATGGTAACATTAATAGTATTTTCGACTTTGTTTCAACGAGGTCAAAGTTAATATTTCGGTCTACGCCGAATAGTTGGCCTAAAATTTGAGTTCCAAGTTGACGCAGTGAGCCCCGCTTCTAGTGTCGATGACTTATGATGGGTGCAAAAAGACCCTTAACGAAGACGAAAGTCACTTGTTCTCCCAGTCTCATTGCGATACTTTTTTGGATTGGACCATACCTGGGTACCTTGTACTATTGAATGCATCCATCAGCACAAAGTTTTAATTGCGTTACATGGAGTCCTACAGTAAACCATGAATTTTTACCCCAAAAAAAGAGTAAATATTAAATAATAATAATTTTTACGTCGTGTAAGGTACTTAGCTTGATGTACAGAATGCTTGGTTGACGGTTTTGTGAAAGGTCTGTTTAAATCTTATATTTTTCGGACCAGTACGTAGCGACCCGAGGGCTTAGACAAAGTGACCATCGATATCTAACGTTGGGAGAAGCAAAAATGTGTGGTACTGGTATAGCATGTAATCAGATTATTTTGTTCGCACCAGAATACAGGCCTTCTCTCATGAGAGGCCGAGGGCTTTTATCTAGTACGCGGGAAAGTTGGTAAGTGTCACATGTGTGTCAAATCTTTGGTTAAAATAATATATATATATCAACTATAGACACATAATAGCTGCAATCCTCGTTTGATAAAAGAGGGACTGACCATTCATTATTCCCATTCTAAAGCGTCCTTGCTTAAGGCTCATAATGGATTGGCAAGATAATCAAGTGACGATTGGGGACACATAATAAAACACCAGGATTTTATATAACATTTTATTGTAACTACAAGTTAATATTAAAACATTCGCGCCAAAAGTAAAAGCCACAATAGTAATACAGATTGCAGTTGTACAAGGATAGCGCTTAGGATTCGTAGTATAGTCGTGAAATTAATAAATACAGACTCAGTTTCGTTAAAACAACAATGAAGATTTATTCTTTACGTATCTATAGTTTAAATATTTGTCGGAATTTCAACGAAAACATCTCATAACCAGGGACCATATCGGTTACCCATTGAAAGGGTTTTCGTTAGGGTTTTTCGAAGCGGTTAAGCAAAAACCCATACGATATGGGTAACCCTTTTGAACGGCTTAATAGACCATTTTGGTTACCTATTGAAAGGGTTTTTGATAGGGTTTTTCTAGCAGTCAATCAAAAACCCATACGATATGGGTACCCCTTTTGAACGGCTTAATAGACCATTTTGGTTACCCATTGAAAGGGTTTTTGATAGGGTTTTTCTAGCAGTCAATCAAAAACCCATACGATGTGGCTAACCCTTTTGAACGGCTTAATTGACCATTTTGGCTACCCATTGAAAGGGTTTTCGATAGGGTTTTTCTAGCAGTCAATCAAAAACCCTTACGATGTGGTTTGGGTCACCCTTTTGAACGGCTTAATTGATCGTTTTGGTTACCAGCTTAATTGACCGTTTTGGTATGGGTTTTGGTATGGGTTTTTGATAGGGTTTTCTAAACAGTCACAAACCCATAATATTTGGATAACTCTTTTGAACGGCCTAAGCTAAGGGACCATTTTGGTTAACCAAATCGAATATGAATGACATCGCACCGTGCGTTCAAGGACAAGTATACAAAACAACAACAAAAAAATTCTCGAGTTGGCGGAACAGTTTCATTTGTGTGAGTGAGCTTTCACGCTGCAGTTTATGTGACATATAACATATTCAGTAAAACACCATCTTTTGCAAAGAGCTCTAAAGAAAATGATTAACAGATGGCTACTTCTGTGGGATCGAATTGATCTAGAGCTTCATTTATCTTTTTTTGTAGAAATTACGTGATTTATGAGTAGACAAGGAAGTTTAGATTTTTACTAATCTCTTACTTCAGTAAAAATCTGCCATTGAACGTATTTTAGTGATTGTTCGTTTCATAATCGTTACCTATGCTGCAATCTATGATTTTCTTTACATGACTAATTATAATTTGTTCGAGTTTAGACCCCATGGTAATATGATCTCTCGCTGAAGGGCATAGGTTTCAAAACGGAATAGCATGCGTTGACCGGCCGTGGCAGCGCGGCGGGCGGCGGCGCCTTTGTGGCTACTTACCTAGCTGGTTGTAAACAGGGATCTATGAGCTTTATTGAATGTGAAATAGAGTTCATTTTAGCTTTGCTGGCCGGATACCGAAATTACTTAATATTATTATGTTTTTTTCATTTCTGTTCTTGTTTATTACTTTATTGCAAGTACCAAACAAATGCTGTCATTTTTGCTGTTTGATTTTTGAACCTGGACGTCTTTTGCGGAGTTTTACTATATTATTATTTAGTCGGTGTGAAAACTTAGGGGTCTGCGAAATGATCAATCGTGATTGTAAATTATTACGTGTTTGTTGCACATAGCTCGTTTACGTACCAAGCGATTGATAATATTACTATACTACAATATAAATTGATGGCGATTGATCATTTCGGGGTCGCATTACAATAGGTAGGTATGTAGATATAAAGTTACGTAATTTATCAATCTAAATTTTCAAAATAGCAATTGTATAGTTTATTGCAATGGGCAAGTAGGTAAATATGTAGGATTGTCCTACATACTTACCTACTTGCCAATTCACGCAACAATTTGCGCAACGATGTTATGTCCTAAAGGTCCGACATACCACTTCATTGTTGATTGATTTGTGTCATGGATAGATTATTGGTCACTAAATGTACAAAATGGAGTACCTACTAGACTGCCCTGTTAGGCAGAAAAGCGCTACGTAGGTACCTATCTCAAAGTTTTGAAGAAAATCGCCGAAATCTCTTAGCAATTTCAAAGAGAGATGTTTGACAAGAACCAAACTTATTAGTTGTTTTATTTTTGTCTAAGTTAGATATCGCTATTTGGCTTATATCATTACATGCGAAATTGTAAAAGCTATTAAATGTTATTAAAAAACAAAAGCAGGCCTCCTTCACTCGTTCGAAGTCATGCACTAACGTACATACCTACGGGGCTACGGCTCGCGTTCACCCAAACGAATTACATTTAACCTTATTTGTGTCATAGTCCTATACTTACAGTCGTCCAACGCAGACGTCTTTTAAAGGCGTTCTTATGCCTACGGAATAGAAGTCTAAATCGGTTGAACGGACTGTAAAAAGTTTTTATTAAATGTCTTATCTTATTTCAAACGACATTTATAATAAAATAAAGACAAAATTTCTACTTGCTCATTGCTCATTCAATTGATTACGATAACACGGGTATGTATTAGCGAGCGAGAAATTTTTTGCTTTCCGCCTCGGATCGGTTGATTTCTTTATAGTTGTCCGAGATTTAGGGGTCGATTTAGATGTCAAAACCCCTCCCGGGTTTGAACTTCAAAACCAGACCTACGACCCGGCCCCTGAGATGAGTAAGAGTTTCAAGATGAAGAGAACGCAAGAGCGACCGAAGCGAGCCGGACCTAAAGAGCCTAAGGGAGCTTTAAAATTCAAGCTATTGCATAAGCTATGACAGAAATAAATCAGGCGTAGAAACATCTGGATCGAATGTAGGTGACAGACATTCCTGCTGATGTTTTTGACAATTCGTCATGGATCTGATTGACGTGTTGAGATTCGTCATCAGAACTTTCTTCACTCTCTGATATACTTAGTAATATTTTCTACTACCAAATATAAAATGATAAGTATAATAAAATGATACAAGGCATCCGGCCCCAACATTCGTTTTTATAATTTTGAAACCTAATACCTAAATAACAAACGACCAACAGAGAGTCTCTATGAAGTACTTACCTACCATCTTCTGCGCAACTTCGTGCGAGTTAGCATCTTAGCACTTGGATGGATTTTGAGCATAAACTACATATCTGCAAACATCACAAATAACGTCACGCCTGTATTCCCCAAAGAGGTGTACCTAATAGACTAATAGTACACCCACATTCGTCAGTTATGTTTTTAAATCTCATGTAATAGGGGGCGAGTGAGCCTATTTGTAGGCAATACTATTGCCTACATGCTATCTACAAAGAAAAACTCAAACTATCTACAAAGTACTTTAATATTCAAGAAAAAACTAACCTTATAAATGAATTAGCTTGAAACACGCAAACGCATCCCAATTGATAAAAAAAGTCTACACACTACTTTCGGCTCGGATAGATCAAAAGAATAATATAATATAAACTCAAAAACTCAAAATACGCAACTATAGTTATTGGAGCTCTCGCTCGTACCTACTCTCGCTATTTGTATAATACCGTCTAGTGAATTATAGGCAATGAGCGCCCGGCCGCCATTCCCGTACCACCGACCTAGCACATGTTTATTGAATAACCCGAACAAAACCCTTATAATATATGGGTTTTTAAGGGTTTTGGTTCATTATAATAACCCATATATTATAAGGGTTTTGACCCTTTCACTGGGTTTCTAGTATAGAACCCATTCAATGGGTTATCATGCAACCCTTTCAAAGGGTTTCTAGTATAAAACCCATTCAATGGGTTATCATGTAACCCTTTCAAAGGGTTCTAGTATAAAACCCATTCAAAAGGGTTACATAATGATAGAGGTAACCTCATAAACGGCTTACCCGTTCGAAAGGCTTAACTCTTAACCGGGGTTGTACGGTCCCTGCTCATAACACGTTATAAATACCAAATTAATAAAAGTAAATGATCCATCAATTTATACAAGTTTCTCGGAGGTTTAGGTTCATACTTTTGGCACAAATACATAATTAAATACATGATTAATTATATACCTAATTTGATTAAATCTAATATATCACAAACCATGACTGATCACGTTAGTGCCTCAGTCCTAACATAGCACTAGTTTCAGTTAGTTTCATTGTAAAAAGAAAGTTTTAACACTTAATCCTGTTGCACTATCATAAGTAACCAAAATTATATAGAAATACATGAATAAAACGTGCGTGTAATGAATCGAAACATACGCAAGAAATAAGGGCGTTTCTACTCATGATGTTACGTCAAACAAGGAGGTTCCCTGTTTAACCCCAGAGCGCCATAGTTTTTCACACTTGATTGGATGTCTACGCAGCGTTTATCGCATTTCTTCGACCCACACTCCCCCATTAGATGTCATAATTTATGGAAGTCCCTTCACTTGCTTAATTTAGTTAGTAAAAGATAGGACTATTTCCACACAAGCGATTTACGAGGCCACGAAAGATAGTGCAACAAGCCAAAGTCGAAAGTGATCAAATTAAAATATTTGCAAACAAAAATAACAATAAAAAAATAGAATTATCATTTCATACGCGTCAGTCTGTTAGCAAAAGGAAAATCTTTATAAATACAACATAATCAATGATTTTTTGGTACGAAATATATTTTTAAATGACACACAAAACAGACAAGACAGACAGAGATCACATACAATTAATTATACAATCATTGAGAGGCCATAGTTCAAAAAACCAAATTACTTTTGACAACAACTTGTTTTCCGTTAATATTTCTGACTAAACTGGAAACAAATTAAAGCAGATCGATTTATAGCCATGGCACCTACCAATCTATCGGACTACATCTTTAAAAAAGTAGAATGCATCTGACGATAAAATAAAAATAAAAACATAAGTAAATAAAACAAAAAAATTAAGTCAAACAAAATATAAATGTCATAACTTATTTGACAATTCCGAAATCGATATAGGCGCTAGATTGGCTTGGCAGGCTTAACTAATAGCGTGGATCAATGAAACAACTGTTTAAGAATGGCCAAGATAACTGCTGTTGCTATACAAATCTGTAGCAGTAAGTAGATTCCAATATGTCATCGCTGCGAGAGGTCAACGGCCTCAAACCCGCGCAAACAGAAGCGAAGTACTACTTCATAATATAACACAATTCCATGTCAGTAGTTCAGTAATATTACTATCAACTGTCCCTAATCGCTACAACGATCCGTAAAATCTATCTGAAAAAAATATTCATTACTTTACATTTATTAAAAAAAAACGGAAATTGTAATGAAAGACAATTAATTTTTTTACGTGATAAATATATTAATACTTTTACATTTGACACAGACGTAACAAATGGCTGAGTTTGACCACCGACGGACTACTAGAAACATGAAAAACTTGTGATTTTGTTGAAATATCGTTTTCCCAACCTTTTCGTTTAACAAAATATTTTACAGACGACTAGGAATTATCTCTTCATTTTTCGTTAGGTACCTACATACTCTTACACTAATCTGTTCAAGTGGAAAACCTGGCTACATCACCGCGCTGGAACAACGGTTTTTCAGTACGATATCTTTGGCTTGATTCAAAAGCCTACAAGATTCGTACAGACTTAGTTTCACAATACCCGTCGGCGATCAAACTAACAACAGATAGATGATTAAAATTATTTAACGATGGTACTCATGACTCTATTGCTGCCTCTTACTAGCGCTCAGCTTTGATATAGCGCCATCTCAGTCTGTCACATTGCATTGAATGCCGTCGCTAAATAATTGACTTGTACAGTCAGCTTACGAGATAAATTAGCAGGCTAGCAAGAGCTTCTTCAGTGTAACTTAACATAACCGTCATGTGCGTATGCCATGTGGCCAACTTTTGTCCAATTTCAACTTAAAAACAATGAAGTTATGGTCCATAAGGCAACGATCGAAGTTTGAACAAACGTTATGTAACTTTTTTCATAACCGATAAGAAAAGGGGTCTGAAGATTTTTGAGTGAAGCGCTGCCTAACTTCTGCCATTTTACTTTATTTTCAAAATAGCGGCCAGGCATAAATCTTGCATTAATCAATAGCTGAAATAAATACAAACAAGTTTTGTATGAGACAAAATCTTCTAAAGCGTCACGTTTTCGAGATATAAGCTATCCAAGTTAGAATCTATTCACAGACGGCACAATTAGTACAGCTTTGGTTTTATTAGCGACACAAAAGCTGTATCAATCAATAGCTGGCATCAATACAAAGAAGTATTGTATGAGACAAAATCTTCTAAAGCGTCACATCTCACAAATATATGCATTCAAAATTCTGCTGATGGCGAAGATTGTAACTTTGATGGCTATATATATCTCAGAAACGTGACACTTTAGAAGATTTGGTCTCATACAAAACTTGTTTGTATTGATTAAAATAGATTTAATGCGTAACCGCCATTTTCAAAATAAAATCAAATGGCGGAAGTTAGGCAAGCCAAATAATTCAAAGCCCTTTCCTGCATGGTGTTACGATATTTGTTACTTGCCTGCTCACTTAGCTCTTTCTCGATGTGTACAAACAGTGGATTTGATCTTACATGTCTGATTTGGTAAACACACTCTGCAAGATCACGAGTTTTCGCCTCACACACACACATTAGGTTAGACATGTTAATAGGTAGAACGTTTATTGTTAATAAGAAACATTCAGTTTGAATTAAATCAAAAAGTACTTCGACTCGATCGCAAATGCCGCCAAGCCATAGGGGCCAACATCGGATCTTAGGGCGTACATTGACTGTCCCCAATCCAAAATCTCAGTAAGCCTACTTGTTTACCAAATAAGACATGCAAAGAAAAACACACCTTAGTTACAAGTATTTACTTCATAGAGTCGTACCTAGTGTTGCTCGTGAGAGGATCGGTGTCGTCCCGCGTACGGAAGTTGAAGGCGTTACGGAAACTCTCTCGCAGTCTCTCCGTGAAAGTCTTGTAGTCAAGGTGCGCTTGCCCGAAGTCAAAGTCTGCTACTTCGATAGAGTGCCTGTAACAGAATTTTGACGGGGGAATATAAAACGGGGTAAATAAAGACGCAGGGGTGAATCGAGACGAAACTTTGAAAGGGATTTAGAGACATTGTTGGCAACACGCCATATTAATTCAACGTTAAAATCCCTGTAAAAGTTTTGTTGCGATTTCCTCCTGCGTCTCTATTCACCCAGTTTTACGGCATGTACAGTTATTATGTAACTGGTATGGTCCTATCTGGTACCGTGAGAAAATTGTTGGACTAAAATGGCAAATTCATACGAAATTAGATCTGAGTTGGTTTTATCGGCAAGCCTCACGCAAGGGTTAGTAGTTATCGTTGGGCTATAAAAGGTCTTCAAAGCTAGGTTTTCAATAGCCAAATTCTCCCACTACTCTAGTAGGGTATAATCGCAGCAGACTCGAAAAAATTACATAGTTATGAAACTTGGGAATCCTATTCTCTTTCTGCTGAACATGATAAATTCATCATTTTAGCCCAGAATCGGTCACTACGGAGTATAGACCTTCCGTTTCTTTATATATTATGACTGATTTTATCTATGTTATAAGATAAATCTGAATGTATGCTTTATTTGTCTGTGAATTAATGGACTCACCTCGAACGATGCTGGTAGTAGGCGATACCAAACACGACTAGGATGACAGCCACGAGACAGAAGAACACCGGGATTACTATGACGGACAACTGCGGGTGCACTGACACTGGAAACATAAAGTTAATTGTTACAATAGTATAACATAAGGTGGTATAACATAAGGTGGTGGTAACATAAGGTGGTTGTAGGGTGGTTTAATTTTTCTATTGTATACTCGCGTTTTGCGTATTATATATAAAAAATCAAGCGCTAGGGTAGTATTATTATAGCTAGCCCATACTGTCCCACTGCTGGGCAAAGGCCTCCCTCCATTCCTTCCAACGGTCACGATTCTGGGCTACTTCTTTCCAATTCTAGGGTAGACTTCCGAAAATAAAATAAAAAATACTTTCGGAGTCACCGACTTACGAGAGTAAAGTTATTTTTCACGGTTTTATTTTGTGTTTGTTTTTGGACGTTGTTATTTTTTTGGAAAAAATGTTTATTTTTAATTTCAGTTGAGATATCCTACACAAACGGTCATAATTATATAAATTTTAATTCGTAAAGAGAAGTTATTATGATATCATCATGTCATCAACATAGATGAAGAAGAAAAAATACGTATTATAAATAGAATAGAAGATAACTCATAAAATACCCAAGTAAAGTTAATAAAATTTATATGGGACCACCACGTGAACATCTTCTACCAATTTCCTCTACCTGACTTGACCTGAGGTTCGAACCCATGAACCCCGTTTCGTTTAGGAGTCGCGGTAGAACCAGTTAGAATGGTTAGGTATTAAAGATACTAAAGCAGAGGGCACTAGCTGACCTTGAATATATATGGTGTATTTAAACATTGTCGCATCTAGTGGTCGTTGCAAACCACAAGCAAACGTATTTAAACTTTACACACCTTTGGTGTAAGGCTCAAATTACAGCAGCGATTAGCGCGCGCGTGACGTACAAAAACTATAGCACCAAAGTTGTGCGCAAAACTTCAACAGTTAAGTACTAATATTAAACTAATTATTATTAATGTACGTATTTTTGTTAAAAGACTGATGCCTGTCTTCTTGGTATTTTAGCGTAACCATTTTATTACAATATCTTCAGGAATTCGGGCGATGGGGTCGACTTAATTATTTCTGAGAACTAAATGGTTTAGTCATCTTCTATCAATTCTAGCCTGACCAATAAAAAGAGTTCCTCCTATTTCTCCCGGTTTTACGCTAGAGATATCCCGTCCATCTATCTTCTATATATATAAAGTAAGAAACTGACTGGCTGACTGATTCACTGACTGATCGATCAACGCACAGCTCAAACCGCTGGGTCTAGGAGCATGAAATTTTGCACAAACGTTCCTCAAATGACTTAAGTGTGCAATAAGAAGGGATTATCAGAAATTCACCCCATAAGGGGTTAAAATAGGGGTTTAAAGTTTGTATGAAACATCGTCCACGCGAACAGAGTCGCGCGGAACAGCTAGTATAAAATAAATTCGCCTTACCTTTATAGATATTGATAGTAGACATGGCAACATTCTTCCCAATTTCGTTCTCTATTACCACCACCACTGTGTGCTGATCACTATCCGAGAAGTAATGGACCAGAGGGAACGAGTTCGCAACATTGGGCGTCGCAGTGGCGCAGGATTCGTTCCCAGTAATATTGTACTGGCCTAGTTTGTACTGTATGCAATAGGTGAAAGGGGGAGATCCCGTGTACTTGACGTTCAGGTTTAGTAAATCTCCGTGTTGCAGCCAGTTTAGACCTGTGATGTTTATTGTTGATATCGGCTCTGGAATATAGAAAAATGTCGGGTTAGTATGTGGTACTAAAGATGTGTGGTAATCGGTTGGATTGGCATGTGGTGCGGAGGAATGAGGAATATTTAGTGAAGAAGGTTTTGAGTATGAATGTGGATGGCTATAAGAGTAGAGGAAGCCCAAAGAAACGATGGATGGACTGTGTGAAGTATGGCAAGAAAGGAGATGTCTGATGAGATGACGAGTAATAGAGAAGTATGGAAGAAGAAGACATGCTGCACCGACCGCAAATAAATTGGGATAAGGGCAGGAGAATGATGATGATGTGGTAGTAGCTTTCACCAGCAGTTTCGTCCACCAACAGGTCGGAAATTACCCCACGGGAATGGAACCGGGAATAAAAAAGTATTGTACGTCCTAATCCAAATCCGTTGAACGCGTTAAGGCGATACTTTTGCATTGATACTAATTATAAGTATGGTATAAACATGGATTAGGGATAGTGCTTTTTTTTAGAATGTAATTTGTCTCGAAGTTTTAAAATAACAGTAATTCAACTACACTCCTTTGCAAAAAAAACGGGCGGTTTTGATTTTTCTACATTATTAATTTCTACTTAATAAAGAGTCTGGGTAGGAAAAAAAGTTAATTCCAAAATCAACACAGCTTAATTTAAATATAGGTAAATTATTGCGCATTTGCTGTAGGAATAATGTGTTTGCATTTTATGCATTTTATTGCATTTTATTTGTAGTCATTATATATTTTTATGTCTGGTGCTAAATCACGCCGCGACTTCGTGGTGGATTTTTATATGAGTGGGCAGGCATGTATAGCAAAGGTACACAGATAACCTCCTCTAGATTCCGTAACATAAATATTTTGTTTTAATTCGAGTTCACCAAATGTAGCGGTAGGCACGCGGTGCGCGGGGAGTGACAAGTGCAATCCGATTGGCTATTACAAGGTGACGTCACCGGCCGTAGTGATGGGACAATGATATTAAATGTAAATTCTGACGTCGATATTTTTTTTAAACAGAATTATGCATTTTATTTCCCTTTTTTGCTGTTGTGAAGATCCTACTTAATTACAATATGTAATAGATTACCGAATATTCGTAATGAACAAAGTTTTAGCTTTAACATTTTTACATGCCATTGGTTTAATTGACGATTAAATTCGCACAAAACCTGATATTTTTTTTCAGAATGAATCGTAAACTGTATGTATTTATATTTAAATTAAATTATTTTGTCCAAATATACAACAAAATATCGATAGCATCGATATTTTAAGTATCGATAAGCAAGAACATATTGCTCATGACACTATTAGTTTTGTGGAAAAAAGACAGCAATACAATAGTACCTAATGAGTGAAAGGGAAAGACATCAACGAGAGTCACTACGTCAGCCAATATAAGTTGAGCTCTTTCTAAAATAGTTGATTTTATAATTTTACTTAACATTTGAATATTATCTCATCTTTCTTTATAATCAAGGTCCTGTATAATTTTCCTAACTATTTAAAAGCATAGGTAGTCTTTTTTAAGTAAACCGTAACAATCAAACTTGCATACATATTGAATTCTCTAAATTGCTAGCGTCATCACGGGTCTAACTTCTGGTCGACACTGAAGTGATAGATACGCGCATCGAGTTATATTAGTGCTAAGTCACAAATGTGCGGCGCTCATAAGTTGCCCTCTTTGCGGAATCTAGAGGAGGTTATCTGTGCAAAGGTACAATGAAACCTATTTTACGGTTCTCAACAACAGTGTTCTGGGTTTGTTGTAAACTTAGTTTTAATCTATTTGTAGTATCGTAGTTCCTAAACTCAAAAACCAATTTCGGTTTCAATGTAGTGTTTTATTGAAAACTGGATTTGTCAGAATGGTTAAGTTATGTTTGCTTTTATACGTAGTATTTGTTGTATCTGTTTATTTTACTGTTAAATAATAATATGCATGTCTTCGCGATAACATAACTTTGAATGTCATTTGAATGTTGACTAACATAAATATTAGATTGATGATGTAGGTACCTACCATAACAGGAAAATAATATTTGAGGTAACTCAGCCTATGAGGCTGGCTTCTGCTTAACCGGACAATCCTGTGGGTGGGTGCCTTGAGTGTAAGGCTTCCAGGGGCAGATACTTATATACTAAGCGACAACTCGCTATGGGCAACCCCTGTGGGGGTTACGGGCCTCAGCTTAGGACGTCGCTGGGGGAGGGCAACAAAGGGACAGGCTGGATCTGAGTGATATCATTATTTAGGGGCTGATTTAGTATAGTTTGGATGGATGGCTGTTTGTTAGACAATCACGCCAGAACGACTGAACGGATCTGGATGAAATTTGGCACAGATAATTAATAACCTGGATTTTGGATTGATCCCGGTATTATGATCGCGTGGGACAATATTCTAACTCCACGCGGACTCAAGCTAGTCGGGAATATTTTTACAATTGTTGAAGTATAGATAGATTACATTACTCTAACATACACACACTTTTTTTTTAAATCGGTATCACTCTATAAATATCACGTTCTAATGACCTCGAAAGCATGAAGATAAAAAAAGATGATTAATATTAGCTTACCTCTAACAAATACAGTCTGTTGGTATCGTCCATAGGTGTAGCCTTTGCCGATAGGAATTGTATTCTTGCAAGTAGCTATTTGACCATCTACACCTTTCATAGTTGTTCTATTAGATATCGCTCGCTTAGCCACTTTGTGTGTAGTATCAGTGACATTCGTTATATTCTTCGCCGTTGTTGTTGGAACTGCTGTTGTTGTTGGTAGAATTGTTGTTGATGGAATAATTGTTGTCAAAGGTACAACTGTTGTTGTATTGTGTGGTTTAGGTGTAGTTGTTGTTGTTGTTGTCGTTGTAGTAGTTGTTGTTGTTGTCGTTGTAGTCGTGGTAGTCGTGATTGGCGGTAAAGGCTCATTGTCAGCTACAACTAGCGCTTCAATCTCGTGAGCGCCCATATTATCTTCATACGTGTAATTGAAAGAGAAGTCATCGGTAGTTTCTATGAATACGCAGTCTATGAACCAATGAGTAAGAATTGAGGAGGAGTTCTTCTGCAAGAACTGTAGCTCGCTCTCTTCTAGCTTCACAAAGTGGGTGACAACTTTGTTGACTGCCACGAAGTTGTTCGGCCGTTTCTTATCGTTTTGACTTAGTATCATGTCACCGTGTAGTGTATCTGCAAATAAAAAATAAAATCATAATTATTACAAGTTCTTGAGCATGCTTTCGCTGCCAGGGGAAAGACTCATCGCTGTCCTTAGCAAAACATAATCACACAATCACACATCTTTGAACCAAAACCTTTTATGTGAGTTTATAAGGTATGTAAAGGTAATTATAGCCAGAAATTAATGAAATCATTAATTATTTTTGAGGAAAAACAAAACAATGTTATTCTGTCGTGCCAGCGACACGACGCCACGAAGAAGAAGACATCATTCAAACTACATATTTTCTAATTTAAAGCCAAGGATTGCTTTAATCTCTCCAAAATCGTTACCCTTAGGAACTTTCATTAGGAACCTCACACTAGCCCTTTTTGAAAATCCAAACCTATAACGCCTGTGGCAGGCTTTGACGTATTAATTACACAATACGTTGGAAAGAAACATTATTCATTTTACATACTTTATTCAACGCAGCATTTACACAGATGTGTACAGGTGTAACTTTGTATGCCGTGACTTATGTTAAGACTGCGCCGAACAAAATAATTCAAAATGGTCGTCACTGTTAAAGTGATATAATCAATACTTTTACCTATTAAGGTAATTATACCATAAAATATATGTAATGAACACCACGAAATATGTTAACCGATTATAGTTGGCAAAAATTAAAAATATTATAGTTTAATAAACAAATACGTAAAGTTGTACAAAAATCTTAAAACATCATGCTCGTGTTAGTTGAATTTTGATAGTAAACTGCAAATTTTTTTCCCAAACTTGAATTCATATTGATATCTAATGATCACACTACAGTTTATAGTTTTTACGTTTTCGAAATGTCGCTTAGTTAATTTATTATTGATTTTTGTTTTAATTGACGCGTAGTTTTGAATCACACGCATGACGCAACGTACACCGGTCGAAAATTCAGTCGTCCACGGGAGCTCGGAGAGTGCTCACGTCTCATCGTGGAGCGACGCGATCTACTGTGTACGGTATACCTTGCCGCAAACAGTTGAATAAAGTAAGTCACATTTTTGGTGTTCTAAGTATGACTTATATTTATTATGCATACCTAAAATTTCATTTTTTTTTGTTTTATTGAAGGGAAGTCTAAATGAAAATCCAAGTTGGCGGATAAGCGGCACCTAATTGAATGCCTAATACTCGTTTTACCAACACTAAAGGGCACCTAATTGAATGCCTACTGCACGTTTTCACCAACACTAAATGGCACCTAACTGAACGCCTATTTACACTACACACTGAAGTAGATTTGTCACAATTATCAATTTATGGTCGAGACGAAAAAAAATTTCCAAAAAAACTTAAAAGTTCGATTACTCCGAAACCACTCAAATTGGACCCCTAGTTATCGGGTCAAATTTGTTGCAAATTACCTCCTGTATCACTCATTTCAAGGACTGCACCCAATTACCAATCGCGCTGTAGTTTTGGAACAATTTTAGGATGTCGAAGAGATGACACGGATAATGAAAGAAAGATTACTAATTTAATATTGATTTATTAGTTATAAGAACATAACGTATATGACAATGAAGACATTTATACCGATATAAGGATCAATTCACTTAGGCGTGAAAGGGAAGGGAAGCGCAGCAAATTTGCGCTTACCACATATTTCATCAAATTAGCTTACTTTCCCATCTATTCTCTTTCTCAGGCATTTAAAAGGACCCTTATAACAATAAAAAAAAATCTCAAACAGTAATAATTTTTGGCGTATTTTTATTATTTATTTACTTATTATTTATTTATTTTACAGTATTTATTCCAGGCGACTAACATCTTAAAGGGCGACTAAATATTTGCTTCTAAAAAAAAATAGCTTGGCAGCGAAAAAAAATAGTTTGGCATAATTTGAGTTATGCAAATCAAATTATGCCAAGCTATTTTTTTTCGCTGAAAATGTATGCACATTTTCTTGCCTAGCCAAGTAGCAGAACATAGGGCACAGGCAGCTTAGGGCACCTCGACACGGATAGGTTAGGTTCCAATGGTATGACGGGAGCTAGAGTGAGCGAATTCCTTAGCTTCCGTCGTGCCATTCATGTTAGGTTACCCGCCCAAGGTAGCCCGCGAAACTCAAATTGTATTTTGTTTTTTTGCTAATTGCAGCTCAGTAATAGGTTAGGTCGTAGGTTTGTCAAAATATGGTTCGCGATAGGGATGGTAGTATAATTACTGATGAATAATAAATAATCATGAAATAGTCATATTTCCCATCAAATTGAAATACATATGTTGATGATTTCTTTTATTATAAATCAGTAAATATATATACTTACTACTATTCTCTCCGCGAATCACATTTTGACAAACATACGACCTGATCTATTACGGAGCTGCAATTAGCAAAAAACGGAATACAATTTGAATTTCGCGGACTTCCTTGTCGGGGTGGGGTGGGGGTGCCTTTATGCAACCAATAAATCTGGTTTGTTTTATGATTGCTGATTACTTTTAAATAAAATAATAAAACTGGCAATTTACGCTTTATTTTCGCTATCCCCTGTCCTTACTTCGTTTAAATGTTGGCGTTTTGCTTTTTGCAAATATTTTAACATTATTTCTATAAGTATAACATTTGGTGCGCAAACAGGGCTTACTGTATTTAAATTCTTCAGCGATTAGCTGTCCAAAAATTTCATTTCCATTATTATCGCTGTCGTAAAACACATATTCATTACATTTAACCTTATTTGTGTCATAGTCCTCTACTTACAGTCGTCCAACACAGACGTCTTTTAAAGCCATCCTTATGCCTACGGAATAGAAGTGAAAATCGGTTGAACGGACTGTAAAAAGTTTTAATTAAATGTCTTATCCTATTTCAAACGACATTTAAGTATAATAAAACAACGACAAAATTCCTACTTATCCATTGCTCATTCAATTGATTACGATAACACGGGTCACTAGTAGGGATGAAAATAGGGGAATGTTTCCGAAATTGGCAATATTGGACAATATTGCCGGAAAGTTCGTAACTTCGTGATAGCTGACCCCATAATTACTTTTAAGAATTTCACTTTTCAATTTTATTAACAGAAAGAGAGTATTGATACCGAATTAAATAAATAAAATAATAATAATAAGTTTACTTTAGTTTTAATAAGTTTTTTTTAGTTTCAGCGATCATTGTGCCGATAGTCGTTTCTGCCAATGGCTTAATTGCCAAGAGCCTCGACAAATACCTGAGGAGGCTCTCGTTAGGCAGCTGGATCAAGGGCTTGATTCAGAAAGCGGTTCTCCTGGACACAGCTCGTAGTGTTAGGAGGTTCCTCTCCCTGTTCCCGATACCGGTGGGCTACAATTTTTTATATTTTTAAATGTTTTTTTTTATTTTTTTATTAAGAAATATTTAAAAATTTAAGCAATATGTAAAGGAAATAAATAAAGGACATAATAAATTTATAATAAGTTTATTTTTATATTTTATATAATAACAAATATACCTCATATTCTAACATTCATTTACACATAATTACATGGATCGAAACATGCATCGATCAGAAACGTTGTACGTAGAATTTACATAATAATTTAAAAAAATACAGGTATACCTAAACGAGGTACAGATACTATGTGCGCGCGTTTGATATAATATAAATCATACAACTATGAGGGCTGGGCAAAATACATGCTTTGCTTTAATTGAAATACAAATTACAAAATATGATCTCGCAAGTATTTAAAATACGAAATACAAAATATCTTTAAGTAATGTATTTGAAATATAAAATACAGTATTTTAGCAATTTTTATTTGAAATACAAATTACAAAATACTATTAAGAATAAAAGTAATCCAGCCCAGCATGGGCTAAAAAGCAGAGTAAAAGAAGATTAATCAGTAAAACCAAAGTTTCCTTTCATGAACACTAGATCTTTAAATGTACTGTCAGACAAACAGCCTCTTGTTGGAGAATGAATAAAACCTGCTAAAGAAAACAATCTTTCTACAGGTCCTGATGAGCACAAACTTGTGTTAAATTGTATGAACACATTTTTTTATGTTTGGATATTTGATTTTTATTTAATTTTTTGGCTAAATGTAAAATAGGTTAAATGTATTTTGAAGCCATAAGTATTTTAAATACCAACTAAAAAATACCTCGGCGTCAGGTATTTCAAATACGAATTACAAATTATATTTTAAGCAAGTAATTGAAATACAAATACCAAATACGTTTTTGTATTTCAATTACATATTTTAATTACAAGTAATTCAAATACTGCCCAACCCTGACAAGTGTGTAGTGTTCTTTTGTAAAAATGTTGAACTTTTTTTGAATTAATTTCATGTTTGTAATAACATCGATTTTAATCTAATCCTGAAGTCTGATAGTGCTGAAATTGCATACTTATAATAGTCTGATGAGAATGCAAAATCATGATGCCAGCCTGATGATGGAGTTGGAAGGTGGTCATAGGATCTACGCTCTGTTTAACGTAAACCAACTGAGATTGGGCTCGATAGATGGTCTCTTGCAGAATACGTGAGTTTAAGTTAGTATTGAATGAATTTAGCGAGTTAAGTCTGTTGAAGTGTACACACATGTGTGTGTGTATGTGTGTGTGTGTGCGTATGTGTGTGTGTGTGTGTGTGTGCGTGTGTGTGTATGTGTGTATGTTATGTATGTGTTGTGTATGTGTGTGTATGTATGAGTGTTGTGCAATTTAAAAATCAAATAATACACCAGCATTTAATAAAAACTTAAAATTTATTAATTATATTCTCGTGGTCGCTACTGTTTTGCTGCCGCGTACTCTCCATGACAATCTGTGATATCTTATGCATAGCTTCATGGCCTCTCTCTTCACTCAACTTGCTTAAAGCCTTCGCTATGCCAAATGAAAAGTCGTAACACTCGTGCAAATATCCTACATTTTCTCCCTTAGCTTCTGGTGTCTCTGTGAATGACAAATCAGGCGTAGAAGTATCTGGATGTAATGTTGGTGACAAAAACATTCCTGCTGATGTTTTTGGCAATTCGTCATGGATCTGATTGGCGTCTAGAGATTCGAAGTTAGTAATATTTTCTACAACCAAATATAAAATGATTAAGTATATTAAAATGATACGTGGCATCTGGCCCCCAACATTCTTTTTTATAATTTTGAAACCTAAGAAATAACAAACGACCAACAGAGTTTACATGAAGTACCTAACATCTTCTGCGCAACTTCGTGCGAGTTAGCTAAGATATCTTAGCATTGGATGGATTTTGAGCATAAACTATCTACACACAAACATCACATAACATCACGCCTGTATTCCCCGAAGAGGTGTACCTAATAGTACCTACACCTAATACTAACTACAGTTATGTTTTTAAATCCCATGTAATAGGGGGCGAGCCTATCAAACTATCTACAAACAAAAACTAAGACTACCTACAAAGTACTTTTAACTTTATATTCAAGAATACTGAATTAAGTAATTACCTTTGCTCATTTTGAAGTGTGGATCTTATAAATTAAGTAGCTTGAAATGAAACACGCGTTAATATAAAAACCCAATTGTTAGAAAAGTCTACACGCTACTTTCGGCGCGGTTAGATCAAAGACTACGACGGGCGCCGCATGATACGCAACTATAGTTATTCGTGCTCTCGCTCGTACTCTCGCTATTTGTTTAATACCGTCTAGTGAATTGCAATTTGCGCTAGGCCGCCAGCCCGATACTACCTAGCACAAGTTTATTGAATAACCAGCATGGTAACCCGAACAAAACCCTTATATTATATAAGTTATTATCAAGAAGGGGTAACCCTTTCATTGGGTTTCAAGTACTTACAGAACCAATTCCATGGGTTATTATGTAACCCTTTCACTGGGTTTCTAGTATAGAACCCATGCAATGGGTTATCATGTTACCCTTTCACTAGGTTTCTAGTTTAGAATCCATTCAATGGGTTATCATCATGTAACCCTTTCACTGGGTTTCAAGCATAGAACCCATTCAAGGGGTTACATCATGATAAAGTTAACCTCATAAACGGCTTACCCCTTCGAAAGGCTTAGCTCTTAACCGGGGTTGTACGGACCCTGCAAGTGACACGAAGAAGAAGACATCAATCAAACTACATATTTTCTAATTTAAGGCCAAGGATTGCTTTAATCTCTCCAAAATCGTTACCCTTAGGAACTTCCTTTAGGAACCTCACACTAAGCAC
Organism: Standfussiana lucernea; assembly: GCA_964057025.1. NCBI lineage: Eukaryota > Metazoa > Arthropoda > Insecta > Lepidoptera > Noctuidae > Standfussiana > Standfussiana lucernea. The sequence continues at coordinate 7,124,658 of OZ059797.1, read as the reverse complement.
TTTGACGTATTAAACAATACGTTTGAAAGAAAAATTATTAATTATAAATAGTTTATTCAACCTAGGATTTACACAGATACGTATAGGTGTAACTTTGTATGCCGTGACTTATGTTAATGAATATTTAAAAGAAAACGTTAACAAGGTGGCATTCGTTTCAGTTGGTAATTCAAATGAATGAAGATATATGGAGGAATCACCGTCATCATCAATTTGAACCTTATAAACATTGTGTACTTTTTTTCAATGTCAGTTTGTGATGCTGTGCTGTCTTATCACATCTCCATTATGACCCAGACCTACATTTCCTCGTAGTGTAAATTATTTCTGCTAACATGACTCTTGACTTATGAACTATCTTCCGAGACATGGGCTCATAAACATTGTAAGTCTCAAAGAGGATTGTGATGCACAATGAACAAGCAGTTATACCTATTGTGTCCTTCCTAGAAATCAAGCCAGGCGTCCCAAGACATCGAAAGACTGCATAAAATGTAGAAGAACCGCGAACTTAGATCACGTCACACTGGATTTTAAACGCACTACTTACCGCCGACAATTGAAAATCCAACAGTAAGCTTTGTTGACAAGCTGGGATGCGCTCTGTTGGAATCTTAATTCTTGGCTCAATACCGAAAGTTGAAACTCCAATGCGCGATAAAAAATCGCTCGTGCCAATGAGGGTTTTTATATTAAGTTGGGCAAGACACTCAGACTGGCCAAGTGTTGGTAGACAACTGGATACAATCCATTAAATAATGACAACTTTATTGAATAGAGACCGGATTATATTATGCTGCATAAAATCGCCAAAATATGCGTGCAAATGTGCCCTCATAAATGCCCGAAATAAAAACAAAAGTGACAAAATACGCGACATTAACATTTAAATAATTACCAAACATTAAGGAAATGACAACGGGAGACCGAACAACACAATACAACAAAAAGGGAAAGAGGACTCAGCAGTGCGCCGTCTATAGCTGATAAAGCGGAAAAAACTAGAACTTAGTCGTCAATATACTTTCAATTACAGCATAACTATCTATCTAGGTTCGACTTAATAAATAAGAAAGTGAATGTGAACACGTAACATACGAAATTGAGGCAATTCTTTCTCAACGTTGCATTCATATTCGAATAACGTTATACGATCCTGAGGTACAGTGAACCACACGATAGGAAACACCGAAACCACATTTATTATTATTATGAGATATTATGGTCCCACTGCAGTGCAAAGGCCTTCCATATCATTTTTTACTTTTCGCGATTTAGGTCGATTTTAGGCCAATCATTTAAGAATGGGTTCAGCTCATCCTGCTATCTCCTTCTTTGTTTCTTCGAAATACAGGCGACTAGCTTTAACCTGCAGCTTCGCAAGTGTGTAGCTCGGGAATAATCCTACGGGAACAGAACTAACAGGATAAAAAGTATCCAAGGTCAGGACTACTTGTATGCTGGATTCCATCGAAATTCGTTCAGACATGACAAGCAAACAAACTCACTGTCACGTTTTTTGTTAAGATTCGGTTGGCGAAGTCAAATTGTGATTTAGTTGACTGTACAGTCGGTGACCGTCTTTGCAGAGTTACAGTTACCAAGATATCGACTTCCAGAAATAACGAGATCCCAGAGGGTTATCCTAGTTACGAACTAATTGGATTGGCTGGGCAGTGTGAGGACTACATGATCCAATCCGGTTGATACTTGTATGTTGTGGAATGGAATAAATGCCTACATAAATAAGACGGCTGTCAACCTTGGAGACTCAGATGTGATATGGAAGTATATTTATACGACGCTATTTGCAATCGGGATACGGGCATACCCCGCTATTAGCTTTGATAGAATATCTTCGAAGCCGAGATGTTCATCTTTTTCACAGATGCATTTTTCGCACAAAACATATTACGCCCGGTCAACGATTGTAGTCAAGTTTCAAAATTTTTTCAACCTTCAGGCTGACTAATGAATAACCTCGCGTTTAGGTTGAATAACCTTATCTCGGAGTTGTTAAAATAACAAGCATAATTTTACATTTTCTTTGTAACTACAGAGCGTGGAATGAATGAGCGCCTTAAAGACTGCAGTGGCACCGAAATGTGATTTGAGCGCATTACTTCTGCCACGCTCGCCATGATGAGCCGGCAGTTTGGATATGCCATTAGTATCAATGAAAGTAATCGGTGACAAGCTTGGTTTATATGGAGAGTGTTAACAATGTCGCGTTTACCAGCGGCTGCTGAGGCGTCTCATTATTCTGTGAAACTGTATATAGTAGTCAGATTTCAAGTACTCGACTGCATGCCCCACCATCTAACCCGCACTGGGTTCGCGTAGTTATTTACACCCCACTCCATGCTCAGTAGTAGGAACGTAATAGGCTGATTAGTACGAGTATATCCCACAAATGTCAAAAGTCGAATAGGCTATAGCCTTTTACAATACCATCTTCGATTTTAACATATGCGCGTATCTTTCCTAGTACTTCCACAAGTGTGATATTGTATGCATAGCATGATAGCATATGCAATGGAATCTACCTATTTGCTGATGAAACTATGTGTGAAATATTTACACAGTTTATTGCAAGTGCAGAAGACCCATCAAACTAATCACGAATCAATATTGACAAGGGTGGGAAGTCGCTGATAAGGACTTATAAATATAACATACCTGTTAGATTAAATGCCGTGAAGGCTGTAGCGACAGTCCACCACAGATTTTCAAAGTAATTTCTCTTGACTTCGAGATGGACGTTGTACTGTCCAGCCTCGTAAGTGTCCCGAAAGTACTCCACACTATAATTTACCGTTTGATTTGTACTCTGAATCTGAAACAGAAATTTTCGTGCATGAATTTTGTCCTTCCTTGTGTTCTGGTCTATTGCAACCAGCATTTTAGTTGACAAGATTAATGATGCGTCCTACGGAGGTGTGCGCATAAATCGAAGCCGTGAAACGGACTATCTCTTTCCACCAAAGCTATACGAGATATGCGTGCGAGAGATGTGTGCGATGAGATCTATGCGTTACTCGCTTGTTCAGTAAATATTAGACCCCGCTCCGCTAAACCATTTTCTACCAGACCTCCGCTTTGGTAGGAAAAAGAAATAATCCGCCTATCGGTGGGTAACGCACACATCTTCGCACGTCTTTGAGGGAAAAACATCCTAAAAGTTGGGTTTATTTTTGACCAGCAGTTGGTTCGACAATGATGATGAAATTTTACGTATTTCATCACCATTGTCGAATCAACTGGAAGTCATAGGGAGCGGCCTTTGCCCAACAGTGGGATGACGCAGGCTCTGTTATCAGTATCGTCATTGTCACACAGCTTGAAAAGGTCTGCTGAACATAAGCCTTCAAATATCCAATAAAATGGACGTTTAAAGTACGTATAAGTTTACATAATCACTGGTGTACGCAGACATATTAGTAATCGAGTAAAGTTTATTATTATGAATAATTATAATCGGAATGTAAGTATTTCGATACTACTGCTGCCTTCATGAAAAGCGGTCTTCGCTTTTTATGCACGTACAGACGCCTTATAACTTGCACGAAAGTACATTCACCGATAAGAAGTTTTCATGGCATACTCGTACATGCACTCTACTGGCATACTATAACAGGCGTATTTGCGACCAAACAGTTACTATGGGCAAGGAGAAGACTTTGGAAAGCTGGAACATATTCTGGGTTCACAGTTTGTTCTCCAAACGTCTAAACAAATATAGGTATGTTTTATTGGAAAAATTACTTTCCAATCTGCACATAAAGTTCAGTTTGTACTACAACGTTTTCAATATTTATATGATAGGTAGGTACTTTTAGATGAAACATCATCACTGGAAACAATAATAACCAGAATAGACTTTAGGTAAGTAGACCGTATTTTATCGGGAAATGTGGGGTTAATACACATACGTGTAACCCGATGAGCAATTGACATCATACACGCCACAACAATTTTAAATCCGCGCTTATCGCAACATGCTGTTGGTCATGCATCGCATCTGTTACGATAGCAGTACGCGGATAGCCCCGGTACCATTTGCAAGAATACCTAATACAGGTATACAAAAGTACATATTTGCAAATGATTATGCATAGCTTTGTTGACAGCATTAATGTTTAGGAACTTACTTATGTCACTGGTAGATAAGTACCTAATAAAACGCTCGGCATTATCAATACTTATTTGTAGGTACACAATGCGAAATTAAAACCAGCTAATTTAATAGTATCCTTATTAGTGTCTGGGAAATACCTACCTATCCCATTTTGGAAATCTTAGTTATTTAAAATATTTATGACTTTCATTTATGGTTCACAACATAATTATACATATTATTGACAGAAATTTACGATGATTAAATATCTAATTAGATATTAGTGCTAATTATTAGTTACCGATGATTCACCAGACATTAAAAAAACATAACTCACAATCAAGAACTTTAACAAAAACATTCATGGGTGCCCAACGTCCAAGCTAGGTATTGATGGTCTACCACTTTTCACCCTTATAGACTAAGTAATAAGGTTGAAAAATGGACGACCTTCAGTGATCTCGGTAGTACCTATGCAGGCGATGATAAGATGCTTAGTCAGTATATAACGCTCATGGCCTATTTGGACTGGTACCAAAATGCAGGCTGTTCAAAGGCGCCATTCACATAGATCTATCAATTTTGCCAAGTTGGATGGAAATACGTACAATACAGGCAGATTCGGTCCCAAGGTCTTTTCGCTTAACGGCCTTCGGATTACGTTCAAAAGAAACTATACTGAAGCGATTCGGTATCGCATCCGTAAGGGAGCAATTAGCTAAGTAACGCGTCACGCAGCAAATTATACGTAGTGTTCGACTGTTAGTACCTAGATCCTTATCCAGTCTTCATTAAAGTTCATTATCATATTATAAGAAAACTAAAACAGGCTCAAGGCAACGCTTATTAATGTAAACGTCGTCGTTCACAAACTATTCAAAGTTTGGCCTGCGAATTTGTTTGTGTTGTACCTTGGAGAAGGGATAAAGTAAAACCAGGATAAAAAGTATCCTATGTTATACTGCAGGCCATGATCTAACTATGTGCTAAATTCGTCCTAAATGGCTGGACGAATTTAGATGTAAGTGTTTAAGTATGATTGAGTCATACAAACTCTCATACATACAAGTAGGATAGGAAGGAAGTAAGATAGCAAAATATCGTATCGCTTCGACTCGTGTCGGCAATTTAACGGAAAGGACTGGTCTACCATGACAGAGATACATTATCAGATCCACATGATCAGCCTCAGTGACTCAAATACATGTGCATCAGTGAGTTTACTCTGATACTTGTAAACAGTGGTGATAGCAAGCCAAGACTGTGTGTAGCAACAGTTCAATGACTGTAGTTATACATGTACTATTTATTTATACCCAGTAACAACAACTTTTATATTAACTAGTGTAGTAGGTATCTCATACACAGGTACACTCTTTGTTTACTATAAAAAGTTAAGGGGTATTTTTGGCTAAGTAGCTATAATATTATTAACTAAATCTTCTAAGAGGTCAGCTCAGTTGCATTTTGTCAGTGATTGAACCCGTTAGTGCTATGCAACATTTTTAAGTAGGTACTTGGCTTTGTGGATGAACAAACTTTTTTATACTGCGTCCAAAGAGCATGACACAACGAGCACAGACGGGTCGATGGGTCATATTATTATATTTAATAAAAAATCAACTGAATATCAGTATTTTACATTACGCCTAACTTAACTTAACTGGTCTCCATGGCTAGGTAATACAACAACCCCATGGTAAGACTGATTGTCAGATTTTCAGGCAGGAGGCCAAAAGTTGAAATGAAAGTCAGGATCAATGGCTTAGTGTGCTTTCCAAAGCATACTATTGTCATCATCATAAAATGGATTTTAAGAGCAGAAACAGGATGCACAAGCAATTTACATAATCAATTACTGTTGTGTGGGGAAAAATGTAAGAGTCACAATATTCCCCAAATAAATGACTAACAGGAAAATAGTTAACCACTAATAAGTGGTTTATTAAAGTAAATAAAAACTCTTTTGATAAATTGTGTTTTCCTCTTACAGTATTTATAGGTGGTAATGTTTTTTTAATATCAGCGTTTTGATTTTCCTTAGAAGGTTGTTTTAGTCTTTTAATTGTAGCTAAATTCAATAGTATTGACATATACTTGTGCCAAGCAAGTGAATCAACATCTGGTATATGTATAAAAACGCATTGTGTTGACCGAAAATAAATTAGTTTAGCATCAAATAGTGAATTTGGGTTTAAGTAGCAGTAGATACATTTACAAGACAAATTTAAAGCATGAGAGTTTACTAAAATGCTTTCATGTCAATCTTTTTATGTAAGTGATAGTTGAAATTGATTTGTTAATCAAAAAAACCTGATAGGGATTTAAACCTCAATGACTTACTTTATCTAATCTTACCAAATATACCTTTGTAATGTTATTCATGATTCTGTTCAATCATTCTATTTCATTAATGGTACAACAAAATAACTTTAAAATGCCATCCTGGGTTTAATCAACAGGAAGTATGATGTATACTTCACTGTTGTAAGTATTTAATGGGTTTACTAAATACCACAAGACTGTTACATTGTTGTTAATTATAATACAACTATTATTTTCCTCCTCATAAAGGTTCTTCTTAGTAATAAAACATATTATTATGAAAAGTAGAGTAAGATAGAGCAGGCTTTGTTTATTCAAACACAAAGTGTTAATTATTAGAGGACAGGTGTAGTTCCTTCCCATTAATAGCCAAATTAACCGGTCAGTCATCTTAGGGGCAGATTCAACCTTAAAATGCTTACCTCTTGCTTATGTTGTGGTACTCCATTATCAGTAAACACAAATTTAAAATTTTCTCCTGTATAGTCTGATACAATAGTAGCTGTGAATGTCACATTCGCACCTCGTACTGCAGGCCCATTATCTGTAAGGGTCACCTGTACTGCTGACACCCCTTCAAAACAGAAATACAACATTAATTGTAGATAAATCATATTAAACGTATTTTATAGCCATATTCCAATATAAATCAAAGTACCCGTTTCCAAGACAAATGCCACGATAAATACAATGAAAGGACCCATATCGAACGAAACAAACACACACTGATTTAATAATCACACAGAGAACATAGCAAATGATGAAAACTCAGTAGAATCTTCTTGAATAATCAATATAAGAAGTTACAATTTCGTATCAAATAGTGGTTATTATTGAATATGTACGTCGTCACAATTTCACAAAAACATTAACGTTTGCGTTTCATTGACAATTTGACACTGACATCAACTTTTTTGTCAGAAATGTCACTTGCAGTTATCGGGTCACAGATTATGTCAACTTTAGTGTTTCCATGTATCCGCAGTCTACAAAAGAGTGATGGATTTAAATGTTGATGGACGGAGAGGGAGAGGAACGCCAAAGAAAAGATGGATGGATTTTGTGGAGGAAATAATGCCGTGACGTCTGACAGGGGAGAAAGGAAGACGAAAACGTGTTGCGCCGACCGCAAGTAGAATGGGACAAGGGCAGGAAGATGATGATGATGATGTATCCGCAGTCTCAGCTTAGCAATAATACTGCACTACTCGACTAACAATAAAGTTGAATTCGTTTTTTTTCCAATTAATTATGCGGAAATGTGGTGGCGGCATTTAGGAATAAGCTATGGAATTGGCTAGGAACTAGTCGCCGTTACACTAGTGCATAATATTCGTAATAGGTAGATAATTTTTTACAACTGCATAATTGAAAAGTTTTAGAGAGCAATTGTCATAAAACGATACATACGAACAAACATAAAACGATACAAAATGGCATCTATCGTTAAATGAACTAGTTTTATAAGGTAAAAACAACGAATATTAACAGTAATAACTGTGAGCATTTCGCGAGCGTGGCCACTCACGTTCTAAGGTCTATTAGTGGTGTGCGCAGCACTATGGGACCAACCAGTATTTTCCATCTCAAAAATCGATAACTCTGTTGTTTTGTGATTTTTCTCCTTGAAATTGTTTGCACGTATTTGTGAATATCTAGGCAATAAAAGAAATCAAACATCGTCATTTTAAAAATTATATATTTTTTGTAAAAAAATGACAAAGATAAAATTATATGAAATTTCATACAAAAAATTATACAATTATATGAAAATAGCAATAAAAGTTACACTTTTGCTTAAAATAAGTTTAAAACTAAATTATTAATATTAAACAAACAAATAAATGATAAAAAAAATCTTTTTAGCGCTTATCCTTTTCATCACTTTCTATTTCCAACAAATTCTTTAGCTTCGTCAAACAATTCTTTGGATATTAGAAAACTTGATTTATTTATGCTAGATATATTATAAGGATCACATTTACATATATAACGAAACATGCAGAACTTCTTCGTTTGTTGCTGATCTGGAACACTTCCTAGCGTGATGTAACCTATATTTCTTGTAATCTTTATTTCGGGTTTCCTGGACATCTTCGGATAATGTCCTATAGGCAAAACTATATAATGCTCTATTATTTTAGCACCATGTATGGACCAAACGAACTACCAAATAATTATGGTGTGGCGTGTAAATAGCCTACACCTTATTTTGCGTTGTTTTTAAGAACAACTAAAGATGGCGGTACAAAAAAAAATGAAAATGAAATCTCTATCGATGAAATCCATGAGACACCAATACAAATACAACGATTGCAGCAAAAAGCCCACGTACCTTGTCTATTCCTGAGACCACAATTCAGTTCCAGGGAGATTGGAAGGGTGACTCCGTGATGGTGCAGGTATCGTTGCCGGTCGAAGAGAAAATCTCGATTAATCCACCGGTAGAATGGTTGGTTGGTTGTTGAATGTACTTTATGGACCAAAGATAGCATGTAGTACCAGTTATATTTGATTACCTACATATAATTGCGCGGTTATCAATGTATACTGAGTGAGTCGATGGTTGACTCGATGGTTTATTTGAACGACTCTGATTCTTTCGATTGTTAAAACATCTCGGAATCGCCCATCGCTAGTAACTCCAGCTCTAGTGTGATGAACATAGACAATACTAATTCTCAGGAAAGAATCCATTGCCCATCACTAGTATTTAGTAAAGATTGTCGCAGACTTGTTTTTCATATAGTTTGCCTAACAATTTTTCACACACTTTCCAAAGTAAGAAAGTTAGTGTTTTTCACGTATTTTTTTGTAAATTATTATCTCGAATGTGGAATATGTGTTGAATGTAAATAGAGTGCCTAAATATAAAAAAATGGCTACCGTATTCGATAGCCCCTTCATTCGACAACGTTTACATCGTCTTAGGCGTCGCGATTATGATTTTGACGAAGATCAGAGATTCGGTCGATGTGACTGCACAAGCTATTCTTATTTTGTGCTTTCAATGGTGTTATTTTCTGTGGGCACTGTGATTACAGTGTTAGCATTGGGAGACGCCGATGGCTATATTCTCAGCAATTTGGGACACATGTGGCTAGTTGGTCCAATTTTTATATGTTCCGGGATGATGGTTGCTGTGAAAAGTATGCTTTATTTGAGGAGAAAAAGCGTGATACAAATGCTACTACACCAGAGGGCGATTATCAGGGTAAGCTAACATTTTCAAGAACATTATGTTAGACAATATTATTCTAATGTATTTTTTATGACTTGTAATAAATCATTAGTGTTCGTGTTGTCAAACAACAGGTTTTTCAATAATAGTACCAAATAAAAAATATTTGTTAGAAACTTAAAAACAAGTTGTTGTTGTGTTATTGTTTTTTGTCCTAATAATAGTTTCCATTTGTTATCTTCAAAATAATGTTTAAAATAGGATGGCTTTAAGAATTCACCCAGATTAAACGCATTAAAGCCTAACTTAAGGGATTTACAGCAATACTAGCCATTATGTTATGTTAGCATTCAAGTGTGAATTTTATTCAGATATTCATCTGAATTCTTAAAATTTTAAGTTTAATCATAATATTCAATCAACTAGATCCTGATCACTTTTTGCCCTGATAGTAAGCCGGAAATCATATCTTTAACTCTTTTTATTTAAGTGGGGCATCAACTATTATGTACATAACATGACTCTGCTTACTAGGTCACAACCATAAATTTGATTAACACAATTAGAGCTGTGTAAATTTTTTGCATTACAGTTATATTTGCATAAGTGTTTTATTTTTATAAGGTTAAATATAGATGTTTATAGGTTTCTTTGTAAGATTATAGTTTAGAACATAAAACGAATTCACTGTATGCCATTATAATACAGATAATCATCAGCAAATATTTATTTACACCTCACCTTGAACTACTGACTGAACTGTTTGATATGAGATAAAACTAAGAGGCTAATAACAAGACGGACTTAATTAAATAACAAGATAATTAATGTTTGTTTTGCATGCTCACTAAAGGAGAAAGTGTCAAATACCTCCAATATAATAATTATTATTTCTTTTTTAGGATATGGCTGCAGTCCAAGCCGAACAAGCATATGGTGGTCAAGTACCCCGCACTGCATCAAGTGCTACTTTACCGCCTTCCTATGACGCCTTAATAGCAAATGCTGCTGCTAGTAAACCCCAACCTTCCAGCTCTGAACCACCCCCACCAACTTATGATGAAGCAATGTACCTCATAGACGATGAAAAACTACGGATTGATAACAAAAATGATGATAGTGCTAAACAAGAGACTAGCAATCAAATGACTAGTACCGACATAGATCATAGTAAACCCTGAAACATTATAAATACTACTTACGAGTACTTGTTTATTACTTAGGTATGTAAGAAAAACTTAATTCTTCCTTTTGTACTTATATTTTTAGATACATAGTCACTTACTATTAATATAGTGTTCTCGGACGTGCCTAAAATATTGATTTGTTAGCAATATTGTTATATATCTCTCAAATGTAAAGGGTATCTGTAATTTAACAACTAGCTTAAGATAAACTTATGAACTTGTGATGTGTTGACTGCCGCATGCTGTGAGCTGATCTCTTTGTGTTACTGGAGATGATTTTAGATCTGTTTGTATGCAAGTGCATTATTACTCGTTTGGAACAATAATGACATAAAAGGTTACAATTTATGAAAATAAAATACAATGATATTATGTAAAAATGAAGGCTAAAATTTAGTTATTCAAGTAGTTATGGAGTTATTGTCACAAATGAGAAAATGTCCATATACATAGTATTATTTCATCATAGCATTTTTGGCAGTCACATATTTTGTGGTTATTCTAGTGTGACAAGGCACTTCATGTGCCGATTATTTCTAATATAAGGTGTTTCTAATCCAAAAATGCAATTTATTTTCCTTAAAATGCTAATTTTATACAGATCAAAATAATATAAGGAGCTTACACCCAGTGTAATGAGCTACAGAGGAAGTTATTCATGTATTTATCAGCTCCACTATTTGTACATTATTCATCTTGCAATGTTACTAATAATTATTGATTGAAGACTGATGCATTTATATTAGTAATGTTGCCAGGTAACCCATTTACTTTATATCTGATCTTATTCTAAAAAATTACTGCCAAAGATTGTTGGCATTGCATAATATACTTGAGATCTTGCTTTGTTGCATGGCTCAAATAAATTTGAAATGACCTAGTTCAAACTGGCAACCATGAAGGAAACTAAACACACATGATTATGGCTACTGTAAAAAAGAATAGAACTTCCATTCATGTTTTGCTTGGACATAGTTGTTAGTTTGTAAAATAAATGAAGCATTTTGCAGTATTTACTGAACTCAAATATTTACCTTTCTTAATTCTCGAACGTGTTGCAGTGTTTATACAATAATTTAATAAGGTCATTTATTTCGGTCAGGGGTATTTAGATTCAGTGCTAAGAAAAAAAGTACTTAAAAGACTTAACTGAAGTGATCTTTTCAAGGCCAAACATGGCCTTACTTTGTTCTTTGGTGAACAAGTCATGTGCCTTTTTTCAACAAGTGCTCTTTGCTATTTTTACAAGGAGTTAGATTTGACATAGGTGATAGAATAGGAAAAAACGGAATATTAGTTAACTGTATATTATTTGAAAGAATAAGTGATGTATGGCATCAGCTTATAATAACTCAAATACTGGAACTGAGACAAAAAGGAATTATTATTGTTTATTGTGTCTATCATTGTGGCATACCAGAAGTTAATAAATATCAAATAACTTATCAATACTAGAATCCAGCCATTCAAAAAGGCCAATGTTATTTTATAGCATTACTGATTGGCAATGCTATTGGAAATGAAAACAATAGCAATATGTTTGATAACTGTTTACAACATGAGGTTTATTTTGTAGTGATGCTTACAGTCAGTGCAAACGGTAAGCACTAAAGATAACATGCAAAAGGAGTTTTAAGTGCGGCTATAAGCGTGACTACAAAATTCAGCCTTACATTGATAAATACCCCACATAACTATATATGAAATCACGTTTGTGTTTAATTGTATTTCACATGTTGAAATACCGTGAAGTATACACAGTTGTAGTTAATAATAAGTTGTTATTAAAAGTTGCTTCTTGTGTCCTTAAGACTAGTTTTAGTATAGCTTCAGGGATTTATCTTTTTGTGTTTATCAAGTAGTTTTTGATTATTTAACTTCATGTTGCTGTGAGATTAGATTAAACCTCTGTGGATAAACAAGTTGAAATCAATAATATTGTGACTTTTGGTCAGTTTGCACCAAGCGGAAAAATCCTCCCCTTTTTTGATGTCAAGTCAATTTTAAGTATAAAATTGGGCGCTCGCGCATTCTCTAGCACGCGTGGACACGCTTAATGTTTGCGTCGAATTTTATACTTTAAGGCAATACTAATACAGTCTTTTATTCAGTGACATCAAAAAAGTGTATGAGGGTTTTTCCGCTTGGTGGAAACTGACCCTAACAAAATAGAATAAATTCTAAAAATGTTTTGAAATATAAGGAATGTGACGAAGATTATGTAACTACTGACAAAAAGATGTTGATGTTCACTTGTGATTTTAAAACCAACTGCAAATATTTGTACTGATCTCCCTAGAGCTATTAATTATACAATTTTTCAAGTTATCTTGTTGGTGTTCTATTATTAACCTTTAATATAATATTGGGTGTACAAAAAATAGTATTTTACAATATTAAGCCATGGGGGAGGCCTTTGCCCAGCAGTGGGACAGAATAGGCTGATAAAAAAAATATTTAACAAGGAAAAATTTTTTTTCATCTGCTGACAAGCTCTGAGAAAGTATCTCACTAATAATTAATTACAGATACCTATTCTGATCCACACAGTTATATTTAAAAATTAGCTGTCCCGGCGAACTTCGTACCGCCTAACAGTCAATGAATCCTACCCCGCCTACCCTACCTGCCCCACCTACCCTACCTACTCTACCCACCCTACCTACCCTGTCTACCCCACCTACCCTACCTACTCTACCCACCCTACCTACCCTATTCTACCCTCCTAGTACCTACCTACCTATCCTACTCTCGTAGTACCTACCTACCTATCCTAATCTCCTAGTACCTACCTACCTATCCTAATCTCCTAGTACCTACCTACCTATCCTACCCTCCTAGTACCTATCTACATAATTATCCTATTCTCCTAGTATCTACCTACCTATCCTACCCTCCTAGTACCTATCTACATATCCTATTCTCCTAGTACCTGCGTACCTATCCTACTCTCCCAGTACCTACCTACAATAATATATCCTATTCTCCTATTACCTGCCTACCTATTCTACTATCCTGGTACCTACCTACCTATCCTACTCTCCTAGTACCTATCTACATATCCTATTTACCTACCTATCCTACCCTCCTAACCTACCTACCTATCCTACCCTCCTAACCTACCTACCTATCCTACCCTCCTATTACCTACCTACATATACTATTCTCCTAGTACCTGCCGACCTATCCTACTCTCCTAGTACCTACCTACCTATCCTACCCTCCTAGTACCTACCTACATATACTATTCTCCTAGTACCTGCCGACCTATCCTACTCTCCTAGTACCTACCTACCTATCCTACCCTCCTAGTACCTACCTACATATCCTATTCTCCTAGTACCTGCCGACCTATCCTACTCTCCTAGTACCTACCTACCTACCTATCCTACCCTCCTAGTACCTATCTACATATCCTATTCTCCTAGTACCTACCGATCTATCCTACTCTCCTAGTACCTACCTACCTATCCTACCCTCCTAGTACCTACCTACATATCCTATTCTCCTAGTACCTGCCGACCTATCCTACTCTCCTAGTACCTACCTACCTATCCTACCCAACCAGCAAAAACTAGGCTTAAAACAATCTCTAGACTACTGTTTTGTTGCTCTTAAATCACTCCTATATAATGATATAAGCCCGGATTTGGGCACCAATTATAAGCTTATTTAGTTTAATATCGTTCTAATATCAGTCTAATTGAATGCTGTTTGCACTTACTGAAATCTAGCCAAAGTTAATTTAAGCCGACTTAGGCTAATATTGCTTTTACGTAAGTATCATGTAAGCCTGCATAGGCTTATATTGGTCTAAGGTTAGAATATTTTGAGAATTTTTCGTCAGATCCAACTTAAAAGTTTGTGTGAGTGTTGGCTTGAAATTAAATGAAACAAATTAAAGTTAATATTGTGTGAAGTTAATGTTTATACTGTGTGGTACGGCACTTTAGTACCTATAAAAGTAGTTATACGGTAAGTAATCGTATTGGAATTTATTATTTACTGTTAAATAGACCTGGTTTTACGCTTCAAAATTCATGCGCCTTGTTAGATAAGGTATTTCCTGTTCTCGTTTAGTTATTTTATTTGTTAATTTGTATTGATAGTGTCGCCATTAGTATAGCTGCATTTTACAAGCGCACTATTAAACTAATGTAAGATTGTTTACTCTAATATTAGCATTCGGTATACTAAAGATAACTCCATATTGGAATAAATTAGGGTTCCTCGCAATTTTACTTAAAACCTTAAATCGACAGAGAGAAAAACAAGACACGAAGTCGGCGCAGTTTTCTTCAACCTTTTCCAGTTTTTGTAATCCATTATAACAATTAAATTTAAAAACTTAAAATAAAATATGGCCAGCAAAATTACTCTTAAAACTATTTAAATTAGTTATTCCCAAAATCGATCTAAGATCAAACGCTCTTATATGGGTCTTGTCTTTTATATTGTAAATATGTTGAACCCAAATCACTCTAATATCATACTTAACCAGTGGTATTGATCTTATATTAGTTTCAAATAAGATCAGAAATGCACGTACTCACAGTACTCTTAAGCTATGCTGATATTAGTCTGACATCTTACAATAGCATTTAGCAAGTCTAATATAAAATCAAACGAGCTTAGAAAATACCCATATAAGAGCAAGTTTTTCTCAAGTGCAACTAGTCTTAGTAAAAGCTCTTATATACATATATGAGACTTGGTTATGAGACTGACCATTCTTGAGGCCATACCGGCTTGTCTAAAAGTAATATAGGATCCATGGTATGTTCTAAAACAAATATAAGAGCGCTTTAAGCCTACTACTCTTAAAAAGTGCGAGTTCTGAGACTGTTTTGCTGGTTGGGTACCCTCCTAGTACCTACCTACATATCCTATTCTCCTAGTACCTGCCGACCTATCCTACTCTCCTAGTACCTACCTACCTACCTATCCTACCCTCCTAGTACCTATCTACATATCCTATTCTCCTAGTACCTACCGATCTATCCTACTCTCCTAGTACCTACCTACCTATCCTACCCTCCTAGTACCTACCTACATATCCTATTCTCCTATTACCTGCCTACCTATCCTACTCTCCTAGTACCTACCTATCCTACTTTGGTCATCAGTGCGGTTAGCACGTGAGGTAGGTAGAGCTCTTCCCACATTTGATTGACTGCGACGACCTAAGTCAGGTCGTCTTCTCCTCGGCATCGTAAATTGTAATTAATCAAATTGAGAAAATTTTTCGCTCATTTAGCAGTAAAGTGTCACTGTCACAAAATATCAACAAAAAAAGAACACATTACTTGGAATGTCACTATCACAAAGGATCACCAAATTAAAGAAAGTTCTCGCGTACGTAGCCACAAAGATAGAAGGATGCACTCATAGATATCTTTAACACAATATCTTATCACTTTTGTTGAGTTTCGGAACGCCACATTAGATCCTCCAACGCGCACGCGAATTTGAACTTTATGCAGCGGTAATAAATTACAAATTGACTCTCCATTTTCTTTAGAAAACGTTTGTATGGGAAATAGAAAAGTGCTGTTTTGAGGGTTTTCCCGGCAATTATTCGAATTTTTCTCAACTTTTAAACCTTCCCTAGACCTCCACGAACATTTCAAAACCAAGATAAGATAAATCCGTTCAGCCGTACTCGAGTTTTAGCGAGACTAATGAACAGCAATTCATTTTTATATATATAGATAGATAACTAGTCTGTTAACTTTTTATCATACCAAATTGGCTGAATAGATGTTTAGCGCGTCAATAAGCCATGACCTGGGTCTTAAGACATTTTATTCCAGTAGGTTGTTCCCGTGAGATAAGTAGTGTAGGAGAGGGAAATTAAAAAAATGCAGTACATTAGAGAAAATATGATTTTTATGCAACACTTAGATTCTTACCAAACTACAAAGTTAAAAAAAAAAAATGTCACTATAAAGTTATGTCAGTCTTCCAAAGTACTTAGCTCTAAAGCAAACATCTCTCAATTGAGGCCACTGTACCACCACAATGTCTGCAAAGAACTGAAGTATTTTTCCAGTCAACGAGAGGGTGCGCACCCTGCATATACTCTCTATGAAAACTATGCGACAATCTAATATAAACAAACATCTCAGTACAAAAGCAACAACACAGACCGGAATGCAGGTCCCAGGACCATTACAAAATATTACATCAGGATTAAAATGATAGATTACAGGTAAAGTGCACCAAGTAGCATACAGAGTGCTGATTACTGAAGAAAGATATGACTGCTGTACGTTTCTACTTCTGGGTATCCTACTGAGAGTGTAGTCAGTACTTTCTTTCTCTGTTTCATGAATCTTGACCGCACTGCTGACATCACTGTCAGCTAAAATATACATCCTCGGCTGATATTTCTTCTTATCAATACTTTTCACAAATCTCAATAATTCTGTTGTATGACCTCCAGAGCCGATGCAGAAAATTGTACGTAAAGACTTTTCCCTTGTCAGTCTACATTTACCGGTGAAAATTTCATACATCAACCATAGTACTCGAACAAGGAATGCTAAGATAACACCTAGCAAGATATAGATGAAAAATTCAAGAATTGTCATGTTTTCTTAGTTTTTCAGTAGTTAATATGAGACTCCTTTCAATACTATTGTTTTTTTATGAATAATAATTTTAATTTGAACTAAACACTAATGTTCTTTTGATTGTATCATTGGACGTATGAAGTTCTGACCTGACGTCTGTCATTGATAAGTCGATTTTGACGCTCCGACAAACGTTTGGAAATTACAGACTTAGTTTTTTCGTTACCGATTACTGATGCTAAGTGAATTTCCTCCGTGCCTCGGAAAGCACGTTAAGGCCGGGCGCATACATACTGATTCCTGATCAGAAATCCTGATCAGGTTTCCTAATCAAGAATTCCGTGTGGAGAGCGCACACATTCTGTTCTTTGCATTCGGAATTTAAACGAATCAGTTCGATCATAGACGCTTCTGATAACGTACGAGTATGGACGACGAAGACGAATTGATGCTCATTGCTCTTTTATTGGCGCTAGATAAAAAGGGCATAAAACGTCGTTATTGGGTGCATCCACTGAATACCCAAAGATTAACTGAGAGTCAATTCTATGTCAAAAGAGCAAAGTTACGGGCATACCCAGAAGAATTCTTTAAATAAAATAAATCATTATAATCATCATAAATATAATAAATCATTATAATAATAAATCTTTCATATCACGGTTATGATAATCCGCGTGATTTATATCCCATATGCATTGGTGTTTTTCAACACTCATTATCAAATTCTCGGCATCGCACATTTTTTTTGACAGCGGACGGAGAGCGTTACTCGTCGTACGTCTACTCGGCACAGCGCCAACGCGATTCTGAATGCAAATTTCCGTACGTGTGTGGCGATCGAGCCAAAATGTATGCGAATGCTGCGTTCGGGATGACGTCATTAGGTTTTTTTCCGTCCTTCCAAAACGAACGCACGGAGAAATTCCGAACCGAACGTCAGGTTTTTTTCTGTCCGGAAAAAGTAAGAACGGTGTGCGCCTTGTCGAACAAATTGTATACACGCGGACCATTCAGGTTTCCGAATCTGAAACCCTGATACGGAAACCTGATCCGGAATCAGTACGTATGCGCCCGGCTTTAGCCGTTGGTCCCGGCTGTCAATTGTACATCTTTGACAGTCGTTACAGATAATCAGTAGCTCGAAAGTCTGACAACCAGTCATACCAAGCGGTTTCGTAGTACCTAGTACTAATTGGGTTGTGGAGGTCAGATAGGCAGTCGCTCCATGTAAAATACAGTTGCATCCCGTTAGACTGGAAGCCGACCCCAAGATAGTTGGGAAAAGGCTAGGCAGATGATGATGATGGTTACTGATGCTGAGCGTATAATTGAACCGGCAACTTTTGCAGTTATCGATTGATATACTCGTAGTATGTCCCATAAAAATTCTCAGGTCCCTTGCAACGGACAGCAATAAACTGGACAATTTAATCAGTCAACGGCGCATTCTATCGTGTTGGACTCATGAATTGTCCGTTAGGCGGTAAGATCAAAAACTTGATGTAAGTAGCGTTTTTAGCTACTTGGGTAGTAATCATTAATATCAATAATGAAATTACTCTGCTTTAATTTATTTTTTGAAAGTACGGTTTCTAACAAAAGTAAGTTTTAAAAGGTTACATTTCAATTGATGATTTCACTGGACCGACGACTGGACGTCACTCGCACAAACGTCAAAGTGACAATTTGGCAAACAAATGCAAACACTTTTGGTTTCAGTGACGAGTGAAAAAGCGAAATTCTTGATTATTGTATCGTTTGTATTGTTTTCTTAAAAATAATGTAATCAATTAAAGCTATAGTTTTAGCACAGATTTTATATTAAAACCATTCAAGATGAGGTTCCTAAGTATATTGGGGTCCAGTGTGTTTCAAATTCTTTCGCTTATTTTTGTTTTGGGTTATCTTCTCGGTGTTTTGAATTTATACTTTAGTGACAAAAATAACTATTGTATAATGACTTATATGTTTGAGTATCCACAGTTTGTGGTTAGTATCAGCTTGATTTACGACCAACAACTGCCAAAAAATCTCCTAACAATGTGTTTAATCATGAATATTTTTAGCGATTATCTGTTCCGGAGAATAAGATTTATCCCCAATATGGATTGTATGCGTATAGTGAAGGAAGGTTTACTGAGAGAGCCAGAAAAATGTGGTATGTTTTAACTCTAAGATACACAGTTAATATTTAGGCATATTTCATTGAAAACAATATTTTTAAAGGTGAAAGAACCAGAATGACTTTGACCTCTGCTTATCTCCCTAGGCAGTCCCATACAGGTGTGCTAATATAAAGAAATAATAAAGAAAGCAAAGTGAAGTTATTTACATAATACAATCAACAGGTTTGATGGTGTGCCAGTGCTGTTCCTGCCTGGGAATTCGGGCAGTCACATGCAAGCTAGGTCACTGGCTTCTGTTGCTCTAAGGAAGGCTCTTTCAAAGGGATATCAATACCACTTTGATTTTTTTACAGGTAAGTCCAATATCAATATTAAGAATACTTAAATGACTTCTTCTTTCGAATTTGGTCAATTTTGTTTGTCAAACTCATTTCAAAATATGGAACAGTAAAAATAATCGAATTGGCAAGTAAAAGCACACCATTGAGAAAAGTGGAAGGAATGGGGGAAAGCCTTGACCCAGGAGTGGGACAATAGGGGTTGATAAAAAAATAAGTGACTTGGAAAACTGCTGCAGTTGAAATCATGTCATTGAACTTCAAAATCATGCCAACTCATTTATTTATCACATTTTGTGACAATTGAGCTATAAATAAACATTATCCAATATGTGTTCAATTTCAAATAAAATGATGGTCTTACAATGTGTTCCCCACTGGTGAAACATAATTATGTTGTCTGATAGAAATAAACGATTCATCAAAGAGGAGAGAGAGAGAGAGAGAGAGACTGAGAGAAATAGAGATTTCAACATGTTTTTATACTTCCTTAAAATTTTATCTCCAATGTTATATATATATTCATCAAATTGTCCTTTTAGTCAGTTACAATGAAGAGTTGTCTGGTCTGTATGGAGGTGTGCTTCAGAGCCAGACTAAGTTTGCAGCAGCATCCATAACGAAGATCTTGAGTTTATACAAGAGTAATAAGTATACAAAGACTGTACCAACATCAGTTATACTCATTGGACATTCTATGGTAAGTAAATTCTTGAAATATTGAGGACTGATTCCTTCAAAATCAAGGCATTACTTACTAATACACCAGTTCTATGCATGTTTGTATTGTCAAAGAATTGATCAGTCAAAAAAGATTTTTTGAGCTTAATCTTCAGATAACTTTTATCTTAGCAATAAAAATTATGATTTGACAGCTTTTATACAAAAATATGTTAAACTATCATAAAAATTATCTGACAGTTGGAAAATCTGCCCATTTAATAATTTATATTCTTTACAATTTTTTTAAATGACTGTTTGTATAATATTAAAATATTATTCTGTTACAAATTATTGTGTTATGATATGACTTACAAAATGCATAATAATTATGTGGTAACAATTTCTTATCCAAGACAATTTATCTTGATTGTATTATCACTTTATGGTTTATTATGACATCTAACATTGTGTTTTATAATTATGTAGTTTATCATATAGCAGTATTTTATTATCTAACAAATGTTATCAGAATTGAAATTAAGAGTATGTGCCAAAATCAATGAGTTAGTAAAAAATGTTTAAACCTATCACTTTCCTAGGGAGGACTTATAGCAAAACGGCTGTTGGCTTACCCAAGTACGATCAATGTGACTTCAGTAGCCATCTCCTTAGCTGCACCATTGGAAGCTCCTGTAGTCAATGTGGATGCAGCAATGGATGACTACTACATGTTAATGAACCTCGAATGGGACAAACATATTAATAATGACATGGAAATTAAAAGGAAGAAAGTTCTGATCAGTTTCGGGAATGGACCTCGCGATGTATTGATACCCTCTGGTTTGACTGCATCAAACGACAGCTATATTAATGCTTTGGTAAGAAAAAAATTGTAGGCAATTTCATAAAAGTCATTTGTTCTCTGCAGTCTTTAAATAGGATTCTATAACTATCGCTTTTCACATTATGTGCGTATTGAACATTGCATGCGTTCGGCGATGCGGGTACAATCCTTAACGGTTGAAAACATGCGACGATTAACCGTATTTTTGCGCGATAAAAGTTTCATTTCTCTACAAAGTGAATCTTTTTGTATGCCTTATTCGTTGTTTTACTCGTTTCTAGTTTTTACCTACGATTTCACTATGGTATCGGTATGCGCTACGAAATATGTTAAAGCTTCGTAATACTTTCTCAGACCACAGCAGTACCAGGAGTTTGGGCATCACCAGACCATGTGTGCATAGCTTGGTGCAAACAAGTAGTGATGGCGATTAATAGATATCTGTTCTCTATCGTGGATCCTACCACAGAACAAGTTGTTGAAGATCCTCAGATATTGATGTCGCAAGCTAAACTACATTTCCAGGTATGAATTCTGCAAAATAAATTCATCAAATCTGTTTTTATTTTAGTTTTATCGTGTTTAGGATACCCGTCCCGCCTGCATAGTTTCTCTAGCTAATTGAATTTGACCTTGTATAATTTCACTTTGATGTCAGGTCTCCATCGACGAATTTTTAGACAATTAATAGTTCAACATGAGCTTTTTTGAGCAAATCATCGATTATTTGATATTTTTTATAATCCTTGGAGAAACGAGTATCGAACCTTTGGTATTTTGAATTGTATTCCATAATAGACTGCACTTTTCCACTACCCTTGGTAAACATCAGTATCTGTAATATTTAACTTGACACTGGGGACTTGTCATGAGTGATAAATAAACTTGTAAAGCTGATTGATATATCACAGATCGCAACTTGATACATGATACAATTCAGCGGAAACATAATTCCGGCCTATTCATATCTGGGTTAATTGTAAGGTGTATAATTCAGTCAATATTTGCGAGTAATCTCGATAAGATAAGACTTAATAGTTGTATTCATGTTTTGACTGTTTCGTTAGCCTTCGTTCGCATTTGAACCAAGACACGATGAAAAATCGCCCGTGTGAAAGCGGGCTTACTCTGTGGTCAAAAGCGAAAAAAAAAAATCGAAATCAAAATAACGTGGGATCTATATTTTCCTACATATAAGAACTTTCTTCACATTTACAAATTCTGCGTCCGATTTATTAACATTAATCGCCCCCGTTACAAAGGACTTTAACATAATTGACGAGTGTATTACCCACCTCTGCCTGCCGTGAAAGAATACAGGCATGTGTAGGTACATGTTGCTCTTGATTACAATTTAAAACTTCTTTCAGGCCAATCGTTCGATGATATTAAGTCCAGATATTCCTCGCGCGAATATGACCATGATAGCTGATGCCTTCTGGTATGAGGATAACAGGAGAATCTATCAGATATCCAGGCCCCAGATTGATAAGTAAGTACTTTGCCCAACTCTATCTATAACTCTACTTAATGAAACTAACTTTTTGTCGATGGGAAATCCCATCGGGGAAACAGTTTCTATGATGTTTGAATTTTAATAGAGGCCATGACATATGAGTTTGTTGCGGTGCTCTTTCTCATAAATTCACTATCTAAACAAGCTCTTGCGGAAAAAACGGCGGCCTGTTATAAAAATAAAATAATATTATTAGGTACTAGATCTATTACCCACATAACATAACATAACATTACATGTCTGCCTAACCCCTCGTGGATTACAGGCATTGATGTTATGTTATGTAGATACTAGATGACGCCGAACTTCAACATATTAATTATTATAATCTGCTCCTCTTTTTTGGTTCAGTTCTACAATATATTTCAAATAAAAAAAAAGAAACTACCTCATTATATATTCGCGGGAACGAACTGTTATCGCAAGTTCAGAGCTTTTTCCCGTATTGGAAATAATACTCGTTTGTTCCATTATATATTATGTTACATATTTCATATCATTGCTGCACTATGCAGTAATGTCACCCACACCGCCGGAAATTACAATTTATTACGCTGTAATCACACTGCACTTGCACTCTCGTCTCGTTGATTATTGTATGGTCTGCAATAAAAGTCGATTTAAATATTATAAATGCAACTCTGTCTATTACCTTTTCACGTCTTAACGGCTGACTGAGATATAGGCAATTTGGATTAGGATACAATACTTTTTTACGTCAACCTTAAGGTATGCCAAATTTTATCAAAAGCGATTCAGGCGTGAACAGACAATAGGCACACAGACGGAGTTACTCGTCCATTTCATAATAGTATGGACTATGGACTAGTAACAAATTTAATTAATCTGGTGAGGATATTTTTTACTTCAACTCGCATTTTAATCATTTAATTGAGTCACAGACAACTTATGTTGCCAAAGTGTACGCTGATTACAAAACAAAGTTATACATTTTGCAACGTCGCGTCGTTTTCTTCCAATGAACATTCATATCTTTTTTGTGTATCAATGTCGAATGACATCAGCTATTGCTACAAGTCTGTATAGCTGAGGAATATGATTTGCATAATTATATTTTCTGTACTGATAATGAAACGATAATTTGGTCACGCACGGTAGGTTCTAGTAGCTATTCTGCCTGACCAGCTACTGAGCTACGTATTATTTATATATCTAGGAAACCATGAAAGGAATAAAACTTTAAAAACTTGTAACCATATCTGAAAAAAAACTTTCGGATTTATGATCTGTTTTGCATAGTAAATTATAAGGTTCTAATGTTTTTGAAGTAAAAAAAAAATATGCATTAAAGGTGCAGCGTTTTTGCGATAAATATCGAAAAAGTCGATTTAACAGAACTTGTCCAATAATTTTTATTGCCAGGGACGTTACAGTGATTATAATTTTGTAGTTCATAATTTACTAGTACGTAAACCGACCGAAAGTATTTCAAATATCTAAATTAGTTTGTATGCTACACGGCCAAGGTCCTTGTTGTCACATCTTTTGTTTTAGACAAATGGTAATAAACTTAAGCCTGTTTCCCACAGCACTTTTAACGCCATACGACCTCATGTAACTTAAAAATATTTGACTTGTACAAGTGTTATTTGAAATTTAGGTACTGCTTGCACCCCATGCATTTAGCTGTCTCCGGATAGACTAGAAGCTGACCACAATAGTTGCAAGAGGCTGATGAGGCTGATGCAGTTTTCACTTATCAGGAAACCAATTGCTATGTGAAGCGGTCTTTACTCATTTACGTTTTTTTATGACGTGTTGCTATGTATCTATGTTTTGGCGAAGATCCAGAGATGCAGTAAACGTGTATTTTAAGATTCTATAACGACGTCATTTGAATATTTCCGTCTATCGTTTACATATTAGACGCATTAAGTTTTATGAGAAAAATGCAGTTTTATAGTCTACGCTCTTTCGACTTTGCGGCTACGGGCTATTAGTAAGAAATTGCGTACTTTATGAAACCGTAACAAAGTAGTATTGTAAGCGGAGGAAACTCCTTAGAAATGAAATGACATTGCCTGCTATGTTGGGAAACAAGCGTGAATATTGTTCTACGGCTATTTGTTGTAATAGTTTTCATACGGAATGTTGCAGAAATACATTATGCTTGTAATGTTTAACTGTTATTTTATATGCCACTTATTGCAACATGCAATTTGTTATATCAATTGCGAAAGCAATAATCCACTTTGAGCAAGCGTAGTGGTCCTCGCACATATCTTCTCTGCTAGCAGGACTTACTCACACAGTTCGGTCGACAAAAAAAATCATAATTTTAAGGATATTTAAATTATTTTGAAGACCATACTATAAAGATGTTCTTGACATTGATAAAACTGAATTCATCCACTTTACTTACTGTGCTAGCTGGTCCATATCCTGTGGTTTTGTAAGTATCATAATTAAATAACCACCGTCTTTCCAGAACAACATATCTGATGATCCGGCTAGTCGCGTTCCCACAAAATCGATTCGTGGCCGTCGAAGCCGTCAACGTCGATGATAAGGAGTGGATATTTGGATGCAACGCCAAATATACCTACTTTTCTTTTAGATACTGGTAAGATATTTGTTTGTTATTAATTTAGTATTTAAGAATAGGAAACAATGTTGTTTTTCTGTAGGAATATCTATACTTCGAAAGGCTAAGCCACTACATGACTATTCAAAAGCACTTTGGATCTATTGAAGTATTTATGCCTTGGAATTATGCGTTATGTGAAGTATTACAGAACAAACCGTTAATGGACACGGTAAGAACTGGTATTTGCTGTCAATGGACAGGACGAAATGTGAATTTACTACCACGGGGTCATCCTTTAATCACGTGAGGTGCTTTGTACCCCTCCCACTTGGTGATAAGTCGTCAGGTTTTAGGCCACCCCTCTTCCCCCCTACCAGCATCACGTGTAATTTTAAATTATTGAAAAGCTTGGAGATTTTCAGAAAGTTAGACACAAGTAAAACAATATAGCCGTAGGAAAATACAGGTGATTGTCACACTGGGGTATAT
Source organism: Standfussiana lucernea (assembly GCA_964057025.1). Classification (NCBI taxonomy): domain Eukaryota; kingdom Metazoa; phylum Arthropoda; class Insecta; order Lepidoptera; family Noctuidae; genus Standfussiana; species Standfussiana lucernea. The sequence continues at coordinate 7,098,746 of OZ059797.1, read as the reverse complement.
CATTAGTACAGAGGGAATTAAAACAGATCCGTCCAAGGTACAGGCAATCATCAACATTCCCCGTCCGACAAATATAACGGAGTTAAGGTCGTTTTTGGGAATTACAAACTTTTATGGGAAATTTGTTAGAAACATGAGTAGTAGGTTAGCAACACTTTACGAACTGTTAAAGAAAGGTAAACAGTGGGATTGGTCGATTGAGTGTGAAAAAGCTTTTGTAGAAATTAAAAAAATTTTAGCGGGGGCGCAAGTATTAGCGCATTACGAGCCTCGGGAACCATTGATATTAACGTGTGACGCAAGCGCGCGCGGGGTCGGCGGGGTACTAACACAGCCCGGTGAACGAGGCGAGCGACCGATAGCCTATGCGTCACGCACACTTACAGAAGCGGAAAAAAACTATTCCCAAATACACCGCGAGGCGCTAGCTATTATATTTTGTGTAAAGAAATTTCATCAGTATTTATATGGCCGCAACTTCATTCTACGTACAGATCACAAACCATTAGTATCAATATTTGGCCCGAATACCGGAATACCGACTATGGTGGCGAGCCGAATGCAAAGATGGGCAATTATCTTATCAGCGTATTCGTTCAGTATCGAGTACGTACGTACCGATCAAAACGGAGCGGACGGGTTTTCTAGATTACCGCTGGCCTCCAGTAACTCAACTACGGCCGTGCATCCGGAACAAACCCATTTGCACTTTGTACAACAATCGTTGTTATTAGACTATAATGAAATTAAACGTCAGACAATGCGAGACGGGGAGTTGTCAAAAATATTGAGTTACATAAGAGATGGCTGGCCTAGTGAATGTGAGATAACAAACTTAAAACCTTACTTCAATAGGAAAAAGGAACTTTATGAAGAATTAGGATGCGTTATGTGGGGGTATAGATTAGTGGTACCGGAAGCGTGTACGAGTAAGGTGTTATTAATGTTACACGAACCGCACATGGGTATAGTAAAGTCAAAGGCTTTAGCTCGAAGTTATGTATGGTGGCCCGGGGTCGACGAAGCTGTGGAGCACATGTGTCGGGGGTGTGAAGTGTGTGCGGCTCAGGCAGACGCGCCGCCTCGGCAAGCACCGCGCATGTGGCCCTGGCCGAACCGACCCTGGAGTAGGATACATATCGACTACATGGGGCCGATAGGCGGTAGGACATACCTAGTGGTAGTGGACGCCACCTCCAAATGGTTGGAGGTATTCAATGTCTCAAGCACTACAGCGTTCAATCTAATCGATAGGTTAACGGAGTTGTTTAGTAGATGGGGCTTACCTAGACAGATAGTTAGTGATAACGGTACACAGTTCACATCGAAGGAATTTCACGATTTTACAAAAAGTAACGGGATTGAACACATACTTACAGCTCCTTACCATCCAGCTTCAAACGGATTAGCAGAAAATGCAGTTAGACTTCTAAAAAGGGTAATAAAGAAAGCTATGACAGAAAAACAAAATATAGATAAAGCCATTTGGACATATTTACTGCATTATAGGAACGTAGAACATTCCACGACTGGAGAAAGTCCGGCGATGATCTTGTTAGGTAGGCGTATACGTACTCGGCTGGACACTATCAAACCAGATAGGGAAACCAAAGTACATCGAGTCCAACAAAGACAGGTAGAATCTGTGGAAGGGGCGAGTAGATGTGTCGGGGAAAAGGGGGATGATGTATGGTATCGACAATACTTAAAGGGGGAGAAATGGATTCCCGGTAGAATATTAGATTGTCTAGGCCCTAGTAATTATAGAGTCATGGGGCAATCCGGAGAGACAATTCACAGGCATATTGACCAATTGCGTAGGAGAACAGGAGGGAGATTATCCTTGGTATCTAGTGGTCCTAGTATAACGAAGCGATCAGCAACAGATTCTCAGACGACACACAAGGCGGGTGAAGACAGAGGTGAGGGGCCTCGGACGGAGGGGTCGCCAAGTCAAAAGGCAGAGTCGCCGCCGGCTCCACCCATTACCGAACAAATAGCTGTAGACGCTCAGATTTCCACGGAAGGTCAGGTTGTCTTGCCTCAGGTGCCGTCGACTCCACACCGCGCCGTCAGGCAATGTAGACTTAAGATTCCTAATTATAAGATTTAGAATAGTCACTGATTATTTCTCTTAGTAAGTTAAGTTTAGTTAAGCTTTTGATAAGTTAGTTGATAAGTTACGTAATGATTTAGCAGGAAGGAGTGTAATGAAGGTACTTGCATATTTGTATAAGTGAACAAACTAGTGGGTAGGATCAAGCTTCTGTAAGAGAGTCGAATTATAACGGTGCTGCTGGATGTGCGTGTATTATTTACTGACCCTGGACATTACACACACTGACCCCCATCGTGATTAATCAAGATTGTTTTCGGGCCCCCTGTTTGAACTTCACGTGATTAAAGGAAGACCCCCCACCTACCTAATAATCAGCTAATTGGAGACCGCAATTTAGTTTTTTTTTCCTTTCTACAGGATAATGTATTGACGTTCAAACTCCGTAGTTAAATTGTGGGCCGATTGAATTTAGCATCGCGTGTTTTGCTACGTAGCATATAAATTATACATATTCCTGACTGAATTCTAGGATGACTTTGTCCACAATGAAAGTGCAACGGCGACTATTGAATAGTACTTCTTAGTTACTTCAATAAAATTGAAGTTCCTCGATAATAATAATATTCTACAATATTTAAAACATTCTCAGCGTATTTTGCCAATTCAATTTCATTTCATTCAAATGTCAATTTCATTTAGAGAATAAATTAAGTAAAATACACTTCGTCAAGGACCCACCAAGCAAACCCACCGGTGGGTCTCCAAATACTGATGTGTCTCCCAAGACCTACTGATTGGTGATTATTTGGTGGTGGGTACCAGGAACTTAAATTTACGAAAGAAAACAATTACAAATTAGCATAAATCTACCCTTTCAATTAGAGCAGAACGTTTTATTTTTTGAACGGTACAAATTTACATGTGTATTAACTTTTACGCCAAGATTTCGATACTGTAGATTATTTATCGAGTATCTAATCTGCAAATAAATTATGGGATGATGACTTTGTTCTCTGCTCTCAACAAAAGTGTAACGATAAAGTGTGTAGGTATAAGTTTTTAACCTGACTAACTAACACTAACATTATTTTTAGCACATAAAACGGGATATTTACCATGTTTATTATTGGTTTTGAGTTCCCGATATTTCCGCGTTGTTGCAAGCACCATGATCACGGATAATCTGTTCAATTACTACTAATACTGTTTACAAAATCAATAACAAACATGTTATATATCCCGTTTTATGTGCTGAAGATAAAGTATGTAGGTAGTCCGTCTACCAATCGGGGTTAACCAATGACCTTTGCATAGCCAGTTATCTAGAAATTACAAAGTGTGTTTACATTTAGCCTTCAATGCCGTTTCTGGAGCTCAAAGATGTATTGCTTATTTTGGGGGCAATGACTGTGTTCATCCTTATCAGTCTATAAGCGATATGACGCGATGAGTGTTATTGAATAGAGCTTTGACATAGATCTTGAAACTAGACGGCCATTTTGGCGCGATGGAAAATTATTATCAAATATATTTACATACTGCCAATTCGGCTGTAAAACGGGTCATTAATCAATTACGTGAATGGACAATCGATTTTATGCGTGCAAAGAATGCCGTCTGTTAATGTTCGGAAATATTAATATGAGTTCAGACCGGTACGTTTTTTTTATATCAGCCTACTAAGTCCCACTGCTGGGCAAAAACCTCCCCCATGGCTTTCCAATTTGGTTTAAATTTACCTTAGCCGACCATTCCGTTAAGAATGAGTCCAGACCGTCACGCCAGCGTTTCTTGGGTCTCGGTTACGACGGCTATCTTCAGGCACCCACTGAGTGACTATCTTCGCCCATATGTCCGGCATCATCCTAGAAACGTGACCCGCCCAGTCCCATTTTAACCTCGCAGACTTATCGCCAACATCGGCGATGCCTGTCTTAGACCGTATTAAGGTGTTGTCCATTCGATCGGAGAGTCTAGATACAAGTAAACAGTTAAAATATTTTTTTTAGTAAACACGCAACATCGTTGGTAGAACTTAGCCGCTGGACGGGGGCTGCCAATGACTTTGGACGACGTAAACTGGCAACGATAAACTTACACAAAATCAAGGAGGAGTACCCTGATTGGTCGCATGTCATCGTCAAAGTATCGCCTACTAAGAAACCGGTGAGTAATAGACAATATTGTCTTTTATAATTCTGTATCCAAAATGACGTTAACATTTGTTCACTCATTCGTCTTTCACGTCACATATGGAAATTAATGAGGTATAATCTATTTTCAGCTAAAACCTTCCATCATTTCGGTGAGTAAGGAAAAGGGCATTTATTTCAATCCTAGTTGTATTGGCCGGGTTCCAAAATTGTATTGAATGATTAGTTCTGAAGTAAAATACGTAGTTTATGAGTAAGACTTAATCATTGAGGAGTACACACGGCGCCACACCAACCTATGCATATCCAGTATAGCTTTTCCTCCCTTTGTATAGACCTTTCGTACAATGCAAGATTAGCTTACACTGGTTATGGTATAGTTTGATTGGTTGTCGTGTGTACACACTTGGCTCTTAGAAAGCAATACTTAAGGTCTCACATAGGTGTGTGCATTGATTGAAAATGTGCGTTAATCTATATGTGTTAGTAGTTTCCATGATTATGCGTTAAGTAATGCACACATAAACCGCATATGACGTAAATAAATGCCCGTTTTCGCTAACACGACTCAATCAAATCGAACTAGTCCAATTTTTTTTTCGAACCCAGAAAGGGTTCCTAAGAGAAAGTGGTCCAGTTTGATGGTCTGAATCACCACCTAAGAGGCACTGCGTTAGACCCTGTATTATATGAGTATTTTAAAAGTCCCGCCTTGTTTTCAGATAGTCCTAAACGTGGATGTAAACGACCACGCATCACGTCAGATAGAAGTGGACCTTCCCTCAGATTTCTCCTTCGGAAAGTACGTTATTGTCCAAGAGACCGAACCAGACAGTTTGTACTACGAGTTGGTGTTGAAAGACTTCAATATACTGCATCAAGCTTATCTGCTGTATGTCGAACCTACTGCGAATTGCAGGGCCACACAGTATCATGCGTCCGCGGAGTTTCATGTTCCTTGGGCCCCGAACCATGAATATTATCATTATTTTACGTAAGTACCTAAAATGTTTAGTTGCAATATATGCAATCACACGGTAATACCAAAAAGTCTTGACGTATTAATTTCAAATAAAAAACCAGTTATAGACAGGTTTATTTGACCTTAACTAAGCTGTCGTTATGAAACTCGTAATCTGTGTTTGTGCCATTCAAATGTTAAGCCAATAAGTTAATAATTAAGATCTTCCCGGTTTTGTTGATCCCAAGTCGGCGTTTAAATAAATCAAGATCAAAATTGATAGAAGATCTTGCTTTGATGAAGCGACGATTGCAGTACGTACTGCTAATTCTTCAAAGAGAGGCATAAGCAGGCATACAGGCCAATAGAAGTAAACTCACAACCAAATAGAAACGTCCATAGCAAGTGCAAGAAATAATTAAGAAAAATCGCATCTGAAATCGAGATTCACACACAAAGCAGTAACCGTCTAATAGATAGGAGTGGAATGATTTTATGACCAATTAGCGCATTGGAAACCGCCATAGGAGTTTATTTTTGAAATAAGTCAAATAAAAACAGTAACAAACAAAATATTCAAAAACAAAAAGATGAAGCTACAGTTTCTTTATAGCTACTCCACGCCCGACAGCAGCAACTTGCAACCTTATTGTAATAAAAATACAGATCAGTGTGATTTTCAAGCTGGTGCAAAATCAGAGGCATTATTTACCCGTGAAAGGACTGTAGTTGCCCATTTCAAAGCATCGATCTCTAGCCAGTAGTAGTAACAGTTGAATGTGAACCTTATTTTTTAAGCAATAAGGTTCATGCTCCGTGGGTAAAAGATTTGAGATGATGGACAATATTCATAGCTCTGTCACAAAGTTTGGGCGTTATTTTTGGCCGAAACTCAAATTAACGGGTAAAAATAAATTAACGGATACTTTATCATGTTTGACAAGACTCGCTTTTATTGAACTTAGTTTAAGACCACAGATATAATAAATACAGGAGATATGATTTGTAAACAAATGTATTCGAGTTCAGATGTCGCCGTGTTCTCCCCACTTAATTCACTAACACAAAAGCAAAAACTATAAGAACGGCACACGAGCTCATATTTCTCCCGCACACTAAGAAACTTACAGCAACACTAATAAACTCACTAATAGAACACAGGCATACATGGGGCGGGGCTTCTACCTATAGCTACGGACTCAGAATAAACACACATCGCAACTAGTGATGTGAAGAGGTAATCGTAGAAAAAATAGTATCGATGAAATTCAGTTACCTTTAATCTGCCCTTTTTGTATATAAAAATATAGTACTATTTTTGCACCTGAATTCGAGGTGGCTCAAAGTGAGACGAACATATCGTGTTATTTTTTGTGGGAAACCAGTTTGGACCTTTTCCTGTCGCATTTATCCACTTTTCTTTTATTTTTGGATACTTCGGATAGCTAAAATGTTAAAATAAGTACCTCACATTAGTAAACAACAGCTATAAAGTTCCATGTAACAAAAATAGTCTAATTTTTTACCCTTGTGTAATCATTCGTACTAAGGGATCGTATAAAATATCGACAACCACAAAAGTGACATCACCTCTCTAATTATCTACCTAAAACACACCCGCTTCACGAAACTATCGTGTGAGTGAGAGTATCAGTAAAACACTTATCCATTGCACTATTAGACCAGCCGATTCATTGATCGATTTGTATTAAGCAAACAATGGTTGTTGTTCCTAATGAAAATTTTCTAGTATCACGAAGTAATGTTTTAATGAATTTAATAAGAAAAACAATCATATTTTAGTATTACGTGTGAAATGAGATGCCATCTTTCGTATAATTCACAATAGAGGTGTTATTTTTGCAAACAACCTCTGTACAACGCGGCATTTTGTAAAAAATCACAAGCAGTGAAGACGTCGCAAGTTGACATTCGACTAATGGCCGAAACTGGCAACAAGTCTCTTTGCGGCTAGATGCGTTCGCAAGCGCCACGCCTTCTTGCCATATCTCCTGTATTTATTATATCTGTGTTTAAGACCGTCTGTGTTACGAATGTTACGATGCAATCATTTTGTTGGTTTCAATATAAAACTAACTATAATTATGGATGATCTCATACATTTCATATAGCTCATTAATACCTGTGCAAAATAATTTTCCTCAAAGGTGACTTGATCAGGCATAAACTCGCCCCTATTACATGTAACTTATGGTGTACCTATGGGAGATCTGCCTAACCCTTCGCAAATTACTGGCGTCATGTTATGTATGTATGGTTTTAATAATACAATAAAATATATTTCAGGCATGTAAAACAGACACCAATGAAAATGAGGTTGTATAAAAGTAACCCTAATGCCACTGAAGGGCTTGAAGTTACGGAGCATGTGAAAGTTACTTTATTGTTAGACCCACAGTGTACATTCACCATTAGGTAAGTTTTGAGAAGTTTTAGTATACATACTTGAATTCATACCCTTAGCTATTTACATTTTATCGCCCACTCACTCAATCATGAACTTTAATGTTAAGTATTTTAAGTTGAGTTTGCCCATTTTAAACAAAAAGTTTCTAAAAAAAAACTTTTTTATAAAAAAAATAACTGTTTTTTTTTACAAATTCTTAATTACTTAAACACATTTCAGCATATCTCCATCGTGGTACCTTCGCCTCGCTCAGATTGCTCGCAATTATAGCTCAATTCTAGTTCCTTACGCCGCGGCCATAATATTGTTAGCTGCAAGAAGCAATATACTGCACATGCAAGAACACGGCTCTTGCATTTCCCTACACAGTGCATTCATGAGCGAAGGAGTCAAGCCGTATTACGCACTTGTGTTTGCAAGACTCGGCGCTACGGTTTTACTGTAAGTATTGTAAGATTCAAGAAGCAATATACTGCACATGCAAGAACACGGCTCTTGCGTGTCCCTACACATCGCATTCATGAGTGAGGAGTTCGAGCCGTAAAGCACTCTTGAATGGAAGCATGATGTAAGAAAGCAGTATACAGTATACTACACTTGCAAGTCTTGTGAAGTTAAACAAAGATTTGAATTATGCGTGTTAACGAATGACCTCAATTAGTGCCGAAACTCCATAAGATATCGAAGTCAAAATTCAAAGCCAAGGATTAACTTATACCAGCTATTGTTTAGGATCTGGTAATTGAAAAATAACTCCAAATACGGTAAAACTTGGCAAAAAAAAAACATAAAAAAAATATATTTTCTTAAGTGATTAACGTGAAGTCTTTAAATCACATTTAATATGATATAAATACATTGAATAGTTTGGAACATATTATTTACTTTTTCAGCTGAAAAATATGGTGGTAAAAATATTCCCATTGCCTTACCAGCTAATGTCAGTATTTAAATGATAAATGATGTTTATTTTGCAAATAGGTTTTTACAAACACTTTTACACGTCTTCTACTACTGTACTACTGTGTGTGTATTTACTTTTCTTTACAGTTCAATTTCCGTTCTATCATTCCTATTCGAGAATGCGAGCTGGCAGAACCAAGAGCTGCGGTACTTCATCAAGTCACTGCTGGTGGTGCCGACGTTTATGACTGCGTTAGGACTTATGAATATAACGGCGGCAGCCATACTAGCTGTCATGGTGTTCTCGTCCCAGATAGCGCATAGATTGCTGTTTAGGTATGTAATAATGATACTGTTCTTAATATCCAGCGTTTGTATACAGACATTTCTCCGCGTTGAATAAAACTGAAGCGTGAAATGTCATCTTAACTTTTCAATTCCAAGGTTGTATAGTCTCTTGATTCTAAGAATTGGTTACGAATGAGATTCGGATATTAGGATGGATATTTACCTAAAGTTTGAGCGTTGACTAGTATGGAGTGGGCGTCGGAACAGGAAAAGTCCTTGTTTATTTAAATTAATTGTGTAATTATTTTTTGAGTTTATTGCTTTGTTTAAAGTTAATTATGCCCTGTCATACTTGCCAATTTATCCTGTTTGAATATTCAGTAGCAAACTTTAAATATAATAAAGTTGTAGGTATCATAATTTTGAATAGTAATGTTTTACATGTTATATTAGATTACAAATATTTATTAGGAATACTTACTACTTTTTATGCACACTGTATATTTTATGAAATCTTGCAATGTCCAGAAAAAGGTTGTTAAGAATCCGCTTCCATACTTTCAGCGTAGGAAAAATGATATTTTAGGTAAAAATGCATCCGGTGATCCGATCTTTAGTACCAATAACTTATGAAGTTTATGTTTATGGACCAATAACTTATGACGTTAGTTAAATAGACTAAAAACCTTAAAAGGTGGCTAAGTCAGATAGTGCAGAAATCGGAGACTCGAATGATGAGACCTTAGGGTTCTATTTAACTAATTAAATCCTTTCCCCAGGTTTAGGAATGGTGCTAGTTTTGCTGTGACTGAAATATATCTAAGTCCTAAGAGTGAAAATTAAAATCCCATATTTAATACTTTTAATGCAAAGGTGTGACCATTGATCGTTCCCTTCTTCATCTTAGCGTGTCGATGGCAATCTAAATTTGGTCGGCCCAGAACTGAGCCCCTAGTTCGGCGCCTTCAGTAGCGTCCATCAGTTCGTGTAATGAACAAACAACAGGACACGTAGGACACATTTTTAAGTTCCCTATCGTTCGTAGAACAGCACCACATTTAATCGTTCCCTTAGAAGAGGCCTTAAGGTGCAACTAAATAACCTTTGATCGAGGTCAATCAATCAAGCAGTTCGATCCGTTAATGTGCATAACAGCAGGATTTTAACCGGTTTCCCTCAAAGCGGACGTGCCAGAATCGACCAATCAGATTGATTGAAATTCACATCATCTCCTGGTTCTAATCTCTGTATGTATGTATGTGTGTGTGTGTGTCTGTCTGTCTGTCTGTATCTGTTCTGTGATTGGTCTAATCTTGCAATCTATCTGCTTGTCTCCGCTTTTATGGATACCGGGCCTCACAATCGGACTATCGGGTATGGGATCGGACGGGGTGGCGCGGATGTAAAGAGTGTACTAACTATATGGCCGACCGATTTTGTTTCAAGGTGATCAATATCGACTGTCGACGTCAATCGCAGTTGCACCTTTAGTCAAGCAGTGGGAACAACAGTCTAATATTATTGTTCACCAAAAAGTTGTATCTTCAGGATAATGTGGCGCGGTGGAGGTGGTCTCGCGGAGAAGGTGGCGTCGGGTCTTCAGAAGGTGCCGATGGTGGTGAGCGCGGGGCTTCTGTGCGCCACGCCGCTGTCGTGTGGAGCTGCCTCGCTGGTTGCAGGCGCTGCCTTCTATGCGTTTATGGTAAGTATATACGTTTATTTTCAGCCGTATACTAAACACTTTGAAAACACACATAGTCATCCCACAATCTGACTTTTAAAAGTTTATTTCAACTAGCCAACCTAAAACTACATCTCTTTAATCGAAGTACCTACTGCTTCGCTGTTTCGCAAGCTCAACTGCTGAGTATGAGGTCCTCGGTTCGGGCAGTGTTATTAGGTTTTTGCAGCACGTGACGGAGTCTGGATTTGTGCCCGGTTGATGGCAATAGGCTCGCCCCCTATTACATGGAACTTAAAACATAACCGGCTAAATGTGGGTGTACTATTAGGTACAGCTCTGCCCTTCAGGGATTATACACTCAGCTTTTCTTCAGTCATCTCTCATCTTATCAAAGACTTCATTTTTTCCTAGTGACATAATGACATGTCCAGAGGCACACAATGGCATAGAAATTAAACATTTAACCTAAAACTGCTTAAATTTTCTTGTTAGCAACCAAGTGCCTAAATGTTTGATAATCCTTTCAGCTCTCCAAAATGTATGAAGAATACCTCGAAGATTATGTATACAAACTAATGGCGAAAGTTGGCTCGAGAATTTGCTTAATGTTTAAGAGAAAAAACAAAAATATCACCAATGAGACTGATACAAGGCTTGTAGAAGCTACAGAATCATCTAGTCAGAACGGGAAGCGAACTGAAGATAAAGCAACGAGTATGACGTCAGAGCAAGCTTGTCAGGTGAAACAAAAGAAGGAGGATAAGCATTCGAAGGTTGATGAAGATCTGAGCAGTTTGAACTTCCACATGATGATGTTTTCTATGTGGCTGACTGTCACTCTAGTCAATGTACCCGCGTTGTTGACGTGGGCTAGGAATTTTTCGTAAGTTATGTTTTTGTAATAGAAATAATTGTCAATTTATCAGGTACTGATCATGGAGCGACCCTACTCTGCCAATAACTTATTGAGGACGCGAATCGGTAATTATTTTGGCATTATTCTCACGGCCGTTGTTCCTAACATACTACTTGTTAGGAAGATCTTAAATTCATGTTCTGATTCGCAACAGATCTCCATGTTCAAATTCTAATAATGCCTCCGTGATTGAGTATATCAATCACCCATTCTCGCCTGTTTCGCGTTCTTTCGTCAATATTGTAATCTTGTTGTAACTTAGTCACAAATCTTTGATATTGTTTCAGGTTCAGCATAGTATTAAAACCTGACACGTCGTATCACACTGGTTTAATGATGTCAGCTTGTTCCACCTGCGTGTGGCAGATGAATGGGCCCAGGAAAAATCTGTGAGTATTACACTATACTATACTTTTAATAAACATTTAAATATACCATACTTTTAATAAAGATTTAATACTGACCCGTAAAAACGAAAATATTATTACATCCCTTTTTGGGTTTTTAGAATATTGTTTCCGATATAGAAGGTGGAAATTTGAAATTGAATGTTGGATTTTCAAGTTGAGGAACTGAGCTGAACGTTGTAAATGCAGCAAGGTAGTCAATGCCCCACAAGGCATTTCAAATTGTCAATGTGTTTATAATGTTTATATACATGGCTCAAGAGGGTGCTAGAGTCGTATAAAGTTGATGCAACTCTGCGCAACTTCCTGATGTCGCGTATGGGGCAATGGAGGACAGTCCTTCGCTATCCAGGATGTCGACAAATCCAGGGGAATAGCGAGCCGATAAGGATATATTCCAGGGCGATAGTTTGAGTCCACTTTGGTTCTGCTTAGCTTTGAAGCCTTTTAGCACGCTGCTGGAGGATTCAGGTCTAGGCTATCGGTTGAGGAGTGGTGGTCAGATTATATCTCACCTTCTTTACATGGATGACCTGAAACTCTTTGCCCCCAACGATTTTCAACTGATGGAGCTACTAAAGGTAACTGAAACTTTCAGTAGCGCCATCAGGATGGAATTTGGTGTGGACAAATGTGCGGTCATACATGTAAAGCGAGGGGAGATTGTGGAATCTTTGGGAACCCAGCTCTCGGCTTCCATAAATCTTAGATCCCTCTCAGCAACCGAAACCTACAAGTATTTGGGTATGTCGGAAGCGCTGGGCATCAATATAGCTGACATGAAGCAATCGTTGAAGGAGCGCTTATTTGGCCGCCTGAGAAAAGTATTTAATAGTCTTTTATCGGGCGGAAATAAGGTTCGTGCCTTCAACGGTTGGGTCGTGCCGGTGTTGATGTACTCTTTCGGCATACTGAAATGGACACAAACAGAACTAAACGCCCTGGACAGGAAGGTCCGTACATTGTTGACGGCATATCAAATGCATCACCCACGCTCTTCGGTTATGAGACTGTGTATCCCGCGGGGGTGCGGAGGTCGATGTTTTTTAAACGCTAAGACTCTCCACAATCGCGAGATGTGCAGTCTCGGGGAATTTTTCCTAGAAGTCGACGTGGGGATGCATCGAGATGTGGTTGCAGTGGACAAGGGCCTCACCCCGCTCTCCTTGGCTAAAGAGAACTGGCGCAAACCTGTAGTACTTGACACTAACGACCGCAGGGAGGTATGGCAGAGTAAGGAGCTGCACGGATGCTTTTTCCGGGCCCTGCATGGACCCAATGTAGACCTATATCAGCGTCCGTAGCCTGGCTACGTTCCGGGGACCTCTTCGGAAAAACCGAAGGTTTTGTCTGTGCAATTATAGATGAAGTTATGATGACGAATAACTACCGGAGATTTATTGTGAAGAACGGCACGGTTGACATGTCAGGAATGCCACCGTCCGGGCAAATCAATCCGTCACATTATCTTTGGGTGTTCTCGTCTAGCTAACGGAGAGTACTTGCATAGACACACCTTACAAGGTGTACCCTGTGTATCCTGGCTACAGCCAGGATCAGAAACTCGCTCTAAAATACAACTTTGTGGAATCGGAAGTGCCGTACTATAGGTATGTGCCCGACCCAGTTCTCGAAAATGGCAATATTACACTGTATTGGGATCAATCCATCATCGCTGACAGGACTATTATGGCCAACAAGCCTGATATAGTGGTGGTGGATCGATCAGAGCGGCGCGCAATGACTGTTGACATAACTTTTCCGCATGACGAGAACCTCGTGAAAGCCGAGAAAGATAAGCAAATCAAGTATCTTGACTTAGCTCGCGAGGTTGTCGACATGTGGGATGTGAACTCAGCCATGATTGTGCCGATAGTCGTTTCAGCCAATGGCTTAATTGCCAAGAGCCTCGACCAATACCTGAGGAGGCTCTCGTTAGGCAGCTGGATCAAGGGCTTGAAAGCGGTTCTCCTAGACACAGCTCGTATTGTTAGGAGGTTCTTCTCTCTGGAGCCCTGACCGCCGGTACCTTGGATACTGTTCCCGATACCAGTGGGCTACTATTTTTTATATTTTTAAATGTTTTTTATTTTGAATTTTATATAGGAATATTTAAAAATGTAAAAAATAAGAAAGAAAAATAAATAAAGGAAATAATAATTTTCTTAAATTCTAGGAGGCACTACGAATCCATAGCAGCTCTGCTGTTCACTATGGCAGTATTCCTACTAGCGCTGGGACCCCTGTCGTTAACCATCGTCAACTATGGCGTAACGTTCATGTTTGCCGCCATAACTCTGCAGCAAGTCTGCGACACCGAAGAAAAAGGAGATATTTCGACTATAGAAGAAGACAATGCTCAAAAACCAGACGAAGACATTAAAAAAGAGAAAGAAAGTGAAGATAAAGAACAGGAAACCAGTGACAAAAATCAAGAAGAAAAAGGTGACGAAAGCAGTGATAAAACAAGTGAATGTTCCGAAATGGAAGACGCGGTGGAAGATTGTGATGTGTGCTCCGAAAGTAGAATATACAACATGTTTAAACGACTTAGAGATAAATTAAGTTATACTGAAAATTTGTAGTGCACGGTAGGACTGCATTGCATCTGCAGTGCTTTCATTATGGCAATATTTGAAGTTTTAAAATAATACCACCTATGCATAGAGTCTCTTCCTCCTAACCAAAGCGATCGGTCGCGCGAATATACGACCGTTTCGGTCACAAGCGTTCAGGTTTGTACGACAGTCGTGTGTTCGCGCGGCCATCGCTAGGGTTAGGACGCGGCCTGTGACTAGAAATTTTGTTGTTGTGAAGTCTTGATCGAACCAGACTACTTCAGAGTCGATTAAAAATGTACTAATCTTAATATTGGTCTCGATTACACAGGAATAGCGAAGAAGTATCAGAAATAAAATAAAAAATGCCAAAAGGTTTGAAGCCACACGATGCAATAACAGGGCGTGGCATGTGAACTGAATTCGTACGAAAGTAGCCGACATGACCGACGGCTTTGTCGTGTAGGCTCCATTACTTTAAAATAATGTAAATTTTTAATTGAAACCGAAGCTGTATTGCATTATATTTTTGTATTATTTATTTTAAATATCAATTTCCAGTGAATGACGCGTTGAATACTCTTTTGGATGTTTAAAATATTGTTTATACGACAATTTTTATGGAAAAAAATATGAACAGATTGTTTTTTAGCTGATATTGTGAAGAAGCTGTGTTGTTATACCTACCTCACCGTTTTCCTGAAGATATATTCCTATATTTTTAATTTTATATCCATTGTATCAATATTACGCTTATCGGCCGTCGCATATCCTAACAACACCAAATTCGACTCGAAGTTGTGCGTTAGACCGGGTTCACAAAAAACGTATAGTCAGTCGTTGATTCTGAGGCTCAGCAGGCTCAATAATATTAGCGTTATCGTTACAACATATTTTCAGTTTGGTGTGAATGAAAAGTTGAGTCGCTCACAGTCCGCCACTGAGAATAAGTTTGGTGTGAACGCCGCCTTATAAATGATCTTTATATCGTGTGACGTACTGTAACATCTAGGAATCGAAACTGTTTTCGGTAGTCAGTATCATTATCTGCCCAGCCTTTTCCCAACTATCTTGGGGTCGGCTTCCAGTCTAACCTGATGCACCTGAATACCATTATTTTACAAAGAGCGACTTTGTTGGTTTTGTCGGTTGTGATTGTATCTGACCTCTGAGGCTGTCCACCCATCCACAGACCAAACTATGTAGATAAGCGCGGCTTAACCTGCGGATCGACCCGAGTCGAGAGAAAAAAAAATAGATTTTGCATGCCCTTACTTGCGAACGCGCTGTATGACGTAATTCATGCAAGACTCGGCTGTACATGAAACGCCATGGACGTTGCCGATGCCCGGCTTAGTAATGACCGGCTTGACCGACTAGTTGGCCTTTTTGCAACCGATTAGGCAACCCATCTCTATTGGAAATGTTACTTTATTTGACGGGATACAAAGCTCATATTTAATGCTTTATTTTGAGTCGAGTTATTACCGCGACGACAGCCATTTACGAGTTTTACGTCACTAGCAATATTTCTTCTTGTAATATTAAAAATAAAAACATTTTATCTCTACTGCACTGGCCTGCACATAGAGGCCTAGTTTAATCACGTTTTATTATAAACAATAATAAATAATTATATCTACATAATTACTTCCTATTAGATACTATATCTGAGATTAATGTATGAGTAAATGTTTTGTGTGTAGCTATTGTCTAAGTTACAAGTGGAGTAAGAATTTCAATAAAATCTTAGTAATACTGTGAAGTTTTACTAAGGTGCATAAGGGAGCAATGTCCCAGCTTTTATCCTAGCTGCATAGCACAAATGCATAGAGTTGTGAAAAATAGAGACATAATAATATCTTGTAGAAAAAAAAAACTGCCAGGAAAGATCATAAAAAAATCATCCTGTATCTTTTTATGGATCTATCCTTGCGAGTTATAAATTATAACATTGTTTAAAAACTCATAGTTCGAGATTTGGTAGAAAAAGAGGTTTCATGTTTACGTGTATTACATATTTTACGGTACTCGGCTTTTAGTAAGGAATTCAGTATCGGAATTTGCCGTACCGTTGTTTTTTCAGAGCAAAAAAAAGCCGTGTACAAGCGGCCATCGTTAGCAATTTAGTACCAAGTAGGTTCTTATAATAATTACTGATTCCTTCTCAACCATGTGCCTTTACAAGGCTAGTAAAAACTAGTTGCTGGCTTGCTTGTTGTGTATTACCTTGTTATCATCTAAATAATGCCAGTGATTAAAACCAAATGCTCCTAAAAGGTTGTATTGATGACAAATTAGACAGCTATAAGCTAAGAACCTGTACTGTGTGCATAGCAGCATCATCTGGACTGAACTATAAGAGCGAATTTCATCAATAAAACAGAATGCGATCAGTGCATTTAAACTGTGTTCAACAACCGTCTGTGTCATCATGGAATATTCACACTGGTTGTTATATTGACGATCGTGTTCAGTTTCATCAGTGAAATTCGATCTAAGTCAGCATGTGACCGTCTTCCATTTTATTACTGTATGCAGGGTTGGGCAGTATTTGAATTACTTGTAATTAAAATACAAAAGCGTATTTGGTATTTGTATTTCAATTACTTGCTTATAATGTAATTCGTATTTCAAATACCTACCTGACGCCGAGGTATTTTGTAGTTAGTATTTCAAATACTTAAGCCTTTAAAATACATTTTAACATAAATACATTTAACCAAAAAATGAAATAAAAATCAAATATCCAAATATAAAAAATGTGTTCATACAATTTGCCCATCAGGACCTGTCGAAAGATTGTTTTCTTTAGCAGGTTTTATTCATTCTCCAACAAGAGGTTGTTTGTCTGACAGTACATTTAAAAATCTAGTGTTCATGAAAGGAAACTTTGGTTTTACTTTTTTTTTTTTTTTTTTTTAAAAAAAAGAGAAGAAAAACTTGCAAGATAGTATTTTGTAATTTGTATTTCAATTACAGCAAAGCGTGTATTTTGCCCAGCCTTGTATGTTTCCCAAGGATCTCTTTGCTAGCCTTAGTCTTGCTTACCATCTTCCAATAAGTCAAATTACAACATATTAATATAAGTAAGCACAAATTACGCTCTAAACTCAAATAGCAATAATTATCTATAATATCCATATAGGTAGAACAAATTGATCAATTGGGCCAAAAACTCAATAATGTATGTAAAGCTAAAGCTTTTTTTGTCTGTTAGATTTTGGCCCAAGTGTAAAATTATATTTGTTAATTGTAAAGAAAGACTAGTCTAAATCTTTGTAGTATGTTCCGTGTTGTTATGTAAAATCAAGATTTTATAAATAGCAGACTCAGATGAAATATTTACAATTTTTGACATTGCATACAATATTGTACCATGTGTACAGAACACCTTAAAGTTGTTTTTAATATTTAATTGCCTGAAATATAATTATATGGTGCTATTTGCATCAAGCATATTTCTAAACCACTCTTTCATTCTATGTTGTAGACTTCTAATGAAATTTCAAAAATCTATTCAAGTTGACTAGAAAAATTCACCCTTGAAAATATGCAAAGGTTCATACAATTCTTGTATGGTGTACAATGCAATGTAATCAATT
The DNA here is from genome assembly GCA_964057025.1 of Standfussiana lucernea. Taxonomy (NCBI): domain Eukaryota; kingdom Metazoa; phylum Arthropoda; class Insecta; order Lepidoptera; family Noctuidae; genus Standfussiana; species Standfussiana lucernea. Next base: position 7,080,784 of record OZ059797.1, on the reverse strand, counting down.
TGTTGCTTATGTATCTGTATGTTTTCGTGAAAATGATATTGACTGGAATATTTTCAAAGCGAAAAAAAAACCTACCGCACACATGTGCAAAGTAAAATTTTATTTTGTCATCTGATATGCAATAAAACCAATATGAACCTTATAAACTATTTTATTTGAGAATAGTTGAATACACAACTGTTTGGAATACACTTCTTTTCAAGGTGGTGGCTGAATTTGGCAGGAGATGCTTCATTTCTTCCCCTTCTTGCCTGCGGGTTTTTCTTCATTGCTTCTTGGGTTCTGCCAGTTTAGTGGGTTGCGGCGGTACATAGGCCATGGAGGAACGGTCAGGATCGCAGCTAGGATGAATCCGGCTCCCAATATGTACACAGATTGTGAAAATTGTTGAACAATGTAGCCCCATACGAAACCGACTATACTGAATAGCGTAATTATAGCTCTGTACAATTTCTCAGCCTTGGCTTGGCCAACATAGTCAATATGGGTGGGTATAGAAGTGAAGAAATCCATATTTTTTAAATAGTTCTTAAAAAAGGTGAAATCCGATTTACAAACTAACCACAACAAATTCAATAAAAGGATTCTGTTTAATACAATTTGACAACGTCAAATGACACGTCAACACGTCATATCATATTTTCATTTCAATCCATGAACCGAAAATACAATTGTAAAGCCTGGATCATAGTAGTAACACTCGCGGCGTAACAGTTTACGAAAATAATACCACACTTAATTAGTTAAAAGGTTTTAGTCGAGTGCAATTAGCCAAAAAATACTCAAGAGGTGGTACGAAGTTTACAGTGGTCGGATTTTCATGGAACTTTTTTTGTTGAGTTCCTAGAGGTATGGAGAAGAAAGTTAAAAAATAAATTAGCCGTTCGCGATATTTTTTTATTTCCTTTATAATTTTTTCTTCGACAAATTTATATTGTGGCGTATTAGTGTGACCAGTTTGCATCCATTAAACGCCAATTTGTCTGTTTATTTGTTATTTTTTGTCGATGAAATAACTTATTCAAGTTTTTTTGAAAATCTCTTATTTTCTTCAATTATTTAAAAAAAATACTGGATTTTAAGACTAAGACTTCTTTTGTAATTGGTAACTGCTACTTTTTCACGGATAACTGGACATATATTTTTTTAAGAAAACCACATTCATGAATTTTGTGACAAAAAATTGATTTGTAAATATCAGAAAATCGTGTATGTTAATGAAGGCATTTTTTTTTCAAAATGTTTGCATAAATCTCACTTTACAAATTATTGATTAAATATTCATTTAAGTAGCTACTTAATAAGAAATAGAAAAATATTAAGGATACTTGTTGAATATTCGTTATTGCTGAGAAAGTAAAATATGACAAAAGGGATTTATCGCTTAGAATCGGGAGCGGTATCGGTAATGGTATCAAATGGGGCACAAAGGCCCAAGCTTGCAACTAATAATAGATAGAAATTGTGAGTAATGGCTACAACTATTATTTTTGTAAATTTACCAGCGGCCCCATTCCACCTTCGTCAGTAATAATCAACATAAATTATCGAGTAACTCGGAGTATTTTTTTTAGTTTTTGTTCCTAGTAAATAGCTAATACAATAAGGATTTTTCCAAGATAATTTTTACGTTGACCAACCAAAAAAAAATTTGCAGAAAAATGGCCATCTTTAACTTTTATATAGACGATTTCCCGATATTTGCGAATTAATTTTTAGTCACTTAACTTATAAATATGATTTTCTCGAACATTTTTATACCCAGTTATCCGTAAAATATTGGCAGTTACCAATGACAAAAATGAAAATAGAAAATTTTCTAAAAATAATCTTGAAAAATGCATTTCATCGACAACAATGAACAAATAAACAGACAAATTGGCGTTTAATGGATGCACACCGGTCACACTAATACGCCACAATATAAATTTGACAAATTTCAAGTTCTTCACAAACGCGAAAAAAATAAAGAAATTAAAAAAAAAGTCGCGAGTGGTAAAATTTGTTTTTACTTCCCCACACCTCTAGGAACTCAACAAAAAAAGTCCCATGAAAATCCGACCACTATAAACTTCGTTCCAACTTTTTGTCTAATTGCACTCGACTATTTGAAGACATTTTGAGTTTCTGTACTTCCTTTTGATGTATAGTAATTCCAAGGTAGTAAATAGTTTACATAAAAACATATATAATAATAACTTTTACACTCAGAAGAGAATCAGGGTAATATTTTGTTACTCCTCAAAAGTAGGTAGTTATTAATAATACAACTCAAAATTCAAAATTCTCACAAATAATTACAAGGCACAATATAAATGGCCCTATGGCCCTAACTGTAAAGAAACATAATAAAAGAAAAAATCACAAAACTACCAGCCTAAAAACATTTCTACTAATTTAGTAAAACTAAAAACCCGGTGGAAAATCGACTGGAGAAAGTTATTTTTATTTCGTTATGAGAACAGGTTTGAATCACATACAAATGATTCTCAATTAAAAAACATATTTCTCGAATGCCTTCTAAAATCTAAATGTGCTACTGCAATTATTTATCGATTTCATAAGACAACAATGCATATTGTTTCAATCATAAAACAACTGTGTGAGGGTAAATCGCTCCCTCATAACTTTAACTAGACTCTATAATAATTAAAAAGGTAGGTAATATTAACATGTATAGCAATACCACCTACCACTTTACCGTCAGTCGATTGTCAACATTCAGTACGATCAGACTCATTAGGTTAATTTTTAGTTAACAACAAAGATAATTAGTTTTATTTTCAAAAAGTACAACAAACAAAATTAAGAAACAAAATGACAACTTTCAAGCAAGTTCCTCTCACATGCGGTGGCCATACTAGACCAGTCGTGCATTTGGATTTTAGTGACGTTACAAAAGATGGGTTTTATTTAATTTCGGCCTGCAAAGGTGAGTTTTGACGACTAATTTGTAATCAGTGTGCCCTATCGCCTTGGCCTATATTTGGATAGAAGTCTTGCAAGTGTGTTGGTGCGTGTGAGTAGTACTTTCGCGTGACAGATGTTGGTGACGAGATGTGTTCGAAAGGCCTTCACTTTTCTTGTTTGTGTGAAGTTGTCCGCTCGGCCGGCGTGCATTCTATGCATGTTGTGACCTTCTCTCTCCGGACATGCAGGAAGTACCTTGAGTATCCGCTCGTGTGTTTCCTCGGCTGCTCGCCTTGAAGCTCGCGCTCCTGCTTTTTATTCACGTACCGGCAGCATGACATACAAGTTCCACGCCTTTGTGTGTTCATGAATTGTTGCAGGCAGTAAATTTTGTTCCTATGTTGAATGTTGACATTTCACCCATTGTGGGTCACCTTGTGCTCACTCAAGGTTTATCAAAGTACTTGACATTAATGTTTACTTTATGGAAGGGCTTGAAAACATGTCATTAAGCTACTTTCAATATGTTGCTGTATAAGGAAAATAGTCAATAACACTTAATGTGATTTAATTGTACCTTCCTGTCATTGTTCTGTTATGTGTACACAATCTATGATAAGTGTATCTGATATACTTTTGTCTAGCACTAGAGTATACTATTGGAGTGGTTTTATTATTTGTTATGACAGTGGTCATAGTATTTTATAGAACAGCTGTGACTTTAATGATTATCTTTTTCAAAGAGCAACATACTTAATATTCTACATAGGCCTTTCTGCTACATAATTATCATGTATTTAACTATTGTGTAAAGCTAACACAATGGGTTGCACAAGATGTGTTTACAAAATGAAAGCCTTGTTTTACTTGAAGAGGAAAATTGAAAGATGTTATCATTTGCATACAATGCCAAAGGAACACTCATTCAACATTTCTTAAAATGTACAAGACTTGAATGAAAACATACATGAATGAAGAAAATGAATATTAAAATCATGTCTTTATTTAGTCATTGTGGTTTGGGTCATATTTTGAATTAATTTACTTTTATGGCTCAAGCCCAAAATTTATTTTAAAGTTTTATTTTCCATATTTTTATCTAACTATTTTTTCCCATATCATACCTCAAGCAAAAGTGTTGAAATATTATGAAAAGAATGAAATGTTTTCATGACTAAGCAGAATTTGACATCCAACCTCCTTTCAACCAAAATGTGTTTATCCACAAAGCCCAAGTTTTCTTAGCAACACATTGTAATATTAATGAATTCCTTAGATGGCAAGCCCATGCTACGACAAGGTGAAACAGGTGATTGGATTGGCACGTTTGAAGGTCACAAAGGTGCAGTGTGGGGGGTAGCTTTGACGCAAAATGCTAATCTCGCAGCAAGTGGAGCAGCTGACTTTTCAGGTACTTCACAAATATTCATAGAATTTCTCAATACACATATCTTAATCTTAATGTTATTAGGTGATTCATATTTCTTGTTTCACAAAACTATTAGTAATGGTGAAAGAAGGATAACATTTGTTTATGTTGTGAAATTGACATACTTTGTTATTTCTGCATTGAGTAGATACAAAAAATAGGAATAATAATGATCCTTTAATCATTTCAGTTTTGCAATCTGACAAGTTGTTTGCATCATTTTGTGTAATTAATTCTGACCACAATATTATCAATTTTTTTTTACTATTGTGTATTGTATGCCTAGTTATTATAAGAACAAAACAATCAAATGCTTTGTTTGAATGGTGTTAACTCTCACAATGTTACTTGGTGTATTACAAGTACATATCTTGTGGGGGACATTCATATAAAAATAGAAACTTATTTATATTTATGATTCACCATTTCCCAAATGTAGGTAAGCTACAAAAGCTCCAGATTGTGGTCCACATATAAATATTAACAAAGGACCATGGGCAATTTTCTATGAAAACTCTGGTTTCCGGCGACTTGAGTATTTGGTGCAATATTATGAATTGGTACTAACTATGAGCTGAATTTGAGATATGTTTCAACTCTGTTGGCCTTACGCCCATTATAACCATGACTCTTTACTGCTAAACAGTACCTAAGTCAATTCGTTTTTTATAGTATTAATACAAGCCTATTATGGTCCCAGGGCAAAGGCTTCTTCTACAGAGAAAGCATGAGAATTGAACACCATGCTTGCTCGAGGCAGATTGGCATCTCAGACTTACATTAAATAATAAGTCAGGTTACCTCTTGATGTTTTCCTTCACCAATGCTATGATGTCAAAGATAGACATTACTTAGAATGTACATATAAATTATTCTTATAATTATTCTAACAATATTTAAAATAATGTTTCAGCAAAAATATGGGATGCTCGATATGGTGAAGTGGTGCACACATTTGACCACGAACACATAGTGAAAAGCGTAAACTTCAATGCTGACGACACTCAGCTCCTCACTGCAAGCAACGAGAAACTAATACGAGTATTTGACCTCAACAAACCTGAAGCGGGAGGTTAGTTTCCTATAGTTTTATGTCTGATAAGGAAAGGACAATAATTACTTCCTGTGGTTGATTCTAATCGGTAAATAAACTGTCAATGCATGTTGACTTATTGAGGGCAATAAATAAACAATTATGTTCTTTATAGTTGAGATATCTAAGTGTTTTTTATCATTGTGAATGCTTTTTGTTCAAAGTAATTTATATTTCTATAATATAACCCATACTAATATTATAAATGTGAAAGTCTCTTGTGTCTATCTGTCTGCCCTTTTCATGCCTTAAGGGTTAAAGGAATTTGAATGATATTTGACATACAAATGACATGGGATGGTTTTAATCCGGTAATACTTTCTTGTGGAATAATCTCTAGCATATTCGCGGGCGAAGTTGCGGCCATTAGCTAGTAAAATTTATGTATTGTTGTTTTATATCTTGTCATAGAGATTACATAAACATCTTCTACAGTCATAAACAATAGTTGAGGAAGCATTAATTAGCATATAAGATAACTCTTATCTCAAATCATCATCATATTAATGCTATAAATTGAGAAGAACCAATATTTACACTCAATAAAAGGGTGTAACCTTTTGAATAATTTATTAACTGTATACATCTTATCCAAGATAGCCCTTTTTAAACAGTGTTTCACATAGTCATTAGTTTTTATGATGCATATGTTAAAAGCATTGATATTCTATTTTTACAAGTTTCTATATTATGAGCCAAAAGGTTAAAAGCAAGTCATGGCTGCACTAAAAAAAATAAAAAAAATTATAAGGGATTATGCATATAATTATGTATTTATTTTTAAGTTTTTAGAAGACCAACCATATTAACTGAAACATTGTTTTACAAGTTGCAGTTATTATCTGTATTACCAGACACCTAAACATTCTCATCATTTTCATTCTCCTGCCCTTATTCCAATTTATTTGGAGTCGGCACAGCATGTCTTCTTCTTCTGTAATTCTCTATTACACTTACTCTCAGCATTCACCACCTTTCTAGCCATATCATGAAGTGAAAAATTACCAGCAAAAATCTAAAATGTATTGAATTGATATGGCTACTAAAAAGTTGTATGTTAATTCTGTTGAAAATCTTTATAGAAAAAATATGAAACACTGAAAGTTATTGCCAAAGGTCTAGGCCTCCGTAAGACTTAAAGAAGTGGCAATCTAGGCCCTTTGTTCTGTTCTCAATCAATGACCATTTCATAGTCCACCGTCCAACATAACGGCCAATTGATTGATTACCGATTAACAATTAAAATCTCACACATTCATATGATAATTTCCAGCTCTGGAGAAAATAAGCGCGCACTCAAATAGCATCAGGCACGCAGTCTTCCTTCATAACTCGCGCATAGTCAGCGTGAGTGATGACCTTACGATGAGAGTCTGGGATCGTACTAGTGGACAGGTAATGTATTGTTTTATAAATAGCTAAATTTATTTAAAACTGACTCATTGTTTTAAGTTTCAAAAAGATGGAGTAAAAAGTTTTCGCTGTAAGATTAAAGGGGTGCCACAAATCAGGTCGGCAAATTTGATTCGGCAATAACATTAAAGCCGACCCGAATCAATACTACGCATATTGAACTATCTTTCAGTTCGTGTCTTTCGGCATACTCCGTTCGGCATCTACTATCACTGAATCATTTTAATAAGGTGGGCTTTGGCACAATTCGAGCGGCAATTTGCCGAACGTATATTTACAGACCTAATTAAATTAGGATTTTCGCGGTTTTTGCTAAATGATGCCTACCAGAATGTGTTTAGCACCCGAATTAACACAGAATAATGGTAAAGAACATCGAAAACATGAATTGACTTTGCAGTGACTGAATCGCTCATTCTCGGGTTTAAGGAATGTAGGTAATCCGATCCACATAAGCCGACAAACACGTTTGCTTCCACCATACGTGGGCTTTGGAGTGGCTTTATCTTAATTGTGTTTAAACACATTCAATGACAATATTAAATCGAAACATTTCTCTACTTTTCAGGAGGTCCAAAAAGTGGAATTCCCAACCATACCAAACAGTTTAGAGCTGTCTAGAGACGGAGCTATATTGACAGTAACTCACGGTAAGATTATAAATACATTCTTACTATAAATGTGAAAGTGTCTCTGTCTGTTATGTTGTCAATACGAAACCGCGGAACCTATTTTGATAAAATTTTGTGGAAGAAGAGCAAAGTCACTTGGCTATTACAATTTTAAAGATACAATCCTGTGACATTCAGACGGACATCATAAGCTTAGTAATAGGGTCCCTTGGAGGATGTGGAACTAACAAACAGGCTCTTAACAACACAAGCAAATTGTTTGCTTAAAAGGTCCTTCCTATCTATATAATGTTATGTTATGTGTTATATGTGGATGAAATAAAACTCCTTTTTTTATATTCTTAAGGACTAAAATTCGGTGTTGAAATTTGTGAGATGAGAAAATCAGGATCCGCCAAAAGAGAGTATTGTTCAAGGCGCTAGTCTAATATAATTCTATGACGTATTTATTTATTGTGACATGTTATGTGGAGCGATTACGTTTGGCCTTAGTACGAATTTACATTTTAATTCAAGAGCAAATCAAGATCAAGTTACGCATTAAAACATACCACACCTGCCGTAGTCACGTAAATACAGCCTTAGGCATTCCGCGTACAATGTTTCGTTAGATCGCAATAGATAATTATATAAGACGTTATTCAAAATAAAACCAAGCTATTGTGACGTTGACTTTTTAAAGACTTCATTTAATTTAAGGTGAAAGCGTAGTGAGCGGGTAGGCCGCGAAATTCAAAAATAAAAAATCGAAAAACATTTTTTGTTTAACATACCGCCTGACAATATCGTGCAAATTGAAAAAAAAACAAAGAAAATTTTAATTTCGCGGGCTACCCTGGCGCTTCCTTCTTAAGGGGTTGCTTCATCCCCCTGCTGGGTAAAGGCATCTCTCTATGTGATAATGTGAACCACCCCTAGTTGGTTTCGTCCAGATCGTTGCGCCATCGTTTATGTCTTCCGTGTCACCTTCTGGCTGCGCCAAGGCGGTTATTTTAGCCCACAACTGAACTCAATAATACGGCAATTAAAGGTTACTAAATCATATTTTTTTCAATTCCAGGTACAAATGTATCATTCTATTCTTCCGACACAATGCGAAAGATGCGTGAATTTCCAGTGCCAACGAAATGTTACTCAGCGTCGCTTGCACCGAGCCGGGCAACCTTCGTGTGCGGCGGCGAAGACTTGAAAGTCTATAAATTTGATTATAATACGGGAACAGAACTCGGTAAGTTAGGTTTGGCCCTACAGAAGTTTCAAAGCGTAACTCAATGTATAGTATAGAGAGACTGAGCTTGACTTGGGTAGTTTAATGAAGATATTTTTATGCTATGTTTCATTTCAATTTCCTTTAAATATTTGGTTTTGGTTAATGTATATTGATCAATATTTTAGTAAATAATTAATCACTCTTTATAGAAGCAAAAGCTAAGCTCCTAATTCGCTCTGAAGCTATAGGCTAATAACTCGATTCTTAATGCATGTGGAACTCATGCTCGATAGGGAAATAGGACGTTTTAATACGGAGCCATTCGCTCTTACAATCCTGACTGGGCGAAATATCATAGTACAGCCCGAGCCCTCTACGTTACCCCTCTGACCCGTTCTCCTTTGTAAAAGAGGTCAGGTCATGCAGGGCACTGACATTACTTAACACTTTCGGTGCTAAGCACCCAGCATATGCGTCGAATAATAATTCGTCGTGTGCGCACAACCCGCCTCCCGAGTCGTCGTTATACGTGGCTATGATGACTTGTGCATACTAGTAAAAATGAATTATTTGAACTTATTAGCAAAAGTGTCAACGCAATTTTTAACGCTTTGAGAGTAGTTTCATGTCTATTTCTATACCAACATAAAGTTATACCATCTCACACCTCTTCCTCATTCCAGAATCGAACAAAGGTCACTTCGGGCCCGTGCACTGCGTGCGATGGTCTCCGGACGGCGAGCTGTACGCGACGGGGTCGGAGGACGGCACGGTGCGGCTGTGGCAGGGCGTGCCGGGCCGCGTGTACGGCCTGTGGCGCCGCACCAACGACGCCACGCCCGTCCTCAACGGGTTCAAGGAAGTCGCGGCTAACTGATATCATATCTCTTTTTTCCATACGGTTAGTATCTTACTTTTCTCTTTGCGTTATATTTGGTGGGCCTGTGACGTGTGAAGTAAACGTAACGGATGTTTGTCAGTTTTTTTAATTGAAAATACGCTTCTCGCACATGTATAATATAACGGGCTGGTGTCTGCAACTCCGCGTCCAAACCAAGTATTTTGCTTCTCGCACATATTAAGTTATGGTAGGAGCCCAGAGGATTTTTCAGCAAGCATGTGCGGCATGAATGATGAGAATTCTAACATATGCAATGAAAAGTTTAAGACAGGAGTCCCATCGGGCAGGGGCATACTTTCAGTCCTCAAACAGGGCCAAAAACTAACAACGGGCTGTTCAGCAAAGTTGATTTTCAATTCACTGTATGAGATCTGAACCAAAACGACTTAAATAGGCAGTACTTCTCGAAGACCCTTGTTGTGACCTTTCACTCAATCTGAAGAATCTGACGATTCAGAAAAAAATAATTTAGACATTTTTAAAGTATATTCTTTACAGCCAATATAGCTACTGGACAAGAATCACTTTCAAAGAGAATAAACGATTTTCGATTACTGTTGCCTTTCGTGTCACCGCGCGAACTTAATGAGCGGAATGTTATGAAGAACTTAGTTTTTAGCTTATTCGAGATTCGATATCGAGAATAAAAACGTATGTTCGTATACCGCTGTATGTCGTTATAAATAAAGCATACTCGTAAGAGGAGGTCACTAATATTGTAAATATATGTATATGTATTGTTTCAGGATCAAGGAGCAGTGACAGTGCAATCAAAATTGATCACTTGGTGGCATCACTGTGTTGTGGTGTAGTTGTCACCAGGCCATGTGTATAATGAACATTAAGGGGGGCTAGCCTGAAAAAATCAAGACTTTTTAAGTATTCAAGATAAATTTTAAGAGTTTGTGTTGTTTATTTTTTTGCAACACTGATTTTTTATACTCAGACCTAATGTATTTATTGTAAAAAGGAACTAAATAGACTTGATATGCAACAAAATAAAGTGATTTGTAAATATTTTACGACTTTTGATTTTTATTTGCTCAACCCTGACGTAAAACCCAGATTATGCCAGGTTTAATGGGGGATTTAAAACAAGTGAAACGACATTGTCAATAAAAAATATTTTTGTATTTCATTTTCGTTGTTTAGGTGAGATTTTATATTAAAACTAAACTATTAAAACTAAAGAACGTGTTACGCTTAATTATCCAATATATTACAAAATAATTTACAAGAACCTATCCTGGGTAAATTGCGTATTTCCCTTTCCGTGTTCAATTCGAGAAACCGTTTGCGTGAATACCAAAATATACTTACCAAAACTTGGAATCTCGGTTTTCGCAAACATCTCGGAAACTTGACGTCCTTGGCCAAAAATAAACGGGATTCCATATCTTTGTCATAATTTCATGCACACGGTGCCTCGAATTAAACACGGAAAGGGAGTCACGCAGCTCAACTAGGCAGTGAATTTAATTATCATAGTGAGCTAGACACAAGTATTATAATTATTCGTCGAGACTGCTGGTCTTGATTTTTATACCAAAACAGGGAGTCCGGTTTAAAATTAAAATCAGTAGTATGGTAACATCGGTAATGTGGGCGGTATTTTGGTTATTCTAGTTACATATTTAGATACAACATCACTGCGTCTATTTAAAGCTCAAGATGGCCATCATATTAAATAGTTGCGAAACGCTAAGAGACAGTTGAATGAATAAAGACCATAATTTACGAAGAAAATAATAATATCATTTAAATTACAAATAGCTCTTACTATCTAATAGGCCAGGAAGAATTCTGGCCACGTGAAGAAGTTTTAGTAAACACAAAATGATGCGATACTAGTATTCCTTAAGAAGTTTTTACCTCTTACAAGTTGTTTACAGTACCTAAAAGTCATTAAAATATAATTTCATGAAACCAGAGACACTTTTTACAACCATATCACGACTTTAAAAACACGCCACAATTGAAATACCACTATCTAAATTTTGAAAATAATAATAATGGTAGTTGTAGTTAAAAATCGTTTTACATAAAAAAATAAAGTTATATAAAAATAATATCGCAAAACTGCTGAATTTTAGAAAATAGAACTAACATTATACCATTTTCTAATCTACAGCGTTTGTACATTCTTTGTTTCATCTCGGGACCCATAGCTTTAGTTCGGCTACAGACGTCCTCTTCGGATTTAACTAGTAATGATCTTAAAATACTTAAACTTAATTCATAACAAAGTATAAATGAAACACGACGATCAGTCAAAGATACGAATACTTGAATATTTAAAGAATATTGTTGTTGACTATTATTCTTTCAATGTCGCTGGTAATCTTGTGGTAACTCTGCGAAAATTTCTGAGTATTGACCTATAGTAGAAACTCAGTATCGTACGATCGGTCGTACGACTGTTTAATTTTGCGATCAATCATACGATTTGCTAATTTTCATGCTGAGAAGTTATCTTTCATTTTAGATTGATTGTACACACTGCACTGAGAATGTTTTTTTGTTGGTCAATCTCATTTTCTTAAATTATTAGCTTTACCAAAATCCGTGCTCTGTTAAACGTTGCGGCTGTTTTGTCGAAGATTTGCATTTGTTTTTTTTTTACTATTCTTGCGAGGAGAAATTTTGAACACAGTTTGAAGGACGAGTCATTCAGAAACTCTTCACCAGAACAATCAACTCCATCATTTTTTTTTTACAATTACCACTTCCAGTAGTAGCTTAATTTTTTCTCGTCTGTAACATTAATTAATTTTTTTCAGAGTTTGTTACAGTAACTTATCAACCATCTCTTTCTTCATTGACAAAACAACCCACAAATCCACCAGAGTCGGGCCTCCCTATCCCGTCTCACTTGGCCACGAAAGGCGACAGATCTGGGAAGTTGAAGTTGATGTTCGGTCTCCGAGGCGCCCGCGAGTGCGCGGCGCCGGCGGGCGCGCTGGCGCCGCACTGCGCCGCGCACACGTCGTCGCGCTGCACCGCCTCGCGCGCCCACTCGCGGTGCAGCTGCGCGCAGTCCGTGATGCGGAGGGATGCGCATTGTGCCTGGGAATAAGAATAAATGTTGAAGAATGATATTTATGGGATATGGGAAGTTCGACTATTTAGACCAAAGGTAAGATTATAAGAAACTGTCCGAAATTGTAACTAAATAGTAATTGAGATGTTACACTATCGCTATCTGTAGTGTTAATGTGGTCGTTTGATTCAACGAAGATCAACAAAAAATTAATCTAAACTCAAAACAAACACTGGTTCGGGTAATCCAGTCATACATTCCCAACTATATTTATACTGCTATTGTGGTGCTCACAAGGTTAAAGGCCAGAGGCAAAACTGGCGACCCACCGCTGATACAATGAAGCTCGAAAATTTTACAGAGGCTCCTCAGTAAAATTTTTCAACTGTCTTTGAAATTGCAACGAAATAAATTAGAAAAGAACAGCGACAGAGTTAGAAAATAAAGCACTGATGTCTAATGTAAACTCACCCCTTCAACAGTACATATGCACGAGGTACAAGGTGACGGGAAGGCGGACTCTCCAACGGCGACAGATCTGCCGGCGATGAGACAGCCCTGCGCTGAACTCTCGCGCCACGCTGACAAGTCCAACTGAGGTAGTGATGCGCAAGATACGCGTGGGTTCCTGTAAAAGAGAATGGAATGAATATATGTGACCTCAAAGGAATTAATTTGTAGCCGTGGAAATTGGGAGTGAGGATACAGCAAAAATCTGAAAAAATATTCTTCCAACTCAAATTCAGAAAACTGCAGTTCCATTACCTTTGATTTGGCATTAAACATGAAAACTGTTAAACAAGTTTGTCGGATTCAAATTTTCTCTCTGTTTAATTCACAAGAATAAAATATTACGAGACTACTCATTAAGCAACAGAATATTCAGAATGATTAATGCATGTGTTCGGTGCTTACAAGAAGTTGCTAGGCAGGTCGAAGGAAGCCCTCTGTATGTCTCCGGGGTGATCAAAGTTGTCACACATCAGTTTGGATAACGTCGTCTTCCTGATTTCAGCCAGCTGTTGTTCCGTGAAGCGAGCCGCTGGGTTGTCGTTCTCATACCTGGAAAGATCATGAATTTTCATTACATATATTAATGATATCTGAAAATAATCTTCCTTATTGATATGCTTGTTAATTGCAAATCTAGTTTCAAATTAAAATGTGTAAAACACAAATAAAAACCTGGTTTAATAGGATCTTCAAGATCACTCTGAAGAATTTATGTTTTTTCCAGCAATGACTTACAGCAGTTTTGAAAATTTTCTATAACTGCAGTAGTTACTTTAATTGGCATAGAAAGTTATCAGCGCCCGAAAACTTTCGGATATCTGATTTGCTATGAAACTGGAAATTCGCATGTATTAACAAAAAGTCGGTATCCTCACCAATATCTGTCGCACTTCCTAAGTTGTCTGAACTGGATAGCGATGATGCAGGCGAAGGTGGGTCCCACTAAACCTCCCTGTAGTGGCCTCTCGCTCATACCGCCCGGGAATAGATCGATGTCGTCTACAGTTGCGTAGATGCGCTTGAACCTGAGAATATTCAACAGAAATAGTTAAAGGGAGGTTTTGCTGAAGGAGTTTTATGACCGAGACCTTTTTGTATTCTGTATTTACGATTGTCTCTACAGTTCCGCAGTTATCATCTAGTTTTGCACTTGCTCGTGATATTACTGGACTGCTTAAAAAAAAACTATTTAAGACATGTCATCGTGCAGACCTATGATCCGAATATTTTTCAAAAATATATGAGAAAATGAAGGAAGAACCCTTACCTAGCAATAACTTCATCAGGAATTTCTCTAGCCAAATCTTCGAAGGTAGTCGCTCTCTTCAGGTTACAAAGTGCTCTGTAGTTGTTGTAGCTCGGTATACCGTGGTCTCTAGCTCTTTGTACGTTCAGGGCTATTAGATCAATGCCTGAGAAGGGAATGCGACGGTCCTCGAACAGATGGTTGGTGACTTCGCCGGTGATGAACTGGTCGAGGGTTTCCATAGGGGTGGATGCGAGACCACGCATCAGCTCGTCTACCATGGGTGGGTGCTGGAAAAAATGTTTTTGTCTAGTTAAGAATAGCGAAACTTCACAGACGTGATGGTGATGGGTATGAATGTGTAATGATGAAGAGATATTTTCGCAAATACGAGGCTCAAATATAAATTTCGCATGAAAACTTCGTTAGCACAACACGTCCATAGAAATACTCTTTTCCCATTTTGAGCAGAGTTTTCTTAAAATTTTAGATATCGTAGAATAGTTATACCTTACGATAAATCTAGGAAAGGTCAATCTGGATTCATCATTACAGTCACCTATTGAAACTGTCCTTCAGATTTTTTTTTTGATAGCTTCCAGAATCACAAAGGTCCAAAATAGCAGTTGAAAAATTCATGGTGCTACTCACAGACATGAACATGTCAGGCCTGAAGAAACCGTCTCTGAGCAGGATCGGGGGCTCCACGGGCTGGAAGCTGGGCGACAGACGAGGGAGATGAGGACGTAAGAGAGAGTGGCCGAAACGGAAGGAAGCGGCCGCGAACTCCGTCACAATGGCGGGGTTGCACGTAGGAGAGTACTCTTTGTAGTAGCCTGGAAGAGAGATCAAGTTAGTGTACTGAAATTTAGAAATTAGACATATTCTTATTCAAGTAGAGACAAGCAAATAAAGTCGGAAAACTAAATTAGGAAAATTTTGGAAAATTTGTCCATCATTTTATTCATGACCAAGTCTGCAAACGCATCATAAGGGCTCACACCATAAGCTTTGGTTTAATTTCTTCAACTTTTGTAACGTTTGAACGGGATTGGGATTTGGTAAACTGAAGTTGGTCGAAAGCCTTTACAGAATCTGTTGATAATGACTTCTTCATATTTTATGATCTATGATATGAAGTGGTTTTTACGGATCTTAGTATGAACTAGTATGAGCGTTGTGAGATTATGTGTGTCAATGCAACCACGCTATTATAGGAGGAACAAAATGATCGTAGTCTTACCTGAAGGCAGCAGCTTCAATCCATACAAGTTAACAGCGTTCCAGGACAGCAACCTGGGCAAGAACTCGTTATAGATGATGTGCGTGAAGGTAGCGGCGAGAATACGACGAGTGTGCTCGAACAGTTGGTCGGCATCCCAGTGCGGGTTCACGCCACGCAGACCTTCTACGATGCGGTTGTGTTCACGGAGGAAGATTGTGTGGATGGCGGTGAGGCCTGGTTGTTCGGAGGCTCTGCCGTCGCCTGGGGATGAAAATATTGGGTTATAGGAGGATATTGTGACAAGTTTTAAATGAAAGATAGACAATTATTATCTCTTAGCTTTTCCAGCAGACCAACAGGTTATACTTGCATAAAAGTTGTGCCGAAGATCATCGCTCACAGTTTAATTGCGTAAATCCCACGCTTATATGATTGGAAATGCTAACAATGCATTTAGCGTGTGATCATGAGCAAACCTCTACGCATGTGTATTGGACAATGGATACATGGGTACCTACATGTTATACTGTCTTTTAATTATTTCATTTGAAGGTATCTTCAGCTACGTACATATTATTCCATTCAATGTGTTCTTTAAAATGCTTTTATTTCTACAAAAGTATCCACACTCACCAGCAATAAAACAGAATCCACTCGCTGCCTTGCACTCAGGATGGTTGTCAGTCCTAGGCAGCAGCTCTCTTCCGTTGAGGGGGTTGGTGGTTGCGTTTAGTCTTCCGTTGAAACCGCGCAGTTTGCGAACGATGCAAGGGTTCTCGCCGTAGATGACGGAAGCGTCGATAAAAGCTGTGTTCTGGTTTACTTGTTCACGGGGTCCTGAAAGATGAGGTTTGGAATCAGTTATCGCCGTTCAGTATTTTATTTAGATTTACGAAGTCTCTAAAATTACCAAGAGCTAAGACTGGAGACGAAAGATCAAAGTTTATTTAGATAAGTCAGAAAGACATATCAGCTTTGGAAGTGTCTTTAGCCAGATCGTTTAAAACATTTCCTAAGCTGTTTCTATTATTTTCAGACAGTTTTTCCAACCATGGGCGGTAAATATACTAATCTTCCCTGGTGGCTTAAACTTGTTATAACTATGTCTGTCACTCACCCAGTTGCTGCTGTCCAGGTAAACTCCTCATGAAGGGGAAGCACAGTCTCTCTCCAGACGTAACGTTCACTTCTGGGTAGTAATGGTCACCACGGGGCACTGGGAACGGGTTGCATTCCGGATGTACCGTGCGCGGAGAGTCGCAGGAACGACAGTCAGGGATCGACTCGTGGAAACCTGAGAATGAGAAGGTAATGGTGAAATGATAAATATGCAGTAAAAAAAAAACAAAGGAATTTTTAGGCGAGATATCTGATGATTAGTGCTTGTATCTTACCTTTGTGAATGGGCGTCATGGTAAGCTCGTGGTCTACGAACTGCGCGAACTGCATAGTCATGAGCGTGTAACGAGTGTGCAGGTTCGATATGTCCGGGTGGATGACTGTGGACACCACTCGGGGAGACGGCAGTGGCGTGCCTGTGACTGAGTTGATGCGGGGACGGCTGACACCTGAGGAGGATAAAAGTGTTAGTTGGAATTGAAATCAAAGTGATAGTGTTTTATGGCACCCAAATGGTACTTTTTGCGCCCTAATGGGCCCAACCTTCTATTGCCGCCAATTGAGCTCACTATTGCCACCCAAATGGGCACACTATTCCCTTACCAGGAGCTTCGCCTGTAATGTAATAGTTCAGATTCAGTGGTTTTTATAGAAAATCGAAGTTTGGACTCACATTACAGGTGAGTGCCTTGTCGCTCAATTAGGACTGCCCATAGCACTAATATTTGGCGCCCAATTGGAACTACTAACGGTGCCCAAATGTGAAACTTTTCCAAGCGTCCAAATGGGAGTACTCTTTGCCCTCACGTGGTATCACTTTTGGCGACCAATTGTGATTACTAAGGGCGCTTAAATGGTACTACACAGCACAAACTTGATCAACCAAGTTTTGCGATTAATGATTAGCGGAGATGCCTCCAGTAATAATCCATATCTATTGCTATGTTGTGATGTTTTCAAAACTCACCATCTTCATAAACAGGTGGCAGCAGTCTAGCGAAGGTCGTCAAACCCTTGCCCAAGTTCGGATTCCTCAAGTTGTTACAGAACCCCGTGTAAGTCCTGAAGGGGTTGTTAGGTTCACATGCGCCTTTGTCATCACACTGAGGCTCGATGATCGGTCCTGATTGGTCGTTGCCAAGGAATCCGCTGATATCAACCGATTGTAAGGAGTCTACGAAGTCTGAGGTACCGAAACCGAGGGAGTCATCGAAGATCTGACGCTTGCGACGGTGTCTGGAAAATGAACGATTTTATTAGTTAGCGAAATGGGTCAAGTAAATGAGAATTTCGTTAAGGAAAACTTGATATAACCTGGAAAAATCAAAATACGAGGATCAAGACATCTAGAGGTAATCATAAACATCTTTAGAGTTATGAATCCTATTGGCAGAAGATTTACTAATGCTCACCCGCTATTAATGGTGTTAATGAGTTCGTTAGTGGCGAATTCCAAGAAGAGAGAAGTGTTGGCGAGTTTCAGAGCATATTTGTTGGCCTTTGAGAATGATGCCGCCGTGCCTACTGGAGATTTGGGGTCGGCTCCACCACCTGCAATATGAAATTAGTTCACATCTAAACTGTACAACATCTTAAAAGCTAATTTCTTAATTGTAGAATCTACTGATCTAGTTTAATAGACATAAAACCTTGACAGATGACTTGATGTTATTTTGTCTTTACACTTGACTTGACTTACGTGATTCCCACAACATGTATTCGAGTTTCTTCCTATCAGCCATCTCTTGCTTGGCCTTCTCCAGAGCAGTAGCGAGCATGTCCTGAGACAATCTCTCCGCGGCTTTAGCACCGCTTTCATCTCTCCACGCAGATAGTTCCAGACGGTTGTGTTGTGAACAATGTTGGGCTGCGTTTCTATTATACATTAAAACATTTTTTTACTTGTTAAGATAAGTTTTGAGAGGTCACATATGAGATGAAAAAATTATGACGGAAATAAATTTTTGATGTGCCATTGGGTAGATGTACTCAGCATTGCCTACCTGACGGCCCTTTCGAATGAAATCTTTTCATGTGTTTCAAGTAATGCAGGACACTACTGTACGAAACAAAATCAAACGACCGAAGTAATGTAGTATACGGTGACACCACACCACCTTACCTACTTTGAGACACATGATTATAACTATATCGTTCATGGTGACTTGGTTTTTTAACTGTTTCACTATTGTTCCTTCTGACGTGTGTTCTGATTTGACAGAAGTTGTATTGTACCGTTATATTAATACTTACAAATAAGGATCCTCCCTCACGAAGGCTTTAGGCTGGATGTTGGTCAAAGCATCTTGAGCGGCGCACAGAGTTCCCGCGAGAGACACCTTCCTGATGGCTCCGAGCTGATCAGGTGATAATGATGATGGAGGCAAGTCGTTTTCATACCAGAATCTGTAATGAGAATAATTTAGTTGCGATAGGTAGAAAGATCGGAAAGGAACTTAGTTATCGTTTTGTCTTAATTTTCTCTATCAGTTTACAGCTAAGAGTGTGCCAGACCATGAACTTTTGATCTTTTGATTTTTCTTTGTAATTAATCGATGGTTTACCTGTCACTCTTCTTCAAGTTAGCAAACTGCAGCGCTAAAACACACGCAATTGTAGATCCGACGACAGCACCAGACGCTGGCTTCTCCATAGCTCCCCCAATCATAAGCTCCACATCATCCGCACTCCTAGAAATGGAAAACACGTTTGCTTAATTTTTATGCTTTATTGACAAAATCCACTACTACACATTTTGTGATGGCTGATTCAGAGATAAAAAATAGTAAGACGTTGATAAAATTGGCATCTGAAGTAAAGTACCTTCAAAAGTGTTCCGGTGCGAAACGATGCTGGGAACATCTTATTTTTATTGTTACGATTGTGTGGTCAAATTTTCATATTCAGCATTTATCGATAAAAAGTATGAGTTCACGAGAGTTTCCCTCACCTGTACATATCAGCCATCATCTCCTGCTGCTTCCTATCGAAGCCCATCTGGCTGAAGTCTCCGAAGGACTTGATGGTGGACATAGGCTCACACATGCGCAGAGCTTTCAGGTATGAAGACACTCCATGGTCGCGAGATCTGTTCAGGTCCCATTGAGCGGCCGCTGGGAAGTGGGAGACGTGTTGAGCACTTGTGCGTACTAGGTGTTCTAGGGTGATTGTGGTGTTAATCTGGAAATAAATGGAATAGATCATGTAGGTCTGAATCGACTTTATCATAATAATATTGATTTAAAGCGACCCTTCTACGAGATCGTACTTGATTTCAATTGTACCTTTGAGATATGAAATGATGCTAGATTGAGCTTGACATTTGTGCATCATACAATTTTTTTTACATAATACTGGATTGATGCATAGTGTAATACTCGTTCGTTGAAGAGGCGGTGAATAATTTAGGCTAGAAGAACAATTTAAATTCAATCTTACCAGTTTCTCGTTCATCATAGCGTGGAAGATGGGTGCAACAGCGACGAGTTCCGAGTAGACACCGGCACGAATGGCGCTGGAGTATCCACGCCAGAAACCAAGAGATGTCAGTTTCAACTCTGCTTTAGCCATGCCAACCTGGTAGAGATAATTGACGGTAGGTATGATATTGTGCTTGGAAAAAAATGGGGATGTTTTATTTTCTCACAGGGTTAGCCAAATGTGATTCTTCAGTGTCAATTATTTTTAATCTCTCGTGGCAATATGCTCTGTAAGAGAATAGTTTCATGCGACACAAAAGCTAGACCGGAAACCTTGTATTTACCTTAAGTTCCGACTAAGTATCTACTGCGAGTTAAGTTTTGTTTATTGATATCAAAAGTCAAAGATTTGATAATACGCTTACCTCTCCCAACAGAACAGGCAAGAACTCATTATACGTGATGTGTTGGATGATGGCGGCCACAGCTCGTCTGGACTCCAAGTACAGGGTGGTGTCATCCCAGAACGGGTTCAAAGAGTAAAGCTCGCCGGCGATACGGTTGTGTTCCGACAGTAAAGTTTTGTATAGAGGTGCTGTGGGCGAGCCGTCTCTGCATCTGGGAGAGGGATATATTTTAATTAGACGGTATTCTACTTTAACTCAAGACCCAGGGTTTATGAGGCTTCTTGGCTAAGGGATCAGATGAATTGAACTATCATACTTTGTTCTGTGACAAAACATTTCAGGCTTTTTCTGCGACTCATATTTAACTTGATATGTAGGTATTGTAATTCATTAAGGTCTTGGCAAATACCGAAGAGATTTAAGATACTATATCTAGGCTAACAGAAATATCATTAAAACAGTGATCCTATATCTCAGTCAAGCCAAGTTTGACACGTTGACGTTACTATTTTAGTAATACTAACCGTAGCAGGTATGTATATTACGATGCTGTTCGCTTTGTCCCGTCTATCATCGTATATTGAATGTCTCAAGTAAATATTAAATTGTGAGTTATACATTCTAAAGTTTGTACACGAAGTTGTTATTTCCGACAGGTGAGATAAACTGTTACGCACTTCCTCTTCTTATTTACCATGTTAATTTAGTTTTACATAAGCGCTTTTTACGACTGCAAAAACCGCAATGTCTTTGAGCTCATCTGTTTCCTGACAAGCGGCCTTCCCACAATCATTTAAATCAGCTGCACTTCACCTCTCACGTACCCATCGGCATCGAGTCAATAGATGCCAATGCAAATATGTAAAAAGATTGAAATCTCTATGTGGGTATGCAAATCATCTCAAGGTTAGTTTGACGGCACTATTTGCATACAATCCATTTTGTGACGACATCTAGGAATTCCAGCTTTGTTTTGCCGACAGATGTAGCTCTTTGTCAGAATTTTATTGAAAGGTATGTATTTGTCGGGGCTTTTGAAGTTGAGAACTTTCGAAATCATTTTGCAACTGCATCCTTTTCTTTATCGTTATTGTTACTAGACGATTGGGTGGGTAACTATTATCAGTTTGAACGATATCAAAAGAGCCGAGGAGGAGCTTACGTAACATGGTTTTTTATTTTAAATAATTTTGCATTAAAAAAACACGGTCATAGATATTTATATAGAGACAGCTGCCTAGTGGTTATTTAGTGGGTTACATAATTTCTCAATATTATTATAGAATCCATCTTTGACTGTCTAAAAAGTAGATTCATAATTTTCTTAATCGGCGAGTGTGTCAGCTCTTTTTTTAACATATTGGTGTCACGACATCCTTTTATAAAGTATATTGAGTTTGAGTAGTTTACTTAACTAATGAACATGGACGAAGCAAAGGAAGATAAATATGGATGGACCAAGCTAGCGTTCTGTGGTTTTTCCCTAACTCCCTGGGAAAGAGACGAGAGCATGTAGGTATTTAATTAATACAGATTCGAGCGTCAGTTATAAATAAAAAACAAAAAAGGTCAGCGAAACCAATTTTTAGGAACAAGTTTTTATGCGCAAACAAAGAGTCAAACAGACCCACTATTGGAATCTGTTACCTTACCTAAAACTGTTGTAGCGTACTTAGAGAGAAGTATTCCCAGTCCTCCATGATATCTGATTGTCAGACACGTTTTCATTGACATAAAAGTGAAACTAAAAGTAGTCCCCTTGTACACTTATCATGTGGTACTGTGTTAACACGGATACAAGTCGTACGCCCAATAGTAAAGACAATGACTGTACAATCGACTCGATTGAATACGTACAAAACTATGGGAATAGTTCACACATTAAGCACCGTTTCTATAATATCTATGATCGGTATTGTATGGGAATGGATTCAATGATGCAATCTAATTACTGGTTTGTTTTCTTCCGTGTTTGTACTCAGTTTGTATTGAAGGATCTATTTGAATAATATGGAGATATTTATCGGATAAATCATCGTTTGAACTAATCTATTTGTTTATTTACCGTGTTGTGCTGATCTTTGCTATCAGTATAAAAAAAAACTAAGAGGTATATAAGAAGTTGCTGAATATTACGAGAGACAAGAAGGCTGTTTTCGAGACCAGAAAGATCATCGATTCGATTAATTTAACTCCATTTTTTTTTTGCCGCACTTCTTCGTGCATGGACCTTTATGATGTACTAGTCTAGCACTAGCTCAGCCACGTTGACGTTGTTATATTATAAACTATTCTATGAATTTCTATGGTTACATTTGGTGAAACTTACTTGCGACACGAATCCAGGTCAATCTTGCCAGCATCGTAGAGCCTCAGAGAACGGAGCTCCTTTTCCGAGCTACCGTATAACGCAGAGCCATCCAGGAATGAGGTAGCCATGTTCATTTGATCACGTTGTTCTGTTAGAGAATAGAGTAAAGTTAGCGTGATGTTTGTGCATATAATATATGCATATTATGTAATGCTAAGTTTGAGATTATTTTGATTGCCCCAGAGGACTGTTATCGGCACTAAACATATATGTTTGACAAGGCATATACAGGGTGCAAAAACGTATACCACTCAGCACATCATTCTGAACCCCGCCACATGGACATTTTTCATCGGAAATCAAAATTAATTAAAAAAAAATCTGTTGTTTCCTCAAAATTGCAATATCTACATGGTCAAAATGTATGGTCAAAATGCAAGGTGGTAGCCCCTTGTATATTGGCTTTCTTAGCATAATCAGTCAATAACGTTCCGACTGCTTGGATCGAGGGTTCTTCGCTGTCTGAATGAGTAGGCCGTAATGTCACTAGGACATTACGGCCACGCGGGACCACTGCGGGTTGTTGGTTAAATTATTATTCAGCTAGGACGGTCGACAACAGAATTATTTGGCATTTTAAAAGCTTCAACAAAAACTAAACAGCAGCACAAATAAAAATAATCTATGTGTATATCTAGATAACATGTTAAAACAAACTTTTTATATTTTTTTGGTTGTTTTTCTTTTTTTACATAATAATATACCAGACAGTTCAACATTGCCGAGTTAATGAACTAGGAACAAATATCGAGATAGGTCACCGCCTCGTTTCCTCAAGCAATTCGACTGGCCAGTCGACATTTTTATCGCATGTACGATTATGTCAACGTTACAAAATTTAGACAAGAACCGTTCACTGGTTGACTGAAACCTGTTGGGTTCTGTCACTTCCTAGTTAAGTGCAACATTTCAAACGAGCCGTGAGTCCGCCGCTGCGGAACGATAACTACGAAATTCTGATGGCTATGAATATTCATCAAATAAAAATAGCTATTACGATATTTTATGACACGTGACGTCGACTTTCAACTATACAAAGTGTAAGGTACTTCGACGGGCTTCTAGATACTCACAGGAATACAACCGGACCTTAGTTCTAGACCTTGAATTTTTAATTTATTATAAACACCTACACGGTTAAAATGTGTGGAGCAGCTGATTTTATTAAAAAAAAAATAAACAAACGACTAAAATAAGAACATCGGGTTTGGGGATTTAGAAATCTGGAATCTGTAAGTGGGTAGGTAGTACCTACGTGTCCATTGTTATAGGTTGTGTGGCGATGTCTTTTACACACTGTATAATAAGTACACTAAAAAATACAACACACTAGTCAATTCGTGAATAACATCAGCAGCCTACGTAATGCTGTCGTCGTGCTGATTAAATTATAAACAGGCTCTAAAATAGATGGATTATTAATAAATATCTGTTATTGACATAAATATTCTACAAGTTATTCGAATCTATATCTAATACTATACCAGTAAGCATCTGTTGTTTGAATAATATCCCAATCATTTTTGAATATTTGCGAGAGTAGAATATATTTTTGGAGATAGAAATATTGATGTTTGAGTAGGTACGTACCAAAACCACATGAATCGATGTTTCTTGTTGGCGCAGAACGAACATATTCGCATGCAGCTCCTTTGCAGTCCTGCAACAACAAAAATATAATAAATAATAATAGAAAACACAACATTTAGTCTTAACACATTACTGCCCTACATATGTACACTGCATTTTAACCTATTCAGCCACTAATAATTTATAAAACTTCAGTTCCAGTATTGCGCATTTTTTGATACGGTTTAATAAGTAAATGCTACAAACTTCAAAGCTTTAATTTCTTCCAAAAAATAGGCTTACAGAATATGCAATCTTTTATTATATCGGATCTAATACTAATACCGTAAAAATACGAAGCAATCTAAAAATAAAGTTTCGGTTACAAGTTACTATTCCAACCACGCGTGAAATAGAGATATTAGTAATCGATATAATTAATAACGTCGATGTCAATATTGTGTTACGTATAAACCCAAAGCCTTTTTTGTCGTTTGTATAAATAATATGTACAGACGAGTAAGCAATTTGATACCCTGGCAAAAATATTCATCTTTCAGTTTCCACTATACAGCCCTTATTGATGTTTATTTTGTGTGTGTGTTTTTTTGTAAAACCCATGAAAAACCTGGTTTTACTATGGGATCGAAACCGGGTGTCGCAGTTTAGTTATAAGTTTATATTTTTTAAGCGTAAGTCAAAAGGATTAACTACCCAGTACAGACACAGCGTTGTTGAAAACCAGTTACCAGTTAGCCCGTACACCTAGTAGCTTGTTCCACTGTACATTCCGTGCCATAATTTAGAGTGATCGGATTACTCGCGTCACAAATTATAGTTTTAAATCAAACCGGTTAGATGACTAGGTCAGTCAGTGATTATAGTGATTATCCTGCAATGTTTCTTAATTAAAATACTAAGTTGAATGTAGGTAATTTAATTTGAAAAGATGCCGAATACAAAATATACGGGAATAAACAACAAAAGCTGAGCTAATAGTTATAGGTAAAAGATGGACGAAGTTGTTTATCTTTGTTTATTTCTAAGTTATTGATGATGTTCTTGCCCTTATTAATTGGAAATGTACTGGTACTGTAGTATTGATAGAATTATATTAAACCTTGCATAAAGATCTTAATTAAGATTAAATAAATATATGCATGTAGAGTTTCGAGAAGGAAAATTCACGCATCATGAAGTTATGAATGAAATAACGTTAACTACTTAAGTTGCTTAACATATCTACTGTTCTTTAATTATCTGTGAAGGAAAAAAATGTATACATTTTGTCATGAAGGTTTTCCAATTTGTAGATATCTTGTGCTCGACAAAACCTTTAGTTTAAACTTTTTACATATAACGGCGGTAGAATTTCAAAAATCGTGAAAGAGATTCAAATCCAATGACTCTTAATTTATGAACTTATGACGTTTGAAATTTTGATAAACACATTAACAATGGATTCAAACTTTCCCTTGACGCCACAATATATCAGCATTCTTTAAAATGCAGTTAAGAAGACATCTAATGCTGCCGCAATGATAAAAGATTATAAGGGCTGCTTTGTCAGATGTAGGTACCTACCTATAATGTGCAAGATTTAAATGCACAGATTAACGTACAGTACATACTTACCTACATAGAGAAAGTTTAATAACATCTCTATCAGTATGGATCAACTCAAAAGTAGTTCATAATAGATTACGTTCCGTTGTTATCATCGACTAATTAAAATCGCGTTCATGCAATATCTTCCGCTGTGTATTAACTAACTTGACCAAGAAGCGAGTGATATTGGAGTTAAGGTGTAGTGGTACTAATAAAAGTACTACAGCGCCATCTTTGACACACATAAAGAACTAACATCAAATTGTTGATTCGCGCTACTAAAGTTACCCGCGACTTAACACCACCAGACACAACATCTGTCTGGTTGGAGTTTCCTTGTTTTACTACGGAACCCTATAATTGAACTAAGCAGCTACTACTGACCGCTGCGGTCTTGTTGAGCTAAGTTCGATCGCGTTCTTTCTTGCAACAGAATTTCTGATTGAATTCCATTATTAAATTATCCGCTTTAAACAGATAAGGTATATGCAATAATAGTGTTAATTATCCACGCTAGAGCAACTACAAAAGACAATAGCTACTGCCATCCGTCTTCTAACAATCACAATAATTTCCTGTGCTGTCTCAGTGACATGAAAAGTGAGCCTATAAGGAACTAAGAGATCGCTTGGTAGCCTGTTACTTCATGGCAAGCATCTTAGCTTTCACTGCGACCGCTACATACATACGTAACCTTTCTACGCGACCCCGCGAACTATCACGAATGTTACGAAACACAGCCTTGTTAAATTCACTTGTTATTGATCTGTTTTCAAAAGCATCATTTTTTAGCATGACACGTTGGTTTAGTGGTCGGAAGCGGGACTGCTGAGCATGAAGTCCTGGGTTCGATTCCCAGTTTGGGCAAAGTGTAATGGGTTTTTCCATCAGGAATTTCTCAGTGACAGCCACGGAGTCTAGATTGGTACCCGGTTGATAAATAAATAAATATCGCTGGACATTACACACAGCGCCATCTAGTGCCACACTAAGCAACGAGGCTTGTGTCGTGGACACCAGATAGTTGATATACTACATATATACTTTTTTTTTTTTGTAAATACATACTTATTATACATATAAACATCCATGACTCGGAAACAAATGTCCATGCTCATCACACAAACACTTGCTACTACCGGGATTCGAACCCGGAACCCTATGAACGTAAGGCAGCCTCACTACCGCTGCGCCATTCGGGTCGCCAACAGGCTCACCCCACGTAACCCCACGTTATTTACTTCCACTTAAAGATATCTGGCAAAATGTGAGTGTACTATTAGGCACACCTCTGCCAAACCCTTCGGGGATTACATAATGATAATATGTTTTTTAACATGCATAGTTTGAAAAAGATATACAACTATGACACAACGAGTTAAGTCTGGTTTTGACCGCGTGAACTCAAACGTAATCGTAATCTCATCACGTGCTTTGTTCGCAAGGTTAACACATAGTATTATCCTTGTCGGTCATTTAAATAATCCAAAACTGGCAAAAAGTTGTTTGCGTGTCCCAGGATTCTTGACGAGCTACTAATTACAGGTTTGTTTATAGTTTTTGTTAAATTAAAATTACGCGATTACGAGTATTTATGACAACTGTGAAATACAAAATATATTTCTCAATTGAGAGCTTTTCATTTTAATTGCGAGCAGAAATTAATTTCGGTAAAATAAATTAGCTAATAAAATAAGCTAATTAGCAACAGCAACACCTTAATAGGCTCTAGGTTGAGGTCCTATCGCAAAGTAAGGTGTCAAACACTTTCTCAAGTATCCTTTGCAACAATGTCAGTACCTGACGTGCAACAGATCGATAATAGCACTATGATACATGTCATGTACGACTTCAATGACCATTAGCTGGGTTTGTGTATATGAAAAGGACATTCCTAAAGTTCACAGATGGCAATAGAATAGCTATAATGATGCCCCAGTAAGTTATTATTGTTATTAACAAAGTAATCAAGTTTAATTGGTTGAGTCGCGGCCAAGTTCAAGATGGCAGTTGGTAAAAAGCCGGTCAAGTAACAGATGCCTCAATGACGAAGGTTCTATATTGTGATGAGTCATTTTAATGTTGGACAAAGAGCTTAAGAAGGTTTTGAATTGAACAATAACAGTCCTTCTGACCGTTTTTGGTCACGGTGGCCAATCTTAGTGGAGATTGGCCATCGGCGCGGGAGATATTATAGTGCACAAGTTTGTGCGCAGACACAGGTGCACTCTCTGTTCATTTTACTCTCAAAGTCCGATGGGACGGCAATCCGTCACGACAGGAAACGATATCCCCGTGGGTATCATACCGCCAACTTCCAAAATCCCGGCTACTGGAAAATCCAATAGAACTTTTTGCACGACCCGGGAATCGATTCCAGGACCTCACGTTCAGCAGTAACGCTTGCGAGCACGATACTAGCGGGTTAGTTAGTAATTAATGGAAGCAAGTAAACGTTTGACTTAAAGCCAAAAATTCTAAGACATGTGACAATTACCAACCAGCTCTGGCCCCTTATGGTGGATTGCAGCGACCTCTCATAGACGAGAAGGCATGTGGACCTTGAAAGCTGGTTGTGCTAAGTAAGATTTGATTTAATAGTTGCATTTTGAATCAGAAAGAAAATACAAAGATCGAATTGGCAAGAATCATCTCTTATTAGGCTGAAGACCCTCACAATTTGCGAATAGGAGGTACGCATCATTAGACAGATGATTACGCGGACATTGAATAGATGTCAGATTGCGACACCATCCGTTCCTCTTAACAAAAAGCATGTGTCCGCTGGCCTTCGATGCGTTGGACACGACGTGTGATTTAATCTCATGTTAATCTTAGCCACGTCATCGACTGAAACGAATTCATTGAAACAGAACTGAATGAATCGTTGAACTTTTTCAGAATTAAACGGGATTATTCACATATAACTTATAAGGATAAGTCATCGTGTCTTTTTTACGTTTCTTCACCAAACCTTGACCCCTACAAGTTCGTATTAACATTAACAATAAAACAAGATACATAGTTTTTGTAGCATTAACTGCGTTAGTCTAGTCTGAGCTTGAAGATGTTTGCTAATATTATTTTGACAATGTAAAACGTGTTCTGTTTTGTTAAATAACCATTAAATACTTGCATTCAGAAACAATTGGGTTGCCAAGTCGGTTTAAACAAGATGACATTATTTCAAGGAGTACCGCAAGGTTGCATTTTGTAGTCCTTTGTGTTTTAATCGATATAAAAGTTAACTTACTTTGTTTCCATTAGCTGTGCTGATGAGATCATCCATGATGAGCTGTCCCCAGGCAGCAAGCATGCTGGTCACATAGTCGCTGTCGGCAGATGGACTCAATTGTGCTGCTGCATGGACTGCCAGGGCAGGCTCCGGAAGATAGGGCGACGATTGAGGCTGAGATACACCTTAGACAAGAAAATAAAATAATTAGGATCGATTTCTTGAGATAAAGATTACAGAGGAAACTTATAGGTACATGAAAATATCATGTCTCTTGAGCTAACAGATTTTAAGAAAGAGAAGAGAGACAGAAATAGAGATTTCAACATGTTTTAAATGAATGTTTCGCCTGTGGAAACGTTAAGTTACTCTTCCTTATAGAATGTTAATTCATGGTCTTGAAAGGACTATTAGGGTTAATACATTCTCTTCCTTTAACAGTTTCGACCTTCAGTTACATAAATAAAGATAATTCATTTGTGAAATATGTAAGTAATTATGCCAACAACTTGAGCCAATAATCATTAATAATGTAGTATAGTACGGCGATTATGTATCAGCTATAACCATCTTCATGGATTAACAGATCCTTTCAAACTGCCTTAATTTGATTTTACATCACATTGCTTGCTCGGATTTTAAATGGATTGGTAATAAATGCTGATGCTAGTGCAATTAGGCACTAACCGATCTATTTTATTGGATTTAACAGGTACTTTAGCCTTTTAATAGCACAAGCATTAAGAATAATATTAGGTATATCTATTTGTAGGTAAGATAACCACGGTGCGGGTCTTTAGTATCGGCTTATTTTCCAAATATTTGGCAGTCTAAATGAATGCAGAGTATAAAGTTTCATAAAGCTTTTGACCTACTGTGTTTACAAGCAGCCATTACTGTTTCCAAACCTTCAAATCAAATCAAATCATTATATTTGCTTATATACCTTCGACTAATTCTTCACCTAGTAATTGCAGATTCATGTGTTCACTTAACCACGTATTTTAATAAGCAATTTGGGTAATGTTAGTTAACAATTTATGATGCATTTTGGTGGGTTTAGCAACCAGTTGCTAGCTCAAAGATATTTTATGCACCTTCTCGTTACTGGCTGATTTAAATTGTTAATATTTGTTACATCAATCTGACGGCGTTCTCTAGTGCTAGTCAAAGATTACTTCTGTCTTTCATACAGTAATAATGAAGTGGGATCTGACTCTGTTAATATAAAGGAACCACGATTTATAAAGGCAGTCAAGCTTACGTTAAACGCGGGATGGTTTTCCTATAAATGAAAAAATAAGCCTTCACCACATTCGCAAGGTGGTTTAAAAGGTCGTAATGCATGTCTTTTCGGAAAATATACATAGTTTCTATAGTTCATTATGCTGCAATTCATCTTTCTCTATCAGTTAATAGAACATTATCATAAACATGATAAATAACACGACGGTAAGCTTTATTTTAAACATGAAAACAAGTAATTCGTTTAAATTATGTCCAATACGAATGTCCAATACGATTTTGGACTCCGAACACCATTTATCACTAAAGAAAATGTTGCATAGCATTGAGAGATTAATAACTATGTTCAACCAATACTAACTAGTAATTAATCACTAGTAGATATAGTTAATATATCGCTTTAGTTAGAAACAGTTTCTATTGTTTGTGATGCTTCCGTGTCCCGAGCGAAACAAATCACTTACATTTAATTAATGGTTATCCGGTTTCATCTCTTGTGTATAGTAATAGCTTCACCATGCTTCTTTTATTTCGTTTTCTCTAAGGCTTTATGTCGTAAGGTTGTGACATCTAGAGGTTTTATCATGTCATGTCATTTGAACAAGAAAGTTTTACGTGAGGAAGATCCGTCGCTCATAAGATTCATAGAACTTATTTTTTTCCACAGTACAAAAACAATGAAAAACCTAGTTGAAGTTTTCCAAGTAGCAACAGAAATTAAAACAGAGATCTAAGAACCACTCAAGAGCAAAGCATTTCCAATATAGCTTTATTTGTCGTCATGACATAATCAGATGATTATTTATAGGTGCAAAAGACAGATGAACATTCTGTCTCTACGAATCCTGCAAATCATTGTCGTAACTTACTAATACGATGTAAACATTGATGATGCAACTGTAAAAGAACGGAAGTCCAAGATGTCTTCAGTTAGATAATCAAGTGTTCAATTACTTTGACGGAGCTAGAGTGCATCGAACCTCGAACTCTGCTTTAATTTTTAATCAGTCTTGCTCTGAAGAGCCTAAATGCTGGCTAATGGACCGCGAAGTTAGCCTCTTACTCATACGACATAATGCATAATAAGTCGGTTATGTTCCCACCGTTGGGATAACCCACCTCCGTGTTTAAGGGAAAGTGCTGTAGGTAATTCACGACGCAAGCCCAATGCGTGTTGGGGCCGTTGGGGGTATTACATGTGTTCAGAACGTTTTAAATAATATAAATATTGACGGATGCAGAGGGAGAGGAAGACCAAAGAAACAATGGATGGATTGTGTGAGGAATATATTAATGATTGTGAAACAGATGGGCAGAGTTGTAGGAAATGAACTTCAGGATAATGAAATCCAGTCGTTTCATAGAGTTGCTAAATTAAATGAAGAGACAAATCGTCCACGTAGCATAGTCGTCAAGTTAGCCAGTCCTCGTGTTCGGGATAATCTACTTGCTGCAGTTAGAAACTTTAATAAGAAGAATGAGTCGGAGAAGTTGAACAGCAGCCATATTGGCATTGGTGGAGTGAAGCAGCCGATTTTTGTGACGGAAAATCTGACTCTGGCTAATAAAAAACTACATGCAGCGACAAGAATTGCTGCTAAGGAAAAGAAATATAACTTTGTATGGGTTCGGAATGGTCGCATATTTGTTAGAAAGGATGTAACAACCAAATCTTTGTTAGTCAAAAATTTTGAATGTTTAGAGTCTTTGTAATTTTTTAGTTGGATTACCAACATACTTTGCACGCTAATGATGTTTTAGAAATTAAAATTCAACTTTAAAATTTACTATCAAAATGTGAGAGGCTTACGAACCAAGACAGAGGCTTTTTATATTGCTGCTTTAAATTTTGATTATGATATAATAATCGGCACAGAAAGCTGGCTTAATGATACGGTGTTCGATCATGAAATTTTAGATAGCCGATACAGAGTGTTTAGACGCGACAGGTCATCGACAGTGTCCTCAGCTACAAAAAGGGATGGTGGGGGGGGTTTTATTGCAACTCTAAGCAAGTATGAGGTTATACGGAGATTGAATTGGGAATCCCGTTGCGAGGAATTGTGGATCACAGTCAAGTGTGATAGTGGCTTAAATATCAATATTTGTGCGGTTTATATTCCACCTCCTATCAAACAAGATTATATGGATGAGCTTTTTCGAAATTTTACAGAAGTGATTAACAAAAAGAGTAAAGTCAATACTATTAATTTACTGATCGGTGATTTCAATATGGGTAGTATATCTTGGGAATATAATGTGGATTCTGGTCTGTTGGTCCCCAAAGGATCAAGCAGTATTCAAGGAAACACTTTAATAGATATGCTAACTTTTAATAATCTTCATCAATGCAACGCGATAGCCAACGCTTCGAATCGTATTTTAGATCTAGTTCTGAGTAGTGGCAATAACACTGCGTTGGTATCTCAGGCTTTGAGTCCATTCATACAGATTGATCCTCATCATCCAGCGCTGGAAATCTCATTTACAACAACTCATAGCAAACCTCTAATGCAAAATAAGGTCCCGTACTTGAACTTTTACCTCTGTAATTACGAAGCGGTCAACGCTGAATTTGCGAAGATTTCTTGGTCTGATGAATGGAGATCTATTACTAATGTTAACGAAATGTTGCAAAAATTTTACGATATCCTCGTGCCAATTATAAAACTGCATACTCCGCTCACAAGACCACGAGATGAACG
This sequence comes from Standfussiana lucernea, assembly GCA_964057025.1. NCBI lineage: Eukaryota > Metazoa > Arthropoda > Insecta > Lepidoptera > Noctuidae > Standfussiana > Standfussiana lucernea. The sequence continues at coordinate 7,047,494 of OZ059797.1, read as the reverse complement.
TTATCCGGTCTGGTATACCCGAGCTTTACTAAAGGTTATTAAAGAGAAAGCTAAATATCACAACCTTTATAAAAAATACGGGAACCCTAGAGATAAGATTACGTTTGAATGCCTGAGGTCGCGTTGCGATAAGTTGATACAAGATTGTTATGCAAACTTTAAAAAGAATATAGCTGAACATCTGCGCACCAATCCTAAGTATGTCTGGAAGTACTTAAAACATAAACGTGTAGGTGAAAATTATATTCCCAACAAAATGTCTTTAGGTGAAACTAGGTTTGCCAGAGGTGGTCAGGAAATAAGTGATTTGTTTTCCGAGAATTTTCAGTCTATATATCGAATAAGTAGTAACGTACACACTTTAACGCCAGTTGAACCTAGTCTCTGCAACAATAACACTTACAGTCACTGCAAACTTGAAGTTGATGAAGTCCTTGATCATTTGTCTACCCTGGACTGCGACAAGGGTCCAGGGCCAGATTCTATCCCATCTCTTTTTCTTAGAAAGTGTGCAGCTAACCTGGCTGATCCTCTGACTACAATGTTTAACTACTCACTATCACAAGGCTTTTTCCATGATCAATGGAAAATAGCACACATCACGCCAATTTTTAAATCTGGTAACATTGATGATGTCGCAAATTATAGACCAGTTTCAATTCTTTCAGCATGTGGTAAAATTATTGAGTCGCTTGTTCAGAGAAAAATATTTTCTCACTTTAAACATGTTTTAGATGATAACCAGCACGGCTTTCGTCCCAAAAAATCAACACTGACTAACCTAGTTGAGTATGTGTCTTATATATCATCTGCATTAGATAACGGTAGTGAAGTTCACGCAATATATACCGATTTTAGAAAAGCCTTCGATTTAGTAGATCATGACTTACTTATTGCTAAATTGGAAAGCATGGGTGTTCATGGGTCGCTGCTGCGTTGGTGCGAGTCATATTTAAGAAATCGCTCGCAACTGGTCTATCTTAAAGGTTTTAAATCTAAACAGTGCGTCATACCATCAGGCGTCCCTCAAGGGTCACACTTGGGGCCTTTATTTTTCTTAGTCTTTATTAATGATTTAGGCAGCAAAATTGATTCTAAATATAAACTTTTTGCTGATGATTTAAAGCTATATCGGACTATACACAGTGAATCCGACATTATTCAGCTTCAGCAAGATCTAAACAACGTACACAATTGGTGCTTGCAAAATAAAATGTCCTTAAATGAAAGCAAATGCTACTTCATTAAATTTAGTAGAAAAAAGAAAACAGATCAGGCTTATTATTCAATTAATAACAACCCCCTCCAAGAAGTGGATACTATTAGGGACCTTGGTGTTATATTAGATAGCAGTTTAAGTTTTCGGAGTCATTACGATCAAATTATTGGTAGGGCATCTAAATTATCGGGCTTCATCGTGAGAGAAATGAAAATTTTTCGGGAACCAACCCTGACTGTTTCCATTTATAACAGCGTTATTCGCAGTATACTGGAATATTGTAGCGCGGTATGGAACCCTTTTTATCAGGTACACTCTGATCGGATAGAGCGCATTCAGAAAAGGTTTCTATATCACCTATGCTACTCGGATAACAGATGTCGTATATTGAACTCGTATAACTCCAGGTTGAGTTATTATAAAATGAAGTCATTAAGTGCACGAAGGAAAACTCTGGATTTGATGTTTCTCTATAAATTAATTAATGGTCATATAGATTCTCCCCAGCTGCTAGAAAAAGTGAATATTAGTATCCCACGTAGTGGTAGCCGCTTAATTAACCGTAGAACTTTCGTTCTACCTAATAGTCGAACCAATCTGGGTCATTTTTCGCCAATATGCCGTATGCTTTCTCTTGCTAACTCCATTCGTAGCGAAATAGACGTCTTTTCTGGTTCTGAAGCTTCAGTGAGACGAAAACTGAGAGACTTAATTGTGTAAATATTTAATTTTATGTTTTGAATTTTAATTTGATTTGATTTGTATTTTAATTTGAGTTGTTTTTTTTACATTTTATTGATTTCAATTTGTTTGTGCTTTAATGTTTTATTGATTTTAATATTTATTTTGACTGTATTTCGATTCAATTTTTGTTTTAATCTGATTTAATTTTTATTGTTTGTTTTTTGGTTATTTTTATTTGATTTAATTTTTTATTTATTTTAGTAGTTTTGTGATTTAATTTATATTTTAATTTGATCTCACTTTTTATTGGTTTTAGTTTGATTGCAAGTTATTTAATTTGAGTTGATAGTTTTCCTGTTTTTTTTTAAGTGTTTATTTTTACTAATAATGTATGTGCATGAAAGATTCACATCGAGTAGATGTCAATCAGTCTTTTTCTGTTATACCGTTTTTGAGCTCTTTGTGATTGTACATCAGTTTTGTGAATTACATTAAAAAAAAAAAAAAAAAAAATGTTTGGAAAAAAAAGGAATAAACCGTCACGCTATCAGTGACGGTTGACAGAGGAGAAAGGAAGAAAAAATCTTGTTGCGCCGACCCCAAAAACCAAGGGCAGACAAGGGCAGGAAGATGGTTCCAAACGTTTTCCTTAATCTTTTGAGAGCAACATTTACATTATATTCACATACAGCAACATTATCGATATTATTTTAATATTCATATTATTCATCCACTTAAATATTTCCGCGATTGTCTACAACATTATTTGCAATATAAAGGCCGTGAAAGGTAACCGTATCAAATACTATTTCTACAATAGCAGCTTAATAGTTCGTGACTTCTGATTTCAATGTGACCTCAACTCAACTGGATCGAGTCTCTGAACTGTGCATAAAATCCGGTTTAATATATTCAGTAGATAGATATTAAATAATAGCGGAGTATTATGAGATAGTCTAGTCTTTTACGAGTAAAAGCAAAAAAAACGTATCAATTAATTTTATGATCCAATGCATTTAAATTGGACAATCGTCACGATTCTAATTAAACATGATAAATTGCACTGATTTCCATTGGCTTTTTTTTACGAGTCATATTTGCATAACCACATTTTTAAATATCTATGTATAATACGGACTTTTTATTGATTCTTCAAAGTAATTTTCTGAGCCGGTACCTATTGGTATTACTCCTACCAACATTCATTTATTTATATCCCACTTACGTCATTCCTAAGTTAAACTGCGTCTGGTTAAACAAAGTGCGATCAGTTCACGGAATTCGTAAGCAAATTGTCACCGAATCGGTAAATCCAATGTCATTAGAAATCCCCATTGCGAATTAAACAAGTCTTAAATGTAGCAAGTAATAGTCAGATAAACCGTCATGCGATTGGTATCTTAGTTGAATTGTTATTGTTTTCCTTAGACTATTATTAAGTAAGTAACACTAACCTATGCACTTGGAGCAATAAAACTACCTTAGCTAAAGAACAGCAAAAAAACCAAAGGCAACATGATTATAAGGAACAAAGTAACATAAACGGTATTAAAGTATCAAAGTAAGTGTAGGTGTCAAAACGAAGGTCCATGATTCGGGAAGAAAATGCAAGTACACAGACAGGTTACAGTAAAATAAAGGTTTAAATTAATCATCTTAATGCATTCTAAATGCACATTATAATATCTAGTTGCCAATGTGAATGCTAATTTAATTAATGATGACGATTCATTTCATACCTACTTGAAAACGCTTCTCAATGAAAAGCTCAAATAAACTTCAATCCCGAAGAATGGGACCGATATTGACTGGTTTTAAGTATTGAAGACGTTAAACCGTAGGTTAAAAGATTTTTAGTATGAAGAAGTCATAAGTAATTTTTTTCTTAACAAAATACATTGTGTAGAAAGTCATAAATTAAAAAATAACTTAAAATTACATTAATAAATGATGAGATAGTAATACTAAAGAAGAAGACAACAAAATAAAATTGTTCTATTGTAACGTCAGTTAAAAGTATGAAGTCGTGAATTTTTTAAACAGCCAATGAGACTGATGGGCCCACGAGGAGTTAATGCTTAACCTTTGCCTGAGTGTGCAACAATAATGGGAGGCTTTGTCATTGATCGCGGATTCTTATGATGTTTATCTAATTGCATAATAGGTACCTGCAGGCGTGAATGCTGGTGATTTGTTCACCGTTGATGCCAGCAATTTAAACGTATCTGTTAAAATAATACACCGTCTTACAATAATTACGGACATCGCAGTACCAGCTATCATTAAAACCGCCAGTATAATTGTTTCTTAACCAAAATGGAGGCTTGTTTGGTGTTTTTATAAATTAATTGTCGAGGAAACAAAGGTTATAGGTTACACACCTACGCTACTTCCTAATATGGAGTTTATGATTCAAATAACTGTTTATGGCCAGTTTTTGCATAGGAAACTACAAATAAAGCCATTAAATTGAAACTTCACGTTATTTTTGAGGTCCATCAAAGCTTTTATTGGGTGTAAATTGAATAATTGTTTCTTAAACACGATTGGAAATTAAGTTTTAATTGTTTGTTACAGTGGAATAAACAGTGATTTGGCTTCGAAACCGTTACAGTAATGTTATGAGTGAGCTTATAAGTGTTTTCAAGCAGTCATTGAACAAGTTCATGGTGGTTCCTTGTTGTTTCAAGCATGTCAGCATAAAGAAGAGAAGGAACTGGTTGGTAACGATAGTGGTTGCAAAACATTTGGCATTTAAACACTGTTTTAAGCTTTCACGGTTTATAACTGAACTTACACTATCACTTACGGGATACCGAATACCAGTAGTACGCGTAGCAAAAGACAAAGAAAGAGGGTAGACAGATTTGTCTGCTCCTAACAAGTTTTACCATCCACCCGCATTCTCCAGTCATCTCGTGATCATGGCGCTTGCAACAGCATCGAAATATCGGGAGCTCAATATAAACATTAATCGCGGAATATATCCAGTAAGTGATAGTGTAAGTTCATTTGGCATTTAGGTGTAATATAAAGCTTGGCGTAGTCACATATATATGTAAATGCTTACCATCAGCATAATTGGGAGGCAGAAGTCTGAGAAAGACATCCCCCCTCCGTCCCCACGGCCTGTGTCGTACGTTATTGCACTCTCCACTTGCACTGCGGTATTTGCTAGGCGGGCAGGGTATCCTGCTGAACTCATCTTCGTCTGATGAGCAGTTATGCCTGCAAGGTTAAAAGTGCATATTAGGTACGGTAAATTAATTGGGCAGGACATCTAGCAAGACGCAGTTGGCAGGTGGACTAAGGCTGTCACCGAATGGCGTCCAGGAACTGGAAAAAGAAATGTCGGTCGTCCGGCGGCAAGATGGGCAGACGATATAGTTGCCATCGGGGGAAAAATCTGGATGAGGCTGGCACAGGACTCAGCAGTGGGTGAATTCAGGCTCTGGATGATGTTGATATGAATTTAATTTGATAAGGCGTAGAAAAGCTCAGAAGAACTTTAAGATCTTCAGATTAGTATCGTTTCTAGTGGAGTACATTAGTTTTATAATTTTATCGTGTATCTTCAAATGTTAACAATAGCATCGTTTATCAAAACTTGTGGCCTCATATAGCCGGTAAAAAGGCTCATCTGTTTTGATATTGCGGGACTGACAGAGCACGGCTGGAATGTAGATACTCAAACTGATAAAGGTCGCAAAGAGCCGTGGGCTTTTAAGTGGCCCTGGACTAAACACAATGGATTTTAAAAAAACATCCTAAAGTACTTCATGACGTAGATATCTAGGTACAGTGGGCCGCACGCTGGTGGTAAAACTTTGGTTGATGTAGTCCAGGTTTTCAATAGAATACGAGACCAGCTTACTTTTACTGGTCTTGGTTGTTGGTTGGAGCAGTGATAGTCTAGTGGTGTGACCGTTGGACTGCCAAGTCATAGGTCTCGAGTTCGAACCCAAGACCTCTGATTTTTCGGAATTATGTGCGTATTGTACCTAAAATTATCACTTGCTTCAGTGAAGGAAAACATCGTGAGGAAACCAGCATGCCTGAGAGATATTTCTTGACGGCATGTAAAAGCCAAGTCAGAAGCCCTTGGGCGGCATAAAAACTCTGATATCAGGTTAGGCACTAACCACACGATAAAGAAGAAGACTGGTCTTGTTACTACTGACGTGTAGTCTATTTTACCGACATAGGTACTTTTAATATTGGACGCCTCCTAGCTAGATGGACTGACGATCTTAAAAGGGAGGCTGGGACAGTTGGGTGCGGAAGGCGGAGGACAGAGTGTTGTGATTGTGACGCAGCTTGGGAGACGTCTTTGTACAGTAGTGGACTGCGATACGCTGAGTTAATCGCTTGATAAGAATAATGTTGGGTGTTCTAGTAAGTGGTACTTACGCATCATTGGCGCCTAATAGAAATCTCTTTTCTAAAGCGAGTGCTTCGCTGACGGCTCGTCTGAGGTCACTCGGCACTGCTTGCACGTTGCTGTCGTCTGGCTTGCTTTTCTGTGCGCCCGTCTGTACCGCTAGCACAGCCGCTAAAAGCAGCAGACTTCGTCTTAATCTGAAACAAAGATAGGAAGAATTTATTAGTATTTCTTATGTATGACTACCTCGTTCGTCTAGTGGACGCAAGCGCGATAGCTGATCATGAGGCACTGGGTTCGATTCCCGGGTCGGGCTAAGTGTTATTGGATTTTTCCATCAATAATATTATCAGTAGCAGCAACGGAGTCTGGATTTGTACCTGGTTGATGGCAATATTGTCGCCCAATTACATGATACTTAAACATAACTGCCGAAATGTGAGTGTACTATTAGACACACTCTGCCTTACCCTTCGGGAATTACAGCCGTGATGTCATGTTATGCAGGCAATCGTTAGGCAGAAGTCCAAAAGTGGTCGTAGTGACTGTTAAACAGTAACTGGATTGTGGATGTCAGATAGGCCGTCACTTAGCAGTTGCATCTGGTTAGACTTGATGTCTGTGCTTGAAGTTGATACATAAATAGTTGGGAAAAGGCTAGGTAGATTGCGATAAGTGTGTAGGTTTTTAACTTTTTGCATACAAGGTGGCAGATAAAAAAAGAAACAGTTGTTCCATACATTTTGACCGTGAAGGTACAGCACTTTTGTAGGAAACAGCTGTTTTTTTTTTAAATATCGATGAAAAATTCAGAATGTACTGAGAATGTGGTTTTTTTTTCGCGTCGGTGTCCCTTCTACTCCGTATATGTATGAAAGTTCCATTTTAAAATTTCCATTTTCAAAAATTTATTTCCACTGATAGATTACAATTTTAATGTTACTTCAGCTAAATGCATGCCATTGCAGGCATTTTAAGTGGAAACGTCGATGGCTATCATAAATTGAAAACGGTGCACAGTTATAAATCGATCTATTTTGGCTATAAATACTTGGAATGTATATTAATAAAAGTTTTAGCTCCACATAAATAACAATAAAACAGTCGCCATGAAAATATCTTAAAGCTACGTCTGCTACCGTAAGTCGTCACGTTTCGATGAGCGGATGAGCACTTCTAGCATAAAACTTGTAATATTAATATGTCGTTAACCTACATTTAAACCTGACGTTATAACCGAGTTCAAGGTATTTTGAACTAAGTTTATGACAGCTAAATAATACGTTTGTTTCTCAAGAACCCATCATTCTTTGGACGTCATTTGCTTGGACATTATGACTCTCGAGAACGTCAACTTTTCATACTTGAATGCGACTTTAAAGAAAATGTTTGTACCGTTATTCATCGAAGATAATTTATTCGAAGATATATGATAGACTACACTATAAAGATGATTGGTTTTAACTACTATCAGCTTCCATATTCATTTCCCTTATGTCTTTTATATCTTTCACACTTTACCATCGCTGCAATATAAATGTATAGGAAGCATAATTATGTACTAACATCCGACCGCAGGGTAACCAAAGACCACAAGTATGCTTTCATTTTTATCTATGATCTCTTATGACATCTTACCGGTTAAACCATACATCTTACTTTCTATTCAGATAGGGTTCAGTGGTCCGAAACCAATTAATCAACATTCCACGTCGTTAAAGGTTACAATGACAAGCTTGAACTCAAATTCAAATGACAAAAGATTTCGACGTGTGCACGATGGTAATACAAACTTTTAACAAATGTTCTGCCAGTGCATGTTTCCACACCATCCGGGGATTTTTTTCTTAAATAAAAAACTGATTTTTGCATACATAGTGCAATACGTACACGGTTCAAATACATGCAATAGTTGATGTATTATTTTGGCTAATAAATAGCCTACGAAGAAAACAATTTGTACTCTACAGTCTTCAGTTTGATTACATGTAGAGGTATATATGTATGTACTTTGGACAGCCCTACTCCTGATGCCATTGACATTACAAAATGCTTCATCAATATGAATCCATCTGAGACATCTCAGATTGCTCTCACGGATTGAATTGCTTCTGACAGCGAAGTTCATCTTATCTAATGCTTACATTATAAATGGAGTGTCAGTTCATAGTACTTAGGTAATATTTTGATGTGCGAGAATTGTAAGCAAGACATAGGGTCAGAGTTTTGTGTCATTAGGTATTTTTTTGTTTTAAATCTATTTACATAGACGTAATTTGTAGTCAAAGTATCAATGACATTGTAAAGTGAACGGCCATTGACATGGCAAACAAATAATTATTTTAAACGGTTTATGAAATAGTTATTTCTTAAGAATTCTTAAAAAAATGCTGTCAAGTAGTTACTTAGGTTTGGTTTCAGTGTTACTGCCGATTTGTTTTTCGTAAATCTGCCTAGATTTGTATCTCTCAGTGTTCTAATAAATAACACATTTTGAAAGAAATCACCGTTAATTACGTGCAGTTATTTAAAAAAAAGAAAAATTTGAGGATATATTTAATTCCACAAAACGTATGTATGCCTCCAGTAATAACCAAAAACAATTTTATTCACGAACTCACGAACATTAGTCTTGGTACTAAGTTAAATCATGGTCGTCTCGATAAGGAAAATGTTCCGCAAATAGATGTACTACGTACGAGATGATTAGACAAGAAAGAAAGTAAAACAATTACACGTGAGAAACTGTCTAATTTGCACAACAATTCTTTACGTGCTTAACAGATGGTTTCACCGTTCTCTTGGGCTTTTTGACTGTACGAAACGTTTTATGAACGATTACTCTGGTTTTCAAAGTATTTTGCTCTCTTTCAGAACAAATAACTAGTCGTTTTACGTCTTTGTTAGGTATATGTTTAGAACATCAACAGAGTTATATAATAAGTACGTTACTACTAGTATGGTTCAACACAAATCATACCATACTCACGTAACTAGGACTTTCGTGAGACACGACTTAAAGGACTAACGAACAGTAACAAAGTTTCAACTCATTAGTCTTCAAGTTTGATCTTGAGGTCAATTAAAGTTAACCAATTTTACTTAAAATCGCAACCGCGCGTATAGCTTATAGCAAATGTAAATATTTTATGATGGCATTTGCGATAGGTGATTGTAAAATATTTAGGTCTTGAGTTCCAATTAGGATGTTGTTTCAGAAGTCAAGCTTCATTTTTGGCTGCTCAATGCTCAACGTAATACGTAATTTATGTAACGCCTGGCATGTGGTATGGCCAGTTATTTTTTGTTCCTCTCGCCTTGAAAGGAGCAGCAACCGGTCGTAATCAGCTGACAACGTGCACGATATGACTAAATGTCAACTTGCCACTTTCACAGTCCCGGATTTCGCGTACAACATTACATAAATGCGAACAACGCCAAAGTGGCTCATCGTCATCAGTCAAACGTCGTATTTTTAAATTGTAGGCCATTCGTAGATGCCTAGCATAAAAACACCTCTATTGCATTTACGAGTACATTGTTATGTCAGTTGCATAGGTACCTTTTATATAGATACCTATTTTATATCGGCTGCATCATCAGATAATAACGTGTGAAATTCATATCTACGTAACAAAAAGAATTTATGATAGACGAATCAAAGATATAAATTGTCTTCGGCAGTTATCGGAAAATGTCTTACAGTGTTTAATTATACTGAAACATGTTTTATTGACGTTACTCGTTACTTAGTTGTTTTATCTCTATGCCGATGCATTTGTTATAAAACTTTTCATTATGTTGATAAGTAGGTTAATTAGTATTTGTGTCGTATACACATACATACATTCCTATTACATTGCACTTATAAAAAATATGAATTATTATCGATTAAAAATCTTAAAATTACCGTACAACATCACTACGGAGCCGAAAGTAACCGTCATGAATTAAAGTGCCATTATCCTCTAAAATAATTGCTTCCGAATTTCCAGATATATTCTGAAAATTCGAATTAAATTAAAGAGCTTTAAATGAAGGTTATTCAAGAAGCTAATTATACCCAGACGTATTCAATGTCAAAAAGACATTAAGAGTGTATTTATGCCTTACATTATTCTTATCATTTGGACATTACGCACCCAAGCGAAAGTGTGGTCGCCAGTATTACGTGACTAAAAAGTTTGAATATTAAACTGGTTACCGTTACTGTAGTGTAAGTTGGACAAGGTCAAATGTGACGAAACTTCAGCGAAAATGGTTGCACTGGATGCGACTTGAGGCAACAAAGAATGTCGGTTCAATTTTTGTTACATTCTATGCTTGTCCCATATCACGGAATTGAACCTAATTTACGTAGCATGGTAACGTGATTTATGTCTTTAATGCTAGACACCAATTTTCATATTATCCGAAAGTTTCTAGTTACGTAGTTAGCGTAAATTGGCTTATCTAGACAATTTATCTCAACGTAAGTAGTCTAGGATACCCGAGATTTATTCCAACACCCATTGTTCGTTTGAGAAGGTTGCGTAAATAGTCATGTGATTTGCACAGAATGGGACAGCCACGCATGAGGTGTTCGGCTGAGTTCGTCTCGTTTTTGGCAAGCGGATAAGCTATGACTAAGGTCAGGTGAATGAGCTAGTACCGACCTAAGTGGACTGAAAGGCTTAGATTCAAATTGAAAGTGGTTTGTCTAAGTGAACGTTGACCTATTTGTTCGAGTAGAAGACGTGGAAAAACGTTTGTAGGCAGTCAATTTGAAACACACGATTTACTTTTAAAATTGCTGCAATTATTTTTACTTTGAACATGATACATTTAATTCCTACTAAATTATTATTGGCAAAGCTGTTAGCATTGTAGGTACCTACTGCTTAAGGGCACATTAATGGAATTAATATATTTTACCAATATTTTACACAAGTTCAAAGTTTTCGCCGACACTATCAGAATAATATTGTGATTAAAGATAATGTAAAATAACAATTGTAAGCTTGTGAATTTCAGCATTAAAGTTTTAATTATCATTACCTGGGCTTTATTTCCTGTACGATTATTTTCTTCTTTTTTTTTGTATAAACAATAAGTGCCTGTTTTGTAGGAAGGCAAGTAGGTAGGTACATAAGTACATATTTTTACTTCTGAATACAAGTTTTTTTTTTAAGTTTTTTAAATGCGTACTCAAATCATTGAAGTAAACACCACTGTTGAAATGATATAGCACTTCTGAGTCACATTAAGTTATGCTTTGTTATACATTGAAACAAAGATTCTAAAAGTTTTACGAACGTCTAACTTTGATCCTGAATAATGTTGAGTCATTAACATGTGTTTAAAACTCATGATAAACTAACCCTTAAGGATAAGGTCAGAAAGCCTACAGTACTTTAATGGTAAAGCCATTAGATGAGTCGGTTCAAAAAGCTTAGAGCACGACTAATCCTGCAGATCGATCACGTACTTACTACAATGTACAATGTAATGATACGACATGTGTCACGGTCTAGTCGAGATTATGTGAGACATGTCTTACCATACACTGCGTGCATAGAAACTACATTATGACGAAGTAAAAACGTCAAAATGTATTTATTTAGGCATTATTTATTTTATTTGATCTTATGCACTAAGCATAAGATCAAATAAAATAAATAATCACGGTACAATAATTAAGCAATTTATTTTATAAAAACCCTGACTTCATAAAAACAGTCGATTACTAAAAATAAGAGTATATAAGCAGTAAATTATATCCATCATGATAATTATTTATAGGATCTAATACTTTGAAGATCTTATAGTTTTTTTGCTACCCAAAATGTGTGTTGAATTGTTGTTCTAAAATATCTTTTACTGAAATTATTATAGAAATAATACTTATAGGTAGGTGTTGACTATACCTACACAAAAGTTTTGTTCATATTACTTATTGTTAAAAAGGGTTTCGAAGGTACAAGTGTTGGGGTCATTGAACATTTAATATTGTTGAAAAAACTCGTTGTTTTACAAAATTAAATTTTCGTGCAAATATAAGCAAGATCAAAGTCCCATTAAGCGATATTAGTAGGTACCTAATAACATATTTTAATATATTTATCAAAACTCGTTTCTATTCGCTTATGTTTCAGGAGTCTTTGATTGGCGGGCAATATCATAAATTGTTAATTTTACATACTTACCAGTTACCTACAATTATTGACCAATTTTGTGGTTAGTTTTTCTTTAGACAACTTGCTTCTAGGTCCCGAATAAATCAAGTTGTGGAAATTGATTTAAAAAATCAGGAAGCAATACTTTAAACTAACAATTTCAGGTGTTTTATGTAACATTGTTATCATATAAATACATAGACACATCAAACTTGATCTACCCACTCTTTTGTTTTGTTTTTATGACGTAAATACTCAGACTGCCAATATTGTCTGTGGTTGTTTAAAAAAAAAGAATGCAACCTCTTTTTAAGGCTTTCTTTAAGAAAAATCTCATGTCTAATTTTCAATTATTTTTTTCATCATTGTTCTGATCTAATTTCCATGCACCTACCTACTCTAATTAAATATCTATATAACAAAAAAAATCGAACACGAGATTGGAACGCACAGAGATGACCTCACAAGCCGGACACCTGTCGACCTTTATATCTAGACAGACTACATCCTGAATGCTTCTTCAATACTACGATACACATGTGAATCGTACATACATATATGTAGTTATCGTAATTATAATGTCAGGAAACAACTCTGTAGTACGAATGTAGTACGAGTATGTATCTCTTTCATTTGCCATATATGGGCTAGTTGAACTGTGCTGCCGGCATTCGATCATAAATTAATTAATTGTTGACATTTGAACATAGTAGTAGTCGTACTAGTGACATGATTTATTAAACGTACTTATTATTTTATTTTGACAATGTGATTTAGTATTTTTGGCCAACTTTAGTTTTAGTTTAGTGTGTCTCTACCTAGATGATTTTATTTAATCAATTTATTTATTAAGACTTATTACATCAAAGAAAGGCACAAATGTGGACTTATGTCTTAGGCATTCGTCATCAGTCAACCAATTTAACTTTTTTAGTTTAGTACTCCATGCATCATGAAAAAGGAAATTGAGAGAATAAAAATTTCATTCATAAATTATTAATGTTAAATTTATTCTGAAGATAAATGGAGAGCTCGTAAGCCATTAGGCGCTGTTACGGCTTTTAGTGTTTTATTTAATACTGCAAAGAAAGATAATTACATAGTAGATCACATTAAACCTCTTTATATCATCTTCTCAGAGCAATTTAAGTCAAAACATGACAGAGAAGTTTATGTTGTCTGTGATTTTTTTGCAGGCAAATGAAGGTGCCTAAAATTTCACATTACAGCTTTGAAAAACTCTATAAGAGTCCACCATAGCTCTCCTGGGGAAATTATTCTCCTAGTACCTATTACATCTTCAATGGTTCGGACTGTGGTCTGAAAGAGAGTCAATCTGTCAAGCTGTAACATATCATGAATAAATCTAGTTGATTACCGGCTTAATAAACCTTAACAAAATGTTTGACAACAGATTAATCACCGATCGTTTAGTACTTTTTTTACTGTGTAGAAAAAGGCTGATTCGCACGTTAATGTTTCCGCATTATGCGTGTGTTTCGGTGACGTAAGTTAATGTGTTTACGTGCATGCGGGTCTTGGGCAACCGGCATCGGCAACTGCTATCGTATCACGTGAGTCGGTGAGACCCCACCCCAGTGCTGTTTATTTTTGTATGACTGCAAAATATTTTAATAGAATCGTACATACCAAGATACACATATAATATATCATATAATATATCATATCGTATATCACACACACCACATTTAATCAAAAACACCAAAGAAGTAAAATATGCAAGCGGTCACGAGAAGCCGATATAGATTTGAATAAAGACTCTTTTGTTTTTTATTCCATTCGCTTACTGGCCACTATTTCTCATGTGTTATTTATAAGAAAAAAAAATCGATTGATAAAATCTTGTCACTCGATTTGCCTTTTGTTTTTTTTCTCTTTTGTTTGGTATTTTTATTTGTGCATTTTATTATTTTCAAAATGTATTTTGTTTAGTGCACTTAGGTATGTGTTTTGGTACTGTTTCTGGTTCTGACGATGTTCTGTTTCGTGAAAATGCCTGTACAAGTGAGTTGAGTAATAAAATACTTAAGCCGTAATCACGTGGAATCAATATTGTTGTACCAATTAGGTGACTAGCACATCTTGTATGTATGTAGGTGCTAAGTTACTCAATAGGTGAATAAATAAAAACCGAAAGTAAACATTTGCCTAATTGCGAAGCGGAAATCTACGACAATCATCGATCTGCACGCTTCATCGACCCGCGGTGACCAATTTAACGCTAAAACTTTAAACATCACGTGACTGTAACCCTACCAAATTAAATTTAACTCTCCCAGTACGGTGTGGTTATCGGATAAATGTGCTATAGGCCACGCCAATTAACGTAGACTCAGTGTGGCAACGCGCTTGCGAAAACCTTGTCGAGCTCGGGGAAAAACGGTTACCTAATCTCCCCACAATGTGATGCTAGTTCGCTGGTTTGAACGTGTGAGACATTCAAAAGTGAAAATCAGTATTGAAAATTATGTCTGTATGTATCACACGCTTTTGTCCGGCGAGGCGTAGTACAACAGACGACGGCGTAACAACCACTTCTCCTGCAAGCCATCATTAGTGAGATTCTTTACTCCATTCGTACTTCACTGGTAAAATTTCCAATGACACGACCACCAGGCTAAGTTAACTAATTTACCAATCCAAAATAATTTATAGACAACAGAGCAAATAAGGTGTAGAAACTGTCGTAAATTCGGGAAAAAAACATAATTTTACGTTGGAATTCGATATCTAGAAAAGTGAAAATTTATAGCTCTGTAAGGGCCTCGACATACTATATTATATTTGTGTTGCCCATAAAGAACTAATGATGTAACAAATGTTTGTTTATTTAAATAAATTAACAGACATTAATATGCTGAAATAAATACTTGAGATGGGAGTGTTAAAATATTTGTTCTAAGAACTAATAAAGTTAAGACAAAGACATGTTTTATGTGTTTCGATGATTTTCCTTTCCATATTAGATAAATAATCCAAGTTCATGATGAAGACATTCCATGATATTTATGATATAGAAAATTCCCGAGATATTCATAAGTTTTCCGTGATATTTTTCTATATTTACGATTTGACGGAACAGAACGATAAAGTGTTAGCAGCACAATGGGTCTTTACTTAGTCAGACAGTCAATAGACAGACTTAAATAACCGCTAAACAATACTTACTTAACAATTTTGATTATGATAAATATGTATAATAAAGTCTGACCCCAAAAAGCTTCAAGTTTTTCAGGTTTTTATCTAATAACCAGTTATTTATTAAGATATAATGAGTGGCTATGTTAAGTTGAAATTTGGTATTTCTAACAAAATGTATTTTAGTTATTGTACTAAATATACCATATCGCGATACAATTCTTTTACATAGATATCAGGTATGTTCTTAATTAAATTATTATTAACTCTAACATAACATACATAAGTTATACATTTAGGAATGTGAATTCCATATGATGATATTAAAAATATTGCTAATCGGAAATTCTTGAATATTTGTTCTTAACCTTGGTTCCGAGAGGTGCTCAACTTTTAGCAATCAATCAATTTCAACTGGTGAAATAGTTGATTGATCCACAAAAAGTCAACCCAATTCATGTTAAAATCCATTCAGGCTAAAACTTTATTTTACGTGGTTTTTATTAAAATGTATTGTTAAGGAGCCCATGACAAGTGGCAATCAAATTCAAAGCATTTAGTTTTCTACATCGACGTTCGGAAAATCTGCCTAGGTCGTCGAATTCAGGTATAAGATTACCACACGCAAAAAAAAGGAATCGGGAATTACCTCTAAAATAGTTTTTTTACTGGCAACTATACTTCAAAGACTGCCAGACAAAGTCAGAGCGGTCAAACACCAACATTACCTAAGTAACTTGTTTCTAAGAAGCTAGACGACGCGCGTTACGCAATACAATTTATCAACAATTGTTAATAAGTGGTTTCTTAACGTTAATTTTCTACCTGATAATCCGCATCTAACGTTATTAATAGGCTTAATAAACATACTTTCTCACGGCTACAATTATTTTTAAGTCAGAACTCGTAAATATCTTTAGCTTACGTTTCTGAACAGCTAGCGTGTGACGTTTCGACGATATTATGCTAAGATCACAGCTATCTTTCTATGCCTATAAAATGTAGCTATCTTATTTTAATTTTAAATTAGCGACACGCCAACTGATTTGCAAGTAACGGGCTTTAGTGTTGAATACTTACATTTAAAGATTTGCTCAGCCCAAATATGCGTAGTATGTGATGATCAAACACTCAACATTTATGAAGTATTTTTTGGTAAATACTAGAAAAGTAGCCGTAAAGATTTATTCGTAGTGTATACTAAATATGTCATCACTTTTAATAGTAGTAGACGTAACACTTAGCAACGTTCCACTGGCCACAGACATGTATTTAATCGAAGTGTCAGTATCAATTATTGGTGATGAACGCACAATGTATCCAGCTTTTAGTTTTTACGTACAAATCGCTTACAGCTCAATCACGCACCGAAGATACGAGTTTACAAATCATTTAGATAACATTATGACACTCAATTGTTAGGGAATATTCGATGAGTACATAATTACGAAATATTCTCATCGGATCAATTTGCATTCGTGACAACAACAATGTGAAATACATAGATGCATTAGAAATTATAAAAAAAAACTATTTATAGAGTGTTAATGGATTCTATACTATTGTTCATTCTTCATTAAAAACTAGTCCCTGTTAAGCACGCGTGCAACGGCGACATGTCAAAACATCGAGATTTAGGTGCTTCATCTATGTTAAATAATTATATTTGTTTACATACATACCTTCTGATATAAACGTTCTAATAGATGGTGCAAACTTCATTGAAATCTACTGACAGATCTAGGAGATAGAAGCGGTTACACAGAAAACATGAAAAACTACTTTATTTTAAACTACAAGATGAAGTGATCGGACATCTCTATCCAACCAGACAAATTGATACAACGGAAAGCGTAAGCGTAGTTCCTTTGTTCAATGTTTTTATTAGTTGTCTTATTACTGCGGCGCGATTGTAATTATTGTCGATAATAGTTTAAAGAGAGGTTGATTGGCCTTTAATTACTTCCTAACGTGTGTATCGTAGTCGTGACCTTTAGCGGACAACACTTAATAAGTTGTACAGCTTTAATGTGATACCTACCATATACTCGCAAGTACAAGAGTTATAAGTAGGTTTTTAGAGGTAGGTTTTAAACATAAACCTGTAACATGTAACACAGGTATTCCTAGGTCAGGCTCCAGTCTCCAATACAGCAATGTTATTAATAAAAAAAAAAATGTGTACTTACCGTTAGAACTAGTTATTTCAATGTGTGGTGGAAACAATAAACGTAATAATTTGTGTTGCAGGTTTTATCAATAACAAGAAATAGGTAGGCGCTGGAATTGCTACGTATGTTATCTACAATTTCGTTATTATATTGGCATTTAAGCAAATGTCAGTAGAGCACTATTACAGGGGATAAAGTCCGAGATAAATGGCTTTTAATGTCCGGAGGGCTAAAACGCATTAAACTCGTACCTAGCCCTAATTTACACTGATTAGATTGGAACTCTTAGCAACATTCGGAAAATTTTAAACCATGTGCATAAATAAGATAAAACCAAGCAGCAAAATACCTCAAGCTGTGTCTACTTTAAGAATACAAACCCATCAAAAAAATGTTTGTATAATTTACGCTGACAAGCGATGTCCCTATATTCAATTGATGATTCAATAAAATATGTCTACAACAAAAAATATTCAATAACAATGACTGATCCGCATTGTATTTTTGACTTCATACCAAGGAGCTTAAGCCATATCACACGTCATTCAAATAAAAAAAGTAGGATGCTTACTTCAAGTGAGGTTGTAAACACATCAGAGTGGGAAACCACACGCACCAATTGAAGAATGGACTATAACATGACGTCATATCTTATGAATAACGCAATCTGGTGGGCCAAACGACCAGCCCCCATAATACGAGCATTTCATTCGTCGAATCACTCCTTAACTGTGGCTGTGTGATTGCCCAAGGCGGCGTATGAATGTCTCTGTTGCGAAATTTTCCTCTGGGGGTCAAAGATCGCACGCAGCTTTAATGTCTACAATAACTTGATATATTCGTTACCCTACAGGTAAAGTTTTAAGAACACAACAAATATATTATTTATGTTCTACAAAATTTCGAAAATTTCAAAAGATGATAAAGCCTAACTCCTGCAGAGTTAGCCTTTTTTTAATGATGAGTTCCAAAATAACTGAATCTGCACAAAAAACATTTTTTGCGAATTGCCTAGTCAACCTTCATTGAAGTCGCTTCATTATAATATAGTTGGCATGGCAAAAAATTATACGGAACAATATTCAATTTGAATTACTTATGTATTTTTCTGACGATAATTTGATTGGGACCTAATCAATTCATGCGCATGAATTAGGTACATTTTCAAGAGAAACGGGAAATATGCATGGCATGTTTCGACCTCGAGGAGGGGAAGGGCGGTGTTTGGTGTTGTTGTTATTACTACTATTTACTACTATTATTATTAGTTATTATTGCAAATGAATTGTATGCTAGTATTACTGATTTTAAATGTATCAATAGGGATTCACAGTAGTGTGGAGATAATATTACAACAGTTAAATTGGGCTTAGTTTAAGAGTTATAAGTGAAAAACTGAAAAAGTCGGAAAAATTTGAGGTTTCATCCTTCCCCCCAAGTTAGCACAGTGCTCGAGGTCGAAAACATAAGATAGTTTTCCTGGTTTACCCACAAATCACTTGTCAAAGTTTCATTAAGTTCGGAATACTTTCCAGGTAAAAGTAGACATGTGACTGGCCTATAAGTATTGGGTGGTAAAACTGGTAAATGATTTTGTAGAAAAAAAGAATTTAACATATTTAATACCTACTCATGACTTGACAGATATGCTATAATTACACCTCTCGATATTCGTAGTAATTTTTAAACTTTATTGAATATGGGAACAGCTTAATTATTATCATTGGGATTTTCTCGCCTATGTGCATAGCCTAAGGCATAATAAAAACTCTTCCATATTTTATTGCGGGGCGTTGCATCTAACGTAAATCAAGAGTTACAAAACACTTTTCTTACCAATGCCGCATTAGAAAGCTTAGTACTGTTAAATTACAGTTTTGTAATCAATTCAAATTAAACAGTCGATTTCAAGGGGCAAGTTCATGCTTTGAATTACTTATAGCCTTGATTTATATAGTTGGGCTCCTGTGTAGATTACAAGATAAGGAAAATTACATTATTAGTGGAACCTCGCCTTTTTAGTTCCGCCCAGGTGCAAGGCTCACGCAGTTAATAAATATCAGATTCTAAACGTATTAGCTGGCATCAGCATTACAAAACGATAATAAATAATTATCAGGTCGTTTGAAATACTGTTTTATTGCCTTGTTTGGGCACGAAACATTAGTGCTTCATGACATTGAACCGGAAGTAACAGACCTTGTGTTGGTTCCGTGTAGTCTTCATCAAAAACACGATAATGGGATCCAACTTAATTATGGTTAAGTTAATGCTCACACGCAAGATTCACGTAGGCACAGCAACCGTTATGTCAGTGGCATGCAATAATATTGTGCAATATGTAAGGAAGGAA
Source organism: Standfussiana lucernea (assembly GCA_964057025.1). Taxonomy (NCBI): domain Eukaryota; kingdom Metazoa; phylum Arthropoda; class Insecta; order Lepidoptera; family Noctuidae; genus Standfussiana; species Standfussiana lucernea. The sequence continues at coordinate 7,027,372 of OZ059797.1, read as the reverse complement.
GAAAATTCATTATTACTCTGTTGTTATGCCGTAATGATGAGCACGCGCTGTTACCTAACCGTCGGTAAAGCGACCGTAACACTTTACAGTCGGTCATTCGGCCTTCGTCGCCATATGTATATGTACACCGGGTTTATGACTGAACCACTATACGTATTTGTTATGCACTGTTAACAATCTAAGAGAAAGGACAATGTCATATATCCATTGATCGTTTTGTTGGCAAAAGTCTGGTTTCTTTGGTGTTGAAAATCAGAGTTCTTTGCAATGCTCAACGTTGCTCATAATTTATAAAGCTTTCCCTATTGTGAATAATCATCAACAGCCCACAGCAGTCCACTGCAAGACATAGACCTCCTCAATCGAACGCCATTCAACTCGATTTTTGGCAACTCTCATCCAGTTGCTACCAGCCACCCTGCGAAGATTGTCGCTATTGTGTGAATATTTTGATAAAAAGAGCTCGTAAAGCAACTGCATAAACAATTTGACGGCACGGTTGGCGCAGCGACGGTGCGATTGGCTGCTGTGCTGCATGTTGCGGCTCCGATTCCCATAAGGAACAAATATTTCTATGACCTACAGGTAGTGTTTCCGGGTCCGGCTGTTTGTGTATGTGAGTCTTAATGTTTGTTAACGCACCCACGATACAGGTGAAAATTCGTAGTGTAGGGCAACGTTTTTTATAAAAGAAAAACAATAAGTTATTAAAAATAATTCCGGTGTGTCGGTTATCAAATTAAACTTATTCAATTGCAACATCCACAAGACGTGTCTGGTGATTGAATGTCGAGTGTTAAATGACAAGTAGAGAGAAAACTTTCGTTTTTTGGTCTTTACGACTTAAGTTTGTTTTAACAACGAAGAGGACGGATTATTGCTATGTTATTTACAATGGCCATATAAATAACCCTTAGAATTAATTACTTGTGATTTACCTTGGCACGAGTTATGCACCGAGAGGATTTACGATAAGCGTCACACGATAATTTATTCTCGTACACATCTTCCAATGATTCAGTGTAAAAACTTATTAACAATACGATATAACAAGGATTCAAATTCTGGAAATACTTTTGTGCTTGTTTTTAAATAGCGCTTCTTCACACGGATGTAGTCGTGAACGTAAAAGGTAACGCATCATCATTTGCAATCACCTTTTAATGATATATTTACTAGGAATCCTATCTGAGTTCCGGTTGTACATACATGTTCTTCCGTGAACTCGAATACATGGAGTTATTTAATGTTTTTATTGATATAATGAACTCGGTGATTGACGGCTCCTAAGCTAATGTGGGGTTACGTAACCAGCGGTTCATGAATGGACTGAGATTCGTACAGAGATTAACCAAACGTGTGTATAATGTTTAATTTTATACAGCAGGTATATTATTATCTACAGTCATAATTCTCAGGAGTCTATAGTGATGTAGAGATGCACTGTGACCCTATAGTGTATCTTTAGATCTCGTTATTTATATGCGTAGGGTTTTTGTTATAACAGCTGTTAGTAACCTATTGTTGTTAGATTATAAATGTTTTACATCATAAAGATGTTGGCGTTTTTTAAAAAAATCTGGTTTTTAAAGTTTTAATGCGAAACTGTGAGATTACAACTTGGTGCTGGGCACAAAAGTGAGCGTGGAGCTATAAAATGAAGCACAGTAGACATTAAACATAATTTTAGGAGAAAAATATTCAAATATCAAATTGGCAACGGACATTATTAATCTGTGGCCATTACTCGACAAAGGTTTGAACGAAAGCGAATGCGCCCCGGGTTGGAAGAAATCGAAAACTCGTTGCGTAAGCGCATGTCGAAGGCTGAGGTCCCATAGAGTTGCGCAAAGGTACGAGTACGACGCATGCTCGCGACAGTCCGTGTCGTGTGCTGACCTCTGTTTTCGGATAAACAATGGGTCGTTTGTTTCTAAACAATTTTAATCGGTGTCATTTTTTACGATTATGTAGAAATAGAAGCATTGCGTGATGGGTTTTAGTCTATTATTTCTTAATCTTAATAATGGGTGCATAAACGAAAGAACTATTGTTTTAATGGAGAAGGAACTAAATTTTTCGGAGACAAGGATTTTCTCAATTCCTAAAAGCTTTTATTTAATTCAGTAACTTAGTAGATGCATGTGTTATCTTATGGAGATTGCGATTTGTAGAAGGTGTATGGGCAGCGTTATTCGGTAAAGTTGAATCGATGCACGTTTTTGCAAATTGAAGGCGCCCTACAGCGACCAAGGTGCTATCTAAACTACAACATAACTCTTTTTGATGACCTAGATCACATTCCACAAATAAATTACCCACAATCTGAGCATTTGACATCGAATTACCTCTATACCTCTAAATCGCCAGCATAGCTTCGTCTGCCCCAAAACCGCCCGTCTTAATATGTTGCTTAGATTGGAGTCATGCATGCGCGTAATCCGGCGGCAGGGGTTACGCAATACTAGCTAAGTGACGATGTTCGATGAGCCGGGTGCGCGTGAGACATGTTTCAATTGCGACCTGCATTTCTGGCTGTGTCACGGCGACATTGCGTCAACTTTTGGCTTATCAATCGCTTGGGCTACATGTTTAGGAGCAGTTAATGATGGTGGTATTGCGATGAATTTTGACGCTATGTTGTGGTTGTTTTTTTAGTGGCGCCGGTGACTGAAAAGTCGTGTGGTTATCGATTATCGTGGTAAGGACATCTTATGCGGAGGAATGAGGAAAATGCGGAGAGCAAAATGGTGAGTATGAATGTAGATCGTTATAAGAGTAGAGGAAGACCACGGAAACGATGGATGGACTGTGTGAAGGATGATATGGCTAGAATGGAAGTGACTGCTGAGATGACGAGTAATGGAGACGTATGGAAGAAGAAAACATGCTGCGCCGACCCCAAATAAATTGATAGGCATGCATTAACGTGTATGGGTTACATTTACATGAATGGGTCAAATACATACAAACATTTACAAAACATAACATCACGCCTATACCGAAGGGTTAGGCAGAGGTGTACCTAATAGTACACCCACATATCGCCAGTTATATTTAAGTCCAATGTAATAGGGGCGAGCTTATTGCCATCAACCGGGCACGAATCCAGACTCCGTGGCAGCTACTGAGAAATTCCTGATGAAAAAACCCAATAACAATTTGCCCGACCCGGGATTCGAACCCAGTACCTCATGCCCAGCAGTCGCGATTGTGATCACTAGATCAATGAGGCAGTGAAATAATTGTCAATACATCTACAAGTATAGGTTAAATGTAACCACATGGGGTTCTATACAAGTGTCAAACAATGTCTGCGTTTTCATCGAATTTTATGGGGTTTTGGTGCATGACTACACATGCTATGTAACAGTGTCATAAACCCCTTTCCGTGATAACTACCTGAGTTCAGATTCGTTTTAGAGTTTCTTTATGTCCTACATTAATTTTGGCTAAATTTGTTATTGCATCCGAAAATATCAGAAAACCAATTGCCTCACAGTACCTACAAGCCCTGTAAGGAAACTGGTATTGTAACATTTTGTGTGAACCACTACCTACATATTATATGATAATAGAGACATTTTGGATCAGCGTTGAATCTATAAGAATAATTTCAATATCGTTTTGTATCTTGTATGTATAAGGAAAAACGGTTTTATGAATTTTCCTTATGACGCGCTTATGATATTAATGCGAAAATATGTGTTTGTATCAATGATGAGTTCATCTTACGCGGAAAGATTTATTTATGTTGAAAAAATATGTTATTATAGACCAGTGTTAACATAGATCTCTCGATTAACATAGTAAAGGATTATTTAAATATTTAATTATACAAAGAGGAAACTCGGCTTCTCTTAGTTTTACATTACATATGGGATTGATCTGTAGAAAATCTACAAGGAAAAATTACAAGAGTAATTACTAGAATAGTACATTTTGATAAAAAGGGGAAAGTTTATTATTGCGGCCGAGGCGAAATACACACACGAGCCGCAGGCGAGGGTGTTATGGAGCCGAGAACTGCAGTAACAAATGCCCACGTGTATCAAACGACGTTTTTCAATACACTTTTAGTTTTTTGGTTTTAGTTTTTAGTCCAAATTTGTTCAAAGTCCAAATTGATTCAATGGAATAGAAAAAAATGAAATATAAAAATCTGTGTGGGGGCGAGCCGCCTCACTACGTGTGGAATTTTCATTTCCGCACTATAGTGCGGGAATATAAGAAGAAAACCACGAGGGTGCACTCCATAGCATGTTGAACCTAATCGTAGTGCGATAAGAGCCAGTTTTCGAGGAAGCGTATTGAAAAATAGGTTTTCAGTCAATCAAATAGATCATCATCATTCTCCTGCCCTTATCCCAATTCATTTGGGGTCAGCGCAGCATATCTTTTTCTTCCATACTTCTCTATTTCTTGTCATCCCATCAGGCACCTTCATTCTTGCCATATCAACATTCACACAGTCCATCCATCGTTTCTTTGGTCTTCCTCTACTCTTATACACATCCACATTCATGCTCAAAACTTACCTCTCGATCTATCAAATAGTCATCAAATCTTTGATTATACATGTCTAGATAGAGAGTTCGAGCGTCAAAACGCCAAAAAAGATTATCAGGCAACAGGTTGTACGGTAAACACGCGTTCAGTGACATATAAAATGACGATTTGCGCTATAAAAGTGTGCAGGAATTACAAAGGACGATTAAAAACAACTTAAAAAAGTTACCTATCATCGATAGGTAAACTTTAAATAACTATATTGTATAGAAACAATTAAATTAATAAAGTGTAATTTTATCCACAGATACACGAAATCTCTTAAGGGGACATTGTACTCATCATTATGAACAACTTTTACTATGGGACCAAACATAAAATCGCGAAAAAAAAAATCTGTTAGGTATATTATAATAATGTTGTTGTTAAAATGTTCTTAACTAGAATATTAAGAATAAATAACCTTCTATAGCAATATTTTTTTCACTACAAATAATTTTACTTAAAAATTCATATGCACAAACTCCTAATATGTGAAAAAATCATAATTAAATGAATTTAAAACAAATTATAGATCTCAAAAGCAAAACACATTTTTTCCACTCCCTTAATGGGAAATATTCAAGGGCTGATATCACTCAGTACGCCCCACCAGTAATGCGCGCGCTTGTTAAACAGTAGAAAATCGCTTCAAATCTGCCCTGTTGTTTTTGTTGCGATTGCAGCGCAACACTATCTAGACAAACACTGTTTTAACTATCTAGACATGTGTATAATCAAAGCATTATATTGAATTTATATAGGTAGATATACTCAATATTATACATATTGCCAAAAATACACTATCTACTATAGACATGGTAAATATCCCGGTTTCAGTGTTGATGATAGTATACTACCTACAACTACCAAGCATCTATACAGCTTAGGTGTTGAAAACACACCAAACAGAACACAAAATATAAAATGTAAACACTTTTTCTGTCACTGAATTTTCTTTCCAGCTTCACCGTATCATGAACACACATACAAACACTTTGTCTCCAAACGTTCATAGTTAATTCACATATATATTATGCAACGAACAGCAATGAGGAAGACAGGTCATCCAGGCATCAGTTCTACATTTAATTATCCTACATCAAGTACTTACATAACACGCACATTATTTAAATACTAGTTACTAACAAGTAACACCTAGCCTGTGACTGCTGTGAGAAATAACTTAGGTACCTACTTAGCCTAGTCATGTGTATTCAAATGCCTGTTTTGCTACAATATTAATTAATTTGTATTGATATTTCTTCAACGTAAAGAATTTCATGCTCCTCTCGTAAATCTGTCACATGTTAAAAGCGTAGCGGACAGCGTAGCATATGGCGCAGCTGTCGTAGCAAGTAAAGGTATTTCGTCCAAAGGTGTAAAAATAGGATAAGATTTTTGTTAGATGACATATTACCATTCATTTTGGGAGAGCATTTTTATTTGGTAGTTACACTTTTTAGGCATTGGGTACGAGGTTTCAGAGAGTAACAGAAATTCTACTGTATTTCATAGAAAACTGAACCACATTACTCATAATTAGTCATTTTATACGGCTGAACAGCTATTAATCACGTTTGAATTCGCATAACACCTGTGGTTAACCACAACTCAATCATTGCAGGTATTTCAGTCTCACATTCCACTTGCAATCCTTACTATAATTTTATAACTTAATACAGTTTATGTGACGTCTATTATCGCTGATAGAGGCCGCTAATTGCAGTAATTGAGGAAGACCACTATGCGTATCACGATACATCAAATAGAGACAAAGCTTACAGTCCTTATGGATTATTGCTAGTAATTCGTGTAAATTAAAATCACGTAATTTAACGATTATTAGTCAATAAAGTGCGAACAAATAAGTACGTACAAGGATTATAGTTAAGAAAAATAAATAAAACTTGGCAAGCAATCAACAAATCTATAAAAAAAGCCTTGACATAAATACTGGAGACCAAATAGTTGTTCAAACCTATTTTTATTTTATTAGCACCTACGAGTATGGGAGGTGACAATTTCTAAAAGTGTTATTGTCCATCAACATACATAAAGGCGATAGCAAAATTATTTGATATTGATAACAGATTTACTGCTAAAGCTGTCATTATAGTGATAAATAAGTACATACGGGTACATGTGCGGGGGTTCAGAATGATGTACTGAGTATGTGGTTTCCGTTTCCGCGTCGGTGTCCCTTCCACCCCGTATTTAAATACACCAAAAGTCTGTCATGTTCAATCGAAACAAGAAACCAGAAAATAAACGTTTAACATTTTTAATCCATCATGTTAACCTTTTCATCAAAAACGTCAAAGTGACCTTGTTAGGGCGTTTACCTGCCACACTGAGGAGCGATTCAATTTAATTTAATTGTGAATTAAACATCAACTTCACATCCTTATTCCATATTGGGCTTTATTTGTTTTGTAACTCACATTCTTATACGGCTTTAGCCAATGATTGCGGATGTTCGTCGACGGTCTACGTCAAAAAAACAACATTCCATCTTCAGTATGAACGTGAATGAGTTGTGAACGATAAAAATGGTTCGTGAAAAGTAGGAAACAACTTGCAAGGAAATCGAGATGCTCATTCATCTTTCTTTAACAATTTAAAGAAAGATGATGGCAACACGGTGACATAAACTGCCGTTATGTACAATATCATTAAAACTAGTTACTAAAGCGAAAAGAGGTTGTCACTATTGTAATCACAATTTAGTCACCGCCATTTAGTTTTACATGTAATTGTTTATGCAAGAAAATCAAGCATAGGCCAAAATGAGGAAAACCCAGATGGTAGCACAGTTTTTCGCGACGCGCTACATTGTTATAGAAGGCACGTAAATGTGCTTCTGTGACTTTTTTATCTTGTCTATTTTTAGACAGACAGGTAGAGGTTTTAGCTAATACTTGTTCAATAACACCAACCTGTTATTTTTTAAGTATTTACGTACATTTCTCAAGTCAATTATTACGAATGCTTACATAAATATTACTTAAATGTTTACAAAACCACACGTAACTTCAAATATTGCTTTTGTTGCACGCCACTTTCCATGTTCGAGAAACATAAAATGGCTATAGATATCTTTATTCAAATAGTGAGCTTCGAGGCAAATCTTCTGTTAAATAACTTATGCATCAGGAAACAAAGTTATGTAATTCATAAGTGGAAGAAACCGTAATAAAACATCCACTTTAAAGTTCACAATCAGTAAATTGTTTTTAAATATGTAGCACACATCCCCTATTCATGATGGTTTAACACGAAGTTTAGAAAGGCCTCGATACCCGGGTCGTAGGTCACAGGTAAATTGAACTCAAAGTTCAATAGTTACTTTGCCTTAAATAAAAAGATTTTAACCGGCAAGGTTGCAGCAATAAGGTCGATTGTAGTTGCGACTGTTACTATCTGTCGTCTCCAAAAAGCCAATTGTGAAGTTGGAAACAAAAATTGGCATTCAAGTCTAAAAAAACAAGTTTGTGGATATTGAAATATTAGATGTTAGGTTCTTTAAAAATTTTAATTATGAGTCTGTCTATCATTGTTGGGTTGATTGAGGTATGTAATTAAAAATAAATGGCACATGGCCTTGCCAATTAGGTCACTATTATTCTAGTATCAACACAATGATTATATTTTTCTGATGATTACCCTTTGAACATGATGTTATAACTTGGCATTGTCCTACATACGATAAAGGAGCGGAATTCAGCAGTTGATTTGACACTTGATAGAAACTTGAGTTTGCGAAACTTTAATAATAGAGATTGACTTATGGTCAAATGCTGGTGTTTGACGATGATGAACTTTGAGATTGTTTTATGATATGTGACCTTTTAAATTTGCAATACGCCACTCCGTCATAAAGCAAATAACATCCTGTTGTTAATGAAAACTAAGTAAAAATCACTTATAAAAAAAACAACCAACTTACTTTTTAATAGTTCCCATGCTGCTGACAATAGACACCTTAATGAAAGTTATTCAAAAAACATTAATTCGAACAAAACAAAGGAACACGACTAGTTTGAACGAAATCACTTTTTGTTTTTATTAATCGAACGGTCGAATGTCAGGTTAAAATTTTTATCGCGATTTTCGCGGGAGCGTTTGGCGAGCGCGCTCCGTTCGCCGCGAACGTGCTGGCTCGACGGTAATGACGGAATGAGGCTGTTGTCTGGAGGCTCCCTCAGCTGTACAGCAGCCGGCAGCGCCGCCTGCGAGCGCCCAGAGAGAAAGTTAAGTTATCAAACTCCGCGGTTACGTTCGGCGATGACGCTATCTTCCCAGGCGGTTGCGTATTCGGTGACAAAATTAAATTTTAGCGTACCCGCGACAATTTATGAGCTACTGACACGGTGAACGTCCATCGTTTATGGTGTCCCACTTTTTGCGATGCAATTTGTTTATTTACATTTCGCCGTTAGCGATATCATAGTAACTACTGCTGTATTTACTTCGTATACCATGTCAACCTGCTATAATATCAACAGGTCAATATATTATTCGGGCACGTATAAAACATAATTGCATTATTTTAATTTGTATTTTAAACAAAATTTCAAATTACATGTCGGCTAAAATTAGAATTTCTAAAATTATCAAAACAAAACATGTCCATTACCATACCATTTTATGGACTGTTGAAATCATAAATTAGTTTGGCTAAGCAAAAGCAAGTCAGTAACTAACCGCTACTTAACTCTACATATAAATTAGGCATTTCATAGACTTTATAATCTAGAAGTTTAAATAGAATAGATATAACTTTTTTTTTAAGTATACCATTTGACTTGTTGTTGTTTATAAATAAAGTATCATATCGTTATCCATAAACTACAATGTTCGACATAAAGCCGGGTAATATTGTATTTATAGTTATTATATAATACATGGGTTAATATTTATTCGATTGTAAGTGGTGACCGCACAACTTTCACTTTTGCGAATGTGGGTAGGTTGTTAAGAAAAGTCATATGATAAACGTAAGTACTTACATACTCAAATCTACATGCATTCGAGATTACGAGACTGTGTGAATATTCCCTACATTTGGGTCGATTACAAAACTATGCGTATATTGTATGTGGTGGCTATTCGAGATCAAGGAATTTATCAATCGTTTTATTGTGAACGAAGGTCAAGGCCTCAAATTGTGACATTATGAAATTTTCCGCCCATTACTTCTCACTCCAACAGCTTTAGATTTTACTTGATAGGAAAACATTTTCCCTGATCTCTCTCGAACTGGTTTATTATAACATTCATTCTTGTATTACACATTAAAATTAACAACGAAATGCAGTAAATAAATATCTAAATTATGACGCTCATTTGGAAATATTTCAGTTACTTCTTATCGCTCTGAAAACTAATAAGTAACGAATTTCTAAACAATCTGCAATTTTCCGAGTTTGAGCCTACTTGCAACGCCTCGCAATAGAGCAGTTTATGTAAATATCTGCACTATTGCAATGTTTAAACATGGCACGTGATTGTAAAGCCGGTCATCCACCAGCAAGTAACTGTTTAAACCCACATTCTTCTTCTTTATCGTGTGGTTAGTACCTAATCTAGTGTCAGAGTTTTTTAAGCCGCCCATGGGCCTCTGGCTTGGCTATACATGCCGTCGAGAAATATCTCTCAGGCATGCTGAAACCCACATTGATATTGGCGTATTTAGAGTTTCCGACCAGTGCGGTCGTAACCAGCTTTGAACAAAATTATGGTCGGAACAGATAATGTTCTCTATATTATAAAATTTATTAAAGCTACGTTTTCATGGGATTCTTGCAGTATACTAGCGCTGCAGTGAAGAACGGGCTCTAGTGGGTTGTTATTGACCAAAATCTTTGCTAAGTAATTTTACTTGTAGATCAAAATAGCTTTAATTTAGCTGTGGTTTCCATATCGATACTAAGAGCTAAACATCAATATGTTATAATCCCCATTTATGCTACGGTAACTTAGCTAAACTCGGTGGTCGAGGGGATTTAGATTGAGTTCAAGCGGTGCGAGTGCGTATAGCGTAGCTAATTTTCGAAGTATTGTGGGAGGTTCAAAATAACGTATCAAATTCTATTCAAGGTTTTATGCAATAATTCATTTAATAAATAACGCAACAACAGTATTTAGGTAAACAACTTTTGAATTATGGTGTTGCTAGGAAGCCTGGATTAAAAGGTGCTTTTGCAATTGCTCAAACAAAGAAAAACTTTGTACAATTTGAACCCGTTCAGATAAATTGTTACATTTTGGCCCTTACGGATAGTCACAGCTTAGACAAGACCGTGCACGTACGTCTTTTTAACCGACTTCAAAAAAAGGAGGAGGTTCTCAATTCGGTTGTATGTTTTTTTTTGTGTTTGTTACCTCATATCTCCGTCATTTATGAACCGATTTGAAAAATTCTTCTTTTATCTGAATGGATTTACTTCCCGATTGGTTTCATAGAAATTTCATCAAAATCGGTTAAGCAGTTTGGTTTTGAAATCAAAATAACTGGAAAAAATGTCATCCAAGTAAAAGAAATTGCGAAATTGATACTTGACAAGGATTTGTGTGTGGATACGATAACTAAATAGGGTAAAATAAAAACTTTTTTGCAAAAAAAAAACCGACTTCCAAAAAAAACACAAAAAAAAGTGGATAATAACTTTACTTTCGGAAGTCGGTGGCAACAAAGTCAATGAAACAAACAATAGTCACCGACTTCCGAAAGTAAAGTTATTTTCCACTTTTTTAGTGTTTTTTTGGAAGTCGGTTTTTTTTTGCTAAAAAGTTTTTTTATTATAATTAGGTACTTACCAACTAGTAAGCAAAAAATCTACAAAGGAAATATATTTCAGTAGCAACTGCAAAACGAAAGAAAAAAGCTCGCCTATTCAATGAAAGCTTAGGTACAGAACACTCCCGCAAACCTCTGACATAAGCATGGGGCTTGTTACACAATTGTCAAGTGTCCACTCCATGTGATCGTTGAGTGAAAGTGGCTGGAGCTTCCAAACCTGTTCGATGACATCACGAGCTTATCTGAGCACAGACAATGCAAACAATCGAATTTGCCCATCGCCTACGCACTTTATTCGCCTGTCATTTAAATTACGTGGCCATTTTGCTTTCCTACTTTGGCGAAGAAGGAAATTTGATTCAGCTCTGACTAGCCTGACCCGGAAGGCATCAGCTATAGGAAACTGTGCATCGTGAATATTGTGTGACCCAACCCTAAGGGAAATCAGCAATCATCTTTTATTGGGTTTATTCTTGTTATTCTCTTTCTATAATAGTAATTATCAGACCTCGAGTCATCATCAACATGCTATGGCTATATACAAAGCTGTCTGGTGAAAAACAAAATTTACGTTTTGAATTAATTCGCTATCTTTCTTTACGGGATTGGTACATAATATGATCAACAATCATAATCTCAACATTTAAAATATAAACAACATAATCTCAACAGTTTAAAATCTCTACAGTTCTTTGTGTCCTTTACACAATTTTTCGATTTTTAAGAACTGCGTCTGTACCTAAGATTTCTCGTTTCTGAAATATCGAGATGATGTTGATGAGTAATCGAGATTTCCAATTTTGAAATAACTACCTATTCGCAGCAGCAATAAAAATTATGGATATCTATGTGAAAATAAATTTTAGGAACAGAGTTATGATAAACACTGTTTGTGTTAGGTGGATATAGGTAGAGGGGATGTGAAATGCGTCTTCATAAAAAACTAATATTAAAAAAAAACAACAATTTATAATTTAATTATAAATATAATTATCTTAATAATGTTGATATTTTCTATGTTAAACTTTGAAGGCTTTCATAAACACAAAAAAGTTTATATAGAACCGCATTCTTTCTTCCTATTTCAGACTAGCTGACCCACGCAACTTCGTCTGCATAACATTTTTGATTTGATTAATGCTCTGCTCATATTGATCGCAGCGTAATGTTACATAGCCTATAGCCTTCCTCCATAAATGGACTATCCAACACTTGAAGAATTTTAGCGCGTTCAACCAAATAAACTCGTCAGCTTTATAATAATTATAATTATAAAATAAGTATAGATAAGTCCAAAATATTGGTATTTCGCAAAATATGGCCATTCAAAATAACAAAGAGTAATCGTAAATAATGTACGCGTAATTCCGTCGTCATTATGTATTTGGTTTAAGACAATATTTACCGAAAATTTCACTTTCGTACCACGTGGGGTGACGTACAAAACGTTTCTACGTGTATGAATGAATGCGTCGCATATGTATGGAACAAACTGGTACGATTCGACAAGCTTTCATGTCCACTCGTTAGACAAAGCGCCAATCTTACAGCTTTGTTTTTCTCAACATACTTACTACATGATCTTATTTAGGCCAGATCTGATGATTGAGTAATAGTGCATTGATATTATTGAGTATGATTTTGTTAGATACCTATACTATATGTGTGTATTTTCTAAAGACAGACACGAAAATCAACTTTAATTAATAATAATTACTTAATTAAAGTTGGTTTTCGTGTCTGTCTTGTGACCGCGATATCTTCTTAATCATGGAAAGGATTGTCATACGGTTTTCTCTCTCATTTAGACAACGTATTTCGAAAGATTGTGCATACATACATATATTAGGCTGAAAACACTCATTGAGCGAAAAAAGCGACCACGTCGCGATGTGGCAAATTGAAAACGACCACTAAGCGAAATTCGCGACGTGGCTCTTTCAAAAACGACTACATCGCGTTGTAGCAAACACAAAACGATCACAAAGTAAAATTCGGGTAAGGAAATGCCCGAACGCGTTCTGTGCCTTTTTCAAACAGCCACAACCCGATGTAATATATTAGTAAGGAACTTGCCGATGTTGATGGGTAAGGTGATGCCCAAATGAAAACTCAAGATGTCGTTTGTGAAAATTTTCAAATTTTCAGCATATGGGAGCCATTTAATGGTTTTCGGAGGCACTGATATTGAGATCGAAATGAATTACAAGACGGCGGATGTAAGAATTTTGAAATTTTCATCATGGGAGTTGTTTTCGTGGTTTTTGGGGGCGCTGATCATCATCATCAGACTACAGCAGTTCACTGCTGGACATAGGCTTCCTCAATCGCACGCCACTCAACTTGATTTTCGGCAACTCTCATCCAGCTGCTACCAGCCACCCTGCGAAGATCGTTGCTCCGCCGCGAGCCTGAGAGCGTCCCACCTTACGCTTGCCGATTCCCGGTCTCCACTCAAGAACACGTCTGCCCCAACGGTTCTACGGCTAATATGGCCGGCCCATTGCCACTTCAGCTTACTTATTTTGTGAGCTATTTCGATAACTCTGGTTCTCTCTCGGATCGCCTCGTTCCAGATGCGATGCCTCAGAGAGACTGACGTTGGCATTGTTCGTTCTATAGATCGCTGAGCGACCTTGAATTTATGGACCAGCCGTACCGTGAGTGTCCACGTTTCGGCCCCGTAAGTCATAACAGGCAGGACTGGTTGAAGACCTTAGTCTTTAGGCTCTGTGGAGTACGCGACGAGAAGACCCAACGATGTTTCCAAACTGCTGCCCAGTCCAGCTGAATTCTTCTGCTAGTCCCCCTCTCAAAGTTGTTTTTATTACCACACTGTAGAATTGCGTCTACTGTAGAGATGCGCTGATCATAAATCCATATTAATTTCCAAACTATTAACACTTTTATATGTCACATCATGTTATGTTTCAAAACTAGACGCGGCCGGTGTTTCATACATGACTACTCTGAGAAGCAACAGCCGAAACAAACTCAGAGTTCACTGTCTCCTTTAAAGGCCAGACATTGGTCAAGTCATATGAAGACCATATAGATTAGTGTCTAATATGATCTTTTGAAGAAAAAACCACACAGATTTGAGTGGAGCTGTCCAGTCAATGCTCGCTTTTGTTAGTGATCGTGTAACTCGACTTATGACCCAAGGAGCTCAACTGAACAATGAACAATACCAAAGAAAGGACATTTGGGTAGGCCGCATAAAGTACTCAAACCGCCAGACAATCGTTAAACTAAATTAAATCGAAATAATAATTTAAAAAAATGTGACTGTGACGGTTGTCCTCACTATAATGACCGCGACATATTTTCATCATTGTGTTGGCATGAAGTGTGGCAGTGTAAATAAATCTTCCATTGATAGTTTGTAATATCAAAATAAAAGGAAAGTTAACGTCAAGCGATAGACAGATTAGGTTTCTCCCTTTCTATTACTTTAAGAATTAAAAAAATACAGGTTGAGGGGCATCGACGCACAAACGGTTACCACGTAATAAGTACATCATTCCACAAATAATTTTTTCATCGGAATGATTTACTGAATACGTGGTCTCGTTTGTGCGTCGATATTCCTTCCACTCTGTATTTCCTTAATTCTAAACCCGAATATCAAAACATCCACAACCCGAAGTTCACTTCGTGGTCGTTTTGTGTTTGCCACATTGCGGATACGGTCGTTTTTAAAAGAGCCATGACGCGAAACCATGTTTTGTAATTTTGCATGAATTTGCATGTATTAATTGCAAGAAATATTTAAATGATTTTTACTTAACTTTGTGTAACTGCATAAAAGTTATCACTGCAACATAAACCATATCTTGTTTTCTTGTTTTGTTATGCCAGCTTCTAATCATTCTTTGTTTGGATGTAGAAACGTAGTTGGAAATATTTTATTTATTAATTGATTTGCTCAGTTCTTTTTGAAGCGTTTTCATTATCCTTAGCAACTGAGACTTTTAGGTTCCCGACTAGGATGCCTTAGAATTAAATGCTAAGTTATATGAATGTTGCTTTAAATATTTTTCATCCCAGCTAACAGCCAAATGTTCCACATTTCCTGCAGTAACATCCACAACATGCATGAAATTCAATTGATTACCTACAAATCTACAATCAATGAAATGTCATTGCAGATAAATTTGCAAGATTAATGTATCACTAATTTGACGCAGGTAGATAACACAAATTAATATTCAGATGATTATTATTATATTTTATCACCGTTTATATTAGTTACCTCAATGCGAAGAGGTCACTTGTGTGGTCACAGTCGGCAAGGACGAGGGTCCGTTGAGAAATATAACCATTGTTTATTTTTATCATTCTCACGTGATACGAGGCGACGAACAGAATAAGTGTGTTTTTCTAATTAGCCACGTTTACGACAAATAAAATCAAGATTCAATTTAAATATCGTTTTTATTAACTTCCAATTTACAGACATACCAGATCAAGATTTTAATTTACGATTCTATAGCAGTATTTGCGTTTGTATGTATAGGCATTTTATCTCAAACAACTTCCATTTAAGACTACCTCATAGGCAATTAAACCATGAACATAATACAAATAAGTATATGACATAAAGTTATTATAGATAATAATCCCAGCGTTTACGTCATTATAATAATAGTTGTTTAGACCAAAACTATTTCCAAATGCTTAATAGCTGACGTAGTTTATCGATGTACGATGGAAAATAATAAGGTGTATTTCAAAACAGTTTGGTACTTATTCAGTGGGACCCTTAGACCCTATAATATAGTTCGTGTAAGTAACTGGTGCGCCGTGATCTGTGATTGGTCTCGTTTCCGCACCAGGGATCGATGCGGACAATTGTATGGTGTTTCAAAACTTGATGGTTAGATGTTGAAAGAGATGATTATTTGGAAGGGGTTTAGCTGGATCGAACTTTCAGTCATTGATAGGGCGTACCGTACTGGGAACATGCTATTATAGTTTGTGCTTAGTAACTGAGCGCGTACGTACGTTATATATTTAATAGGCTAACGTATCTCTTCATTAAACGATTCTGAGTATGACTATCAGTTATTTTAGTTTAAGTATCAGAAATAGTATTCTTCAAATTGACGAGACGATGCACATTTAGGATTTAAATCAAGCACAACATAATTAAACCAGGTAATTTAGTTTAATTAGAAGTAGGATTAATTTAGCTAATTGGACTAACATTTGACTTGTATTTTATGGTGTCTTTTAAGTTGTGAGTCACGAAAAAGCGTTATAGTTCACACGACAAAAAACAGATTTTCGTGAGAAGAAGTAGCTAAAACAAGTATCTATAAATGCATCTTCAGACTTATGCAGTCATCCAAACATCATTTAAAAATGTAGGTACAGTCACGGACTTTAATTGATGATCCACTTTCAAACTTTCCAATTTTGCAGTTTTATACATTCACAAGATTACCCGATTAAACACGAACTCAAACCGCATTCTCGTAAATAAGATGACATATTACTAACAATCGGAAATAGTCTTATTCAAAGAGGTTGAAGAATGACTAATAAGTTGTCAATGATAAATCCATACAATGTCGCATAAGTTTATCCAATCTATTTGATACTGACCTCCTTTGAATTATAACTAATTAAATACTCGTTATTTCTGAAAACCTATCCTAAGATAGTGACAGTTGAAATATCGATGTCAGAGACGAAATTTGGTGAATCGTAGCTGTAGTTATTTACTCGATAATTCCAGCTGCAATTTCTGAAGAAATTCTCCTTAGAATTGTGACAATGCATCAGCAGGGTTGAGCATTACATTACAGAGGGATCTGTAAGGATTGTGGATCCACAACACGAAATAGCAAATATTAATTTTGTTCACGATAATTGTGCCATACTTCAAGCAAGGATTGTCAGCACCTGGTTTGATGCACATCCAAACATAACGGGGATTCCATGGCCAGCTCAATCTCCTGACCTGAATCCCATAGAAAATATGTGGGGTTTAATGGTGCAGCGGTGGGATCACCGTAATGAAGGAAAGAAAGAAGATCTGGCTCAATATTACCAAGAAGTATAGGAAAACATGCGACGGGCTGATATTGGCACGAGATTGGTTAACTCCATGCCATTACGACTGCAAGCTGTAATAGACAGCCAAGCCAATACTCGATAACTCAGTCCAACAATATTTATTGATAAACGAAATAAAACTATTTTTCAAAGTTTTTCATTTATATTAGCTAAAACATAAACTATAAAATAGAAATCGTAAAAAAAAATCATAAACAATCCTTCCTACTGTGCAACAGTTATCATTTGTCATGAACGTCATATTGGACGCTACGCGTTCGGGTAAAAACGTAGGTTCCGAGGATTTCCGATGTCGAAATTACCAATCATAATTTCTCCGTACGCTAACGTTACTATAGCTAAGCCAAAACAATTGTTGCTAGGTTACGGTTGCTAGATCTACAATTGGTTGACTTTGGGTAGTCACTCTGTACTATGTACGAATATATCCGACTGAACCCGATTGTCATTACACGGCCAAAATACGAATAGTGGCAAGTGGCTCATCAATTAAAGTTCGTGACTGTACAATACGAACAGAATTTCTTGCTTCCGACAATGTTTTACACGACGCCCTTGCAACAAAAATTTAAACTTCAAACAAAACATTTCTATATTGAGCTGTTAATCTCTTTCTGCGATATTTTGCAAACTTGTCTGTAAATGCCAACAGAGGCCGATAGCATTTAAACATTTTATAATTAATTTTATTCCACGAATTGTCGTATATAACAGTATCTTAAGTGTTTGGCAAATACGAAATCCCTTGATGTCTGACAATAGAAGTTATTGACCGTATTTGTTATACCTACGGCCAAAACTATAGATACCATCTTTCTTTATATGAGAATCATAAAACCTGCTAAGACTAAGCATTTTAGTTTATTAAACGGATGTAAAATACATTACATAAATGCTATTAAATGGGGCATAGAAACGTTAGTCGATAGAACTAAAATAACTTTTGACTTAATGTAGTGAATTTAAATTTAAAACTGCTTATTCTATGAATAGTGAATGCAAACATACAGATAATACTTCTTAGAGCTTTTAAAAGTAAACCTAAAACACTTCTCACGCCAACCTCCTTATAATAGGTACGATTAGCAACATTGACTACTGTATCTTTGGTGAATCACCCAATGGATGACTACGTGATGATGCACACGTTGTATTCCAGTTTCGTATGCATCTGCGCAAGCATCGTCCATTTTGTTTAACCGCTACTTGTTGCTCTCATTGATCTTGATCTTGATAGCTATCGCGTTGGTCAATAGTTCTGTTAAAAAGTGGCCAAATGCGTATCGTGTATGTAGCAGCTTCCGTATAAAACATAATAGACATTTATGATGAATAAAGATCACGCATGTAACTGATTCAAAGAAAACGAAATCATAGATAGTGTCTAGGTTATCACAAATGATTCATTTTAAGGATAATCTGACCGTTAAATAAATGAAAGGTAAAAGGTACAGTTTCGAAGGTTGCCACAGACTGCAAACAGCATCGGCAAAGACGAACCGCAGCGTCAACTACAGTAGTAGTGTCGTTGTGGTACGTCATTACTGGTGGGTGGCTTTGCCGATGTGGTCTGCAGTCACCTTCGTAATTGTAGCTTGATTTGAATAAAAACAAATAACGCCTCCGCAAAATATTTAGGTGAAATTTTTAAATGATCACTCAAGATTGTAGATTTAGATAAGTATCAATTAATTTTTTTGATTGTGTTGATGACCAACTTTCATATTCAGGGAAAAAGAGATGAAAGCATTTAACTTGTTATCTTACCCACACATTTAAGGGTTTTGTGTTCGACTTTTTTTGATGATGACGATAAAATGAAAAGAGATTTAAAACACAAAAAGTTTAATGGATTCGGGGCTTTTCCACAATATAAAAAAGCTTATTTGTCTTTTTTCTTCTATACTAATATTATAAAGCGGTGAAATTAGTTTGTATGTAGAGACTCTCTACTAGAGAGTAATCTTCGGAACTACTGATTCGATTTCGAAAAATCTTTCACTAACGAGAAGGTATATTATCTTCGAGTGTCATAGGCTACATTTAAAACGTTCCCGTGGGTTAATTTCCGTACGTAACGGGAGCAAAGCCGCGAGCAAGGGCTAGTCGATAAATAAACTTAGAGCCTAGAGATATCACAGCGCAACAATCGTCACCGGGAAACTCTAATAGCTTTAACGTCTTGGGAATATCCAAGCATGAAGCTTTAACTACTAAATGCATCACATTAAAAATAATATAAGTAAACATAGGTTATTGTCTAGTTAGCTGCAGTCAGGGTCAGTAAACTGTGGTGGAGAAGGGACAATCGTTAGCTGTACCAAGGATGCGCGTGAGTCGCCGTCGTGCGGGCCAACCATCATTTTTGCCATACTGGCTGCTCCTCTGATCTATACACGAGTTACTACACGCTATGGTGGTATTATTGTTTATAGTTTATTATTTCTATTGTAAGTGGTGCTAGTCAGAGGCAAGACGAAGAACTTAGTTGCGTTTGAAATGCCATCCGCTCTTTTCGTGATCTGTGCTTTCATCATCACCTGCCTTTCCTTTGATAGCATTGATTAATTTAATTGTATTCAACAATTAACTAGCTGAAGAATTAAATTTTTGCTAGCCTTTTTCGATCACAATACGACACAGAGATCACAAACTAATGTCGCTGATTGTAAAAGCATCAACAATGGTGCATTGAACTTTAGATAAATGACCAATCAATGACTCTTCACCGAATCTTTGAAACTTTTTGTTATAATTCTTTGATTAAGGATAATTTATGCTCAAAAACAGTTCCGGCTAACAGAATGTACCTGGAATTCATGGACGTTTGTTGGCCCGCGGGAAAACCTAGTCTTCTTGAAAGGTTATCTGAGATCTTTTATTGAAGACATTTACAACAGGTGTTCAACTATGTCGGTACATGCCAAATTAGCAAGATGTACTCATATATCTAACATGAATGAAACTATTTAAGTGATAGAGTAAAAATTTATGTTGGTTCACGCAGAGATTCAATATTTAAAGCAATGTTTAATTTTGACAATACCTACTGTCCCTTTATTGGAAATTAATTTAAAGTATAAGTAACGTTTGGCGTCTGCAATAAATTCACGATTTTTTTCAGTAGGTACTTGTACTTATAGTCGTAATAAAATATTTTTGTCATCCGTCGTATAGCCCGTACAACGCCGTCGAAATATATTTTTTAATCCTGTTTTTAGTTCATTGAACCGGATTCGCGTAGTCTCTTAACTCTATGCCATATGGCACAGTGATTTCTTACTATTTTTGTTTCGAAAACCACTTTGTCAAATATTTCACCAATATTAGCGTACCTTAGTGAGAATAGAAGACCGATTAATTTAAGGAGGTACCGTTTGTTCGCGATTGGAATATACCTCCATGTCTGTTGAAGGACCGATTGCCGATGGAGTAAACGAGTCCTGGAATTGGCTGAGACCTCATATCCGCAAATGTATAGTGTGAAGCCCACTAGCAAGTTGGAATGATGGTCTTAAAATGGGTTGCTGATAGGTGCAGACTCGTTTTGATTTTGAATTTACCACGTATATGTGGAAGTTAGATAGTTATGTTTGGTTCGGTGGTATCTTCAAGACCTATATAATGACGAAGGGACACATCAGAGAATATTTTATAATAAATACCTACCTACCCCCAGGTAGGTAGGTATATACCTAAATAAAATATATTTTTTTAGCTTTGTTTTGTCGCCCAATTGAGTACTTTTCGGCTATGACGAATCTTTAGAATAACTGTTGTCTTATCGCTAAAATTTGTCATGTTTATATGATTCGTCTTTTTTCTTACTATTTATAAACATCCTTAATAGGATCGTAAATAAATATCTTATGATTTTTATGAACATGCTGTCATTTAGGTGCCAATTTATTTCAGACAGAAATAAAGTTCCATAGATCTCTTAATTTATTTTGTCATTAATTGAAGTGTGAACGGTTATATGAGACTTCAAATCAGCGGTTTTAGGTATACCAACCGTTAGGTATCATCAAGGGGGCTTTGAACTCAATGTTACGTTTAATATGTCAGGCCTGTATTCCCCGAAAATTTAGGTAGGCTGTATTTATAGTAAACTCACATTTCACCAGTTATGTTTTCATCCCATTTAGGTCATGAGCTAGATGATTAAAGTATCGATTTGCTTATGATTTAAAATGCATACTACTTAATAAGTACCGCTTGAATTTTAATATCTTAAAGATAATGTTTTCCGATTTCCACACCGGAAAATATGGAAAGTTCTTGCCGTTCATTAATTAACATACCTATTATACACACATTTGCATTTGGAGGTGCATATTTACTTAACTTTGTAGAAGACTCCTTTCTAATAAAACATTACACGTAGAATATCGAATGGAATCTCTCGGTGATAGAATAAGCCACGACTCTACGACTAACTTATGGGGATGAATAAAATAAGTAACAAATGGAGTGTCAATCAGTGTCGATGTGTATATTGATCGAGCAACTGCAAAATTGGGTGTACTTATATCCGCGACCACTGACGGTCGCAAACAAGCATTTACCAGGGACCACCTAGTCTTGTCTTGTGTCAGCAAGACCTACAAGAGGATAACTTACACCGAGACAAAGTGGAAATTGCGATCAGAATTTTTAACTCAGGGCATTGTGTATGTGTCGGTGACGTCTCTCTTGACAGCTCAGTGACTAAACAGTTCTTCTAACTCACCTCGTAATTACAACCCGTTCGTAACCTAAAAATAAACAAATATTAACACTCTATTCACTATTTACTCTGTGTCTGTGAACCATGTGATTCGCATTATGACACCTCTAATTCACGAACCGGTTGCGGCCGGCAATACAGTGTCTTTAACTTATGTAACCGAGGCTGGGCCGGCACTGCAGTTGCCGTGTTTCTATGTAAATTTAATCTAGCCAAACTACTCTACGAGCGAATTAACATTTCGTACTGTCATGTATCCTTTGTGAAGTAGAGCGAGTGATATGCACATCCTGAAACTATTAAATGTGGCTTTCATTGATAAATGTTGGTCATTTGTAGTTGTTTTTAAATTATACTGGAGTGAGCTAATATTCGACTAAAATTCCTTAGCTATTCAGGTACCTACTTTGTTTGTAAACTATGTAATAGCAAAAAGGGATTATATGTTGTTATAGACCATTTTGTGCTCACAATGAGGTAATATCAGGTATGTATACATGAAAGGCAAATCAGGGAAATTCTAGGCTAACTTAGATTGAACAGTAAGTGTTAGGTAATTCTAGGTAGCCTGGAGACCGGCGGCCTACTTATGACCCGCCCACCAACTAGCACGTGGGATCTAAATATACTAATACCGACTGAGGTATAATAACTGATAGGTAGACTTATACCCACATTAACAGACTAAAATTCCAAAGTAACTGAATCTTTGACAGATTAAACTTTTAAAGTGGATGGATTCCTTTGATTTTTTTTTTGCTAAAATCAAAGGAATAGGAAAGGGTTCCTGACAATTTTATTAATTCAGTCTATTAATTATTATGCTTAAAAAAAACAGATAAAGATTTTATCCACCCGATAAACGAGTTTGTTCTTGGTGATAATTATGTGTGTATTTAAATAGTGACCTCTCGAGGTGATAGTGCGTCGACCTGACAGAAGATTGGCCGTAGAATGAGGAATGCTTTGGCACGAGACTGGACAGTTAAGCTATAAATATGAGCGTGAAATTTTACATATTTGCATCGTAAAACTAAACATAGCATGTTCGTGACGAAGCTTCAATGGAAGATATGATGAGACTGTTGTAAATTAGGATCAGCTTCACAGATAAGTTATGAAACTAGCTTTGGCCCGCAGCTTCGCCTGTGCAGAAGTCGCAAGTTATCCTCAGGAACGTACTACTGCAATATATCATCGATCTCGGGTCAGCCGCTAAAGCGTGAGTAGGTATGCAAATGGTAAAAGTAAAACACATACAGTACGTAGGTTAGCATTATTGCGCTCGTCGCTCTGAATCCTTCAAAGTGCGAATTTAGTTCGTTTCCGCATCCTAAGAATATTTTTTTAGAATATATATTCCCCAAGGATAATGTTTTCAAGTTTCCTTTACTAAGAACTGTGACGATGATTCCACATTTTGTTTTAGATTTTTATTGAAATCAGGGATTCAACCGAGATATTGTAATTTGGGTAATTGTTACTTATCCTCTTCTTAAGGAGTCACGATTTTGTAAAATACCCTCTCGGTATTTCTTGTACAATTTTTTTTATTGTCAATAATTATATTGCAATAAATAACTGGAGTTTCCTACATATATTTTTGGGCTGTAGGTGTGATTCACTGACATAACATTTTCGTTAATAACTACAATTACATCTTGAACATTTTCATAGAAGTTTTTACGATTGAAAACTTCAGGGAAAATCCATTTTAAGCAACTCTTGATCTCTCTGCACATATTTTTATACTTACTTACGAAAAAATATACTGTTTTCTTTCGTATCTATGACCAAGTGAACACTTGACTTGACTTTTCTTGACTTTTGTGTAGGATATAAAGAATTTATTTACTATAGGATTCCTGTTAATATAATATTACCTACTTAATTAAAGAGGAACCTAATAATGAATTCAGGTCAAAGATTTAATTACTTTACAGAAAATTTTAAACTTAAACTCTGACCTGAATACATAATTTTCCCTGGTAGGGCTATCAAGCTACCATAACATAAGGTGAAAAATACTTAGAAATAATTTGTTTTGTTTAGAACGGCTAAAGAAGGTAAAGAAGGTTTTGATCCAATTCAATAGTAAGTACTCAATAATTCGAGCATAATTCAAAGCAATTCCGTCTTTGTGAATAACTGGTTATTTTATCCATAAAGTAGTGATTCGCTAAGCCTGTTATTTTCTCGAATTGATCAACATTCTTGGAAGTTTTGATCACATGACTGCGAACGGTTGGCCGGGCGTGACCTATTAGTTTTGGTATTTGCCGTTGTTATTTATGCAAAACTTCTTAATCGCCTAATTGGTAACCGCGAAACGTTACTCGTGTCATTTTTGTGTCTATTTTAGGTTGGTGACGTATTTTCGCCGGAGCCTTTTGATCTATACACGTGGTTTAATTTTAGACCTTGTGACTAAACCTATTATTCAAAATCTGGTAAAATGTTTAGATCAGTAATTTATTGTGTGGTTAAATTAATAGACGAAACAACAAAAACCTGTTAAGCAAGTTAATAAAGAATGCAAGTTCATATTAAGAATTTAATTAGAAAACCATCTAGATTACTAATAAATTTTCTGAATGTGACCGGATCTGCATATTTTTTACAAGAGTTCAAACATAATATGTCAACAACAATGTAGTTAGGTTCACATGATTGCCCTTCGGTGCAACTGTTGCGGGGCGGAGCGCGAAGCGCGTCCATCTGGCGGGAGAAAGTCGACGTTCTTCCGCCAATGCAACCTCACTATCAGGAGCGAGCGAGCTCATGTGACTCCGAGGAACGAAGAGGGGGGCGAGGGGGGGAGCCGTGGAGGGTCGCAGCTACACAATACATTGCGAAAACAACGTAAACTGGGCTACCAGCATTATGTTTGCGTTACCAGTTATTTGTATTTCTAACATGTTTTTATTGACATTATAAAAGCGATTACGCAATGCAATTAACGTGCCGGTATGCGCTCGCGCATTGTCCAAAGTAATATTTTGGGAATCGGATGTGTAATTTAATCAGCGATGAATATAAATTAAGGGTTTTTTTTTACGAAATACTCGACTTTATTTAGCATATGACAATCTTAATCACCATAAATTAATTTTACATTACAACATTATGATGTAAAATTAGTTTATGGTGATTAAGATTGTCTTCAAAAATGTTATTTGTAGGCTCATGCCTACAAATAATGTTTTTCAAGCTTTTTTTATCAATTCTGTTTGAAACTTTTCGATAACGTCTCTCAGGGTGAAAAATGGGCAAACGTACCAAGGCCAAGAATCTTCCTTCTGTCTATAGCTATGTACGTGCGGAAAATAAAAAGCCCCTAGGTAACATACAATTACTGAGATGTCATAATATATGCAGTTTAACTATCTTTCACAACGTTAACTGGTATTAGTGCAAAAGAGGAAAGATTATATTTCAACAGAGATTTTCTAAACAAGTTTGCATTTACCACCGTCCAGCAGGAATGCCACATGTTTCATAATATGTAAATACTAAAATCATGTGACGACCAAGCATATGTGGCGCCTCTCATTTCCTTCAAATTCTGTACACGTTTTCGTACCTTACATTTTTAAGCAACGTTTAAGCCAATAATGTAAGTCTGTATGTAATGTATGTCCTTATGTAGACTGTATCCGAGACGAATAACAAATTCACAAGACAGTTAAAAATAAACAGTAGGCAGGATATATTCCAAATAATTTCACGAATTCTGTATACTTGAATTAAAAAAAAAATCGGTGACAAAAACAAACAAAAGTCACCGCCTTCCGAAAGTAAAGTTATTTTCCAACTTTTAGTGTTTTTTTTTTGGAAGTCGATTATTTTTTTGCAAAAACGTTTTTATTTTACCCTGTTTAGTTGTGGTATCTCACACAAATCCTTGTCAAGTATCAATTTTACATTGTAACTAGTAAAAAAAGTCACAGTAAAAAATACGCGATTTCGTTTACTTGGATAACACATTTTTTCCAGCTAGTTTGATTTAAAAATCAAACAACGGAGCCGATTTTCATGTAATTTCTATAGGATCAATCGAAAAGTATTAACTTTAAAGTGAAAAAGAATTTTTCAAATCAGTTCATAAATGACGAAGATATGAGGTAAAAAACACAAAAAAAAATACAACCGAATTGAGAACCTCCTCCTTTTTTTAAGTCTGTTATAATACATGTGATTGACGATTTCGAATACCATTTCAACCATGTCTCAATAATATTTGCAATCTTCCTGGATAAAAAAGAGGAGAGCACTAAGGAAAATTGAAATTGAAAATTGATTGGTTTGCCTTTTACAGAATTTCGGACAAAGTAAATGATTCGATCTTGCATTGTTGAAAGATATTTCTTCAGTTTTGTTTAAGTAATAACTAGTAACCGATGTTTTGTACCTATAACAAATTTCGATAGTCACGTGCATCGTGTAAACACCAACGTAATCACATTTCAAAAGTGTGTCACAACTTTGTTAATGCAAAGAACTTTTCCGGGTGTCAGTAGAGAAAACACTTTTAACCTGTGTTTCTGTATTACCTTACCTTGAAAGAGTTTCTAAGTAGATGAAATGTTTCCGAACATTATTTACTTTTGCAATTTATTTTGTGTGCATTTCGATGCTCAATTGTATAATTCCGGTCTTTCCAGGATACCGTATCAATCACGACCAAACACCATTATCAGACATGAAAACACAAATCTTTCCTCAATATAATTCAAGTTCGCAGAACACGCGGAGTTGGGATATTATTTCCAAGTGACGCGATACGTTTTTTTAAAAACATCAATGACCTATCTCGGTATGTAGTAAATATGTGTTTGAAACAGGTATATGGTGGGCGATCGTTGAGTAACAGGATGTCATGCGCATCACATGACTTGAGATAAACACGTCAAGCTTACGTAGGTAGCAACAGACGAGCTTGATCTGACGAACAGACGGGGGAAGCTTTGATATCCGCCAAGTACAATAACCTGTTGTCGGTCATGTGGCGCGTGATTCGATAACCATCTATCTGTTGAAAGATTTTTCGGATTTTTTTTAACAAAAGACAATACTTTTTTTGGTAATTTCGTTAGAAAAGCATACTGCCTGTTTTTAGTATTGTTGGTCTCACGTATGGGTGACGAATTAACAGTTAATCTTAATTGAGTAATTTAGTGTCCGTATTAAGAACTTGTTCAAAATGATATGAGGTAGCTCTAGGGTAAATACTTGGATCAATCAGTAAGAACGATTTTTTTATTGATGAAAACATAGAAATATCTTCTAAATTTATATTCGAGGTATTGCTTTGAGTGAAACTTTTTTGCTGTTTGACAATAAAATGATAATAATATTTGATTATCGAACTCGTCTCTGTTACCAGCTAGGCAATGTTAACTTAAACGTTATTAAGCGGATGTCTCTATCTGCTGAATTCTAATGCAGCAAATAGTTTTATTATGCAAATATACCAGACTTAAAATATTCCACCAATGATATGTTTATTAACTCACGGTATGGACGGGCACCATATCACTATGGATGGATTGTGTGAGGAATGATATGAAAGAAAAAGGAGTATAAATGATAGCGTGATGGTTACAGGGGAGAATGAAAAAAAATAAACGTGTTGCACCGCCCCCATGTAACATGGTACAAGGGCAGGAAGATGGTGATGATGGTATGGGCTCCATACAAAACGGTTTCCCTTACACGGAAAGCTTATTGTCGCTTATATATTTTTTATGATTTACTAGTGTATTTATGTATTTTTATTTCTATTTCCCTTACTTGGCATATGTACAATATCTTCGTATATCTTTTATCATTCATTATTTTTTCGTATGTTTTTTTTTTCGTGTATTTTGTGCTTCGTATATGGTGACATATCTAATCATCGATTTCTGTGTGTTAATATTAATTTACTATACACATAAACCTTGTGGAATGTTTTTTTTAATTATGATGAAAACCACATCAAAATTAATTGTGAAGTTTGAACATCTAACTGTCA
Source organism: Standfussiana lucernea (assembly GCA_964057025.1). Classification (NCBI taxonomy): domain Eukaryota; kingdom Metazoa; phylum Arthropoda; class Insecta; order Lepidoptera; family Noctuidae; genus Standfussiana; species Standfussiana lucernea. The sequence goes on along the minus strand of OZ059797.1, from coordinate 6,999,190 downwards.
CACAGACAGATAGCTAGACTAGAAGCTCTTTAGTTTTATAATGTGTATGAATATAGATCGTCAAGTGACTATTACAGCTTCGTTTGATACCTGAAGAAAACGAGTGGAAAAAGGCATGCAAAAAAATCTATAACATCAACTGGTACCTCTTAATACTAAACGCAGATCGCACATATGCAAAGTGGTTATTAAGAATAAACAGACGATTTGACTAAATACATACACGTGTTAGTACTTCATAAGCCAATTATTAGAAGCGGTATCGTGGGCAATTTGAGACGATTCCGTCGAGTACCTCGGATATGGCCAGCCATCACGCTATCCAAACTTTACATGAACGGTTGGGAGCAACTGTCTGATTCCCTGCTTTTTTTGTTCCACATATCGTGCATCTTCTTTTTCTGGGTATTGTCTATATTTGAGGCAGGTACTTGATTGATACATATCCATTATGTGACCTGTTTATGCTCGAGTTTTTATAGTTTTTTTTTAGCATTTTTTAACTTTTTGCTTCTTTGCGTAAATAACGTAAAGGTTTTACTGAATCTATAATTAGATTTTATATTAATTAAGCTGCATGGATGAAGTACTTAGGTACTTTAAAAAACAGAGCTGGTAGGTTGCCACTAGCACTCTTTTCTTTTAGACGTTGGATTAGATTAGATTTTAACTTTAAGACGTTCTTATAAATAGAATAAACACATTTACATATCATAAAACAGAATCTACCACCTCTATTGCTCCACACCTATTGAACAAAAATTTTTTACCTATTCGACATATATTTCTGGTTCTCAACCTACGTCTGGAAAACTCAGTACCCCCCAACACACAAAAACAACAGAACAGTACAACTCAATCGTTCCACGTAAGCTCAACCGGTCGCAGCATCGTCCTCGTCGGAAAATGTCAAGGATTCCATTGTGTTACCGAGCGGTCACATGACGAAGACGATCGCTAATATTTATGTTACGGCCCGTCCTCCCACCCTGTTATAATTAAACAGTCATGTGATTGGTCCAGCCTTCATTATTGTTTGTTTGAATTTTAATTTGTTTGAGTAGGTTTCAGGGTTCTTTTGTATTGATTCTTGGCAATAATTAATTTGTGTTGCATAAGTATAATCAGCCTGATAATGTTTCCACCGCTGAGATACAAGCTTCCTTTGTATGAGAGAGACTCATCCATCGCGCAGGCACATTCCGGGTTAGCGGATGTCACATATATTTGTGGATGTCGACTGAATTCTTAGTCCGGGTCTATTTTTCATGGCTATGTTGGAAATAATAGCTTTGTTTTGTTTTGTGGGGAAGCCCGTCGTTGATACCCTTTGCCTTGAGCTAAACGGATGTCGTGGTTATGTCGATTACGACATCATAGTGTTCTTTGTCTCACCTTATTTCAGATCTCCTTTGAGGGTTTCGATATGTATTGATCTCGTCTGAGGTCACTCGGCACTGCTTGCACGTTGCTGTCGTCTGGCTTGCTTTTCTGTGCGCCCGTCTGTACCGCTAGCACAGCCGCTAAAAGCAGCAGACTTCGTCTTAATCTGAAACAAAGATAGGAAGAATTTATTAGTATTTCTTATGTATGACTGCCTCGTTTGTCTAGTGGACGCAAGCGCGACTGCCGGGCATAAGGTCCTCGGGCCAATTCCCGGGTCGGGCAAATGTTATTGGGTTTTCTCATCAGGAATTTCTCAGTAGCAGCCACGGAGTCTGGATTAGTGCCCGGTTGATGCCAATAAGCTCGTCCCTATTACAAGTATTTTAATCATAGCTGACGAAATTCGGGTGTTCTATTAGGTACAGATCTGCCTAACTATTAGGGGATTACAGGCGTGATGTTATGATGATGACGATGATTGATCCACCACTTGCTAGTAGCTAGTAGTTTATATGCTTTTAGTGCGTGTGGAACTGTTCTCCAACCACTGAAACTACAATAAGCCTGGTTCTAAAATACAGCCAGCAAGTACGTTTAAGGCGATGGAATGCTTTTAGGAACTATCTTAAAGCCCGACATGAATAAAACTTAAAAAAAAACGTTTTTTTTTTTAAATTTCCTGCTGCTGCCAAGAAAACTGCCTATTTTTCAGTAAGCACTGTTCTCCCCTATTCGGCAGTTATAGTTTTTGTAATTTCTCTATTTCCATTTTTTCACTTATTCTTGTTTTTCAGTGTGCTTATTGATTGTTTGGTTTGCAGAAACCATTGACAAAGAAAATCAAACACTACTATTTTTGAAGTTCTTGATGTATTGTGATACCGTTGCTTGTTTCTGGCTTTACCTACGTATTGCATAATATTGCAACTAAACTCACGTGAGCCAAAGAAATCCGTAAACAACATTCCAACTAAAATAATAATTTAATACATATGTTGTCATTGATAACTAAACAATAACCTTGATGAAATTCTACGACATTTTCTTTACTGCTTTTGCATTTTTGTGTGGCATAAGTTTAAACTTAGCGAAGATAGTTGGAAGAGTGGGTTTTGCTTTTAATTTTTATAAGGAGCTTCGTTGTTAACCAGGTTTAAAAACCAGACATCTGTCTTTTGTTGTTATCACTATCTTGCTTAGCTTTTTCCCAACTACATTGGGGTAGGTTTACAGTCTAGCCAGATTCTGGATACCAGTATTTCTCATAGAGCGACAGCTTACCTTACTACCAGTTCATGACAATTCTTCATAAGGCTGGTTGTCAGACTTTTGAGCTTTATTAAGAGTATTTGATCTTGGTAAATGTATGTATGTGATATGGCAGCATATCACATACATACATATACAAAGATCAAAAAACAAAAAAAAAATTAGAAAGTATTTTGTATTGTTTAGGTTTCAGATAACCTGAAACAACTGTCAAAGGTCTACAAATGAAAGCCAGGCCCAAGAGCTTAACTTGCTTTCTGTGGCACAAAGGGGTCTCAGTATGTAATGGATGGCCACCCATCCACGGCCTGACCTCGGCAAGCGTTGCTTAAGTCCCCTTATTGTTGAAGTCAAAATATGATGTTCATTACAGTTAGTGTGATATTATCTGTTGATGCGGTTCTTCGTACCCTTCAATCTGTTAATCATTGAATGTTAGTCATGTGTGGCTTGTGCCTACTACATAACTTCGAATAACAAGGCTAACATCATATAATTTATGGTTATTATAATATAGTTTTATAGTGTTTAGTTTAGTAAACTAGAGTAAAGCGGCCATTAGTCGCTTTAGAACTGTACAATCTGGAACCAGCACCTGCTATTTTTACCGCACATAAAATATTAGCGACGGCCTGAGTTTGACGTCTATTTAACGTCTATCTGTAATGCGTGATATGCTAATGTGTAATGCGTAACTTTAAAATGAACTCTAGAATACTTAAAGTCCTTGAAAAATCCCACGCTCACTCGTGATTACTTATTTTGTCTTTGCCCATAGATTACACGAGAGAAGTCCATTTTCATCGAATATTATACTAAACCTAGTGAAAAAAATTATGAACATAAAAACAAACCTAGATATTTTATGTTAAGCTTTAAAATAAAACGGAGTCGTGTAATTTCTTGGTCATTAACACGTTAAGGAAGGTGTAATATGATATTTATATTATGTCTAGCTAGATAAAGGTTATTTCTTAAAATGAATATAAAAACCTTTTTAATAAAATTACTGAGTTAGAATTTCATCATATTACACCAGAAAATTTAATAAGCATAATGTGAATTTGAGCCTAGCAGCCTTGCTGACTATCTGCGTCTGTTATTCCAGTTTTTGACCGCGACTTAGTGTTTCGTAATAGGTCTGTTGTTTTGGCTGAAAGAATATGAAGAAGCTTTGGCCCAGCAGTGGGATATACAAGGCTGTTAAAAAAAATGTGATAAATTATAGGTAAACATTATAATTAACACCACAATTGTCTGTGTTTTAAGTTAGGTATTATGTTTACCACTGTTTATTAGAGTAGGTATTTACTTATACTTTTATTGATATGTTATAACTGTTAATTTAAATCAATCAATTAAAAAAAACTGCGCTCTTTTTTAACTCAGCTACAACAGCGCCATCTGCGCAGTTACCCTGGTATTATAAATGTTCTTGCGACCTTACTAAGCTAGCTTACAACGCGGCGCTAACTTGCGGTAGGTGAAACTTAGTTGAGTGAACAGTGTAAGATTTTCCCGTTAGATGGCGTTTCCAAATTCAATGACCAATATTGAAAAAGTATCAGATTAAAGCAGATAATATTAATACAGATTAATTTAAATGAAATGTTTTCCCCAAAGAAGTGAGAGGATAAGATGTGTTTGTTAGTTTTGTAATGGAGTTTTCACCGTTGTTGTAGATTGGTATAAAAGACATAAACGCATCGCGCGTTGATGTCTTTTGTATCGTGGGAAATCAAAATCCATATTCGTAGATTGATCGTGTGTGCATCTGTTTTAGAATTGTACAAGATAACTAATTAATTAGGTACTGAAATTGTAATAATATGAAATGGGGTATGTTAATTGTAACGTATTGGTATTGACGTTACTTGATTGGGCTTTTGGGTCAACCATCCAGGATGAAATAAAACATAGAATTTCATAATATAATTATATTATTTTGCCTTAAATTACATTGAAATACACTTGAATAAAAGACTAAATACTGAAAAGTTTTATAGAAACCAGTAAACAACAACTAAAAATAACTATTATTAGTCTCTCAATAAAAAAGTAACGAGGCACCGTACATGGCCAGACATCATCTAATAAATGTAATATGCGTACTATGTATTACACCTATTTACATTTTAATGCGCATTGGTATTTACATTAAATTATGTAAGCAAGCTAGTACTACTTATAACGAGAAATCGTGAAACATCGCTGGAATGCTAAATTAATATTCGGCAATATGAATTCCAGTTTCACTTTTAAATTCGAAAGTCACGCCAAAAATATTTCTAAATTTTAGTAGAAATTAATTTTATTGATTTTATCTACATTCTAATGTATACCTCTCTACCATTGTGTCTTGTTAGAAAATCTTGAGAATATCTAGCTAGGAATTATATTGAATAAAATCAAATATGTTCCGTTGACTAAAATCCAGAAGTCGAGAAAAAAAAAAGCGGTTTTTCTTCCAGAATCACTATTACTAATTATTCCTATTAAAAATGAAGACATAGAAAATATTTTATTTTTCATTTGGGTGATGCTTCTCCCAAATGAAATATTTATAAACTTTTAACAAACTCATAAACCAAAGGGAACAAACACATTTACGATAGCTTATTTTGTTATTGGTCCACTACTCCTTATACCAACGGCCTATCTCTAGCAACGATACAAAATCCTAAAAACCAAACAAAACCAGCAACATACACCTAATGTACTGGATGTAGAACGTATATAGGCTCCAAGTCCTGTGCCGGTTGCGTGGAGGCGCGCGCGCGCAGGCGGAAGTGAGAACGCCCGAAAGAAAGTACTCGTCGGCAACCGGTCGCGATAGTAGGCCAGCAGAGGTCACTGCGGACGCGCTAGTCGAGTAGCTCGCCTCTATCAACGTCAAAACTTGACATACTATGATTATCCCGTTAGTGGATAGGTAGGTGGAAGGTGTCTGTCGCTGGGATAGTATGCTAGACCGTAGGATGAAATTTTGAGTCTAAGAGCCAAATATCGCAATTGAGTTATGGAAAGAAGACAAGAAACTGAGCTGAGCTATTGGTCCCTATTTGAAATGCGCGCCGATAATCACTAAAGGAACACCTAAAACTGGGTAGTAGTTAGTTTGATCAAAACTAGGCTCGCATTATCAATGAACAACTTAGTAGTTGAGCAAACGGAATCAGGCACACATTTAAAGTTAAAGAAATGATCACAAAAGTTTCTAAGAACTGGATAAGAAAGATTTATAGCTCCGTTTATCAAAGCTACAGTCGTCAACATGTTGTAATGACTACTGTAAAACTTGATATCACATACTACTTACATTTAACGATGCACGTTAAATGTTGACCTATCCTTTTCTTTTAACTGACATCAACAATTAACTTCCGGAGATAACTAGCTAGCTTATTAAACGTTTAACGAAAGAAAGCATTAAAGATTAAAGTAAGTTTATCGAATTCTTTAATATCGAACTAAGCATTAACCATTAAGCGTAATATCGGAGAAAATAAAACCAATTACTCGTCATAAATTGTGAAGTGAAATCGACTGATAATGTTCACTCTGATTCCGTCTCTTCGTCTTTGGTTGTTTTACAACCTGGTAGTCAAAAGAGAGAAAAAAGAAACTTATGTTTATATAATTAAAACATTTAATTAAAAGTTGAATAACAAAGTTAGTGTTTCTTTTAGTAAATCACATGGAAACGGACCATCATAGAGGTGTAAGTTTCCGCATTTGACTGCGGATTGTTAGAAGCCTGAAAGTCTGACAACCAGTCTTTCCAAGGGAGGTCGTGTAACAGGTTGTGGTGGTCAGATAGGCAGACGCTTCATGTAAAATTAGTAGTTAGACTGGAAGCCGACCTTAACATAGTAGGAGAAAGGTTAGGCAGTTGATTAACCGCTACAAGGTAAATGCCTCTTCACATAAAGAGAAAGAAAGAAACACCACATACCGCCGTAAATTGCACGCGTTAACAAGTAATCTTAAAGATTTCATCACGTGCAAAATGAATGTAATCTAAAAATATAATCTCCGTTACATACAAAGAAATTACATGTAAAATATAAAAAAGTTATGTAGTATATTATTGTAAGTTACGCTCCGTGAAAATAGACGTGTGTGTCTAGCAACCGTGAACTTGGCTCAAGTTGGTTAACTTAAGTTATTTCATACAACGTAACGCCGTGATTGACAGGTCATTATATTGTGCTTAGACTTGACCTTAATAATGTTATCGAGATCTTTGAATTGAGAAGCTTGTTACGTATTGTCGAATTGTTTTATCTGATATGTTTAGGTGGGACTTTTTATCAGAAGGTCATTGCTACATCAGCCAGAATGTTCATTTTATGACATAGCTTTATGAAAAGGCTCTCTTTCAGATTTTTAAGTGCTTATTAAAGTAACGTTTATATTAGAATCTTTTTGAGAAAGGTGCTAAAATATATAATTGTTTATTTAATAAAACTTTCGTTTCAGACATTCCTCAAAGCAACATCAAACAAAAATGCAACTATCTATACTATCCACCTGAACTTATACCCACCATTCGCGACATTCAATCCATAAATAAAAAAGCGATAGCCTTATGCGTGTTCTAGTCCTACAGGAAGTGAGGGACGACTAACACAAATATTCGCCGTATCTGTGTCACTTTGTACGCGAATACATTGACCTTACGGCCGGTGTCGCGATTTGGGACCGCTCGAGTAGCCACTGACGATGTGTGCAGCTGTGTTGTGGGGCAACTTGGTAACAGGGAAAGTTGAGAAAGGTGTCGAAAAATATGATGAACGATCCAAAATCATCTTATGTTAAAAATTAAGAATTTAATTTTTGAAGTCGCTTTTGTTATTATTCAAACTTACGGAGCGATAATCAAGTATGATACTTTTTCTAAGAACTTTATGAGTAGGTATATTAGTTAAGTTAGAATACAATTGAAATTATCTTGTATTACAAACATTTTCCTACCTAACAACTGCATTACGTTTTCAAACTTCAAATAACGCTAAATTCTGGAATATTTACAGAAATACTATAAATCTGCACCTGCACCGCAACAGAGAAGCACCATGCATACACGACCCGCACCAATGTTAGAGACTTGGTCCAAGAGAAAGTCCTCAGGGTCCATTCACAAGGCGCATACAAATATTTGTGTACGCCTACTATACCAAAAACGAGTTTAGACCTTTCTACCTTCGGACGATGTCGCGATATCGACCTCTATGGTCTGTATGCTGACAGTTTTTGTTAATGAGTGTGTTAGTTGGCTGTACAACTGTTAAATGTTTTATTAATTACAGATTTAAATAAAATTTATTGTGATTTTATTTTATTTTTCGTGTTCCTTATTAGGATTAAGAAACGTCAAAAGTCTGTTGAAATGCTTGAAATTGTACTTGACAACTATGTATGATATTGCATGACTTTTTTAAGTTCTAGATGTTTTAGTTAATTGAAGATTTTATGCGAAAAGCTGCTTCAGGAAATTAACAAAAATCGTTTTTGTTTCTTCGTAAATTAAATTTTAATACCTTTGTTTTTGTTACAACACAATCATGAACTTTTTTTGATTTAGGAAAGTAAACATCTTTGAGCAACAAAAGTTTTGCCTTAAATATATTATGCTTTAAGATACTATTTTAAAAAGTCTACACTTTTCTGAGCACTTCCTGAACTTTCTAGCAGTGTAGATAAACTCGTATTGTGCGTCGTGACTACTCATTTCCAGTTGACACGACAATGTTTATCTTAGATAAGTGACTCAGTACATTTTGTTAATTTCGAAAGGATTTCTAAGTACATTTTTTTTATGTTTTTCCTAAACTTAAACTCCCGTCCGTTCCTGATTTTGATAGATTTCTCAAGGGGAAGTCAGTCTATCCAAAATATTATTATAATAATTAGCAATACAATCATTAAAGGTCTTTGAGTCAATTTTTCAAACAAGCAAGGAAACGAACAAGCCTTTCTCGATATTTTTCAATTTCCTTTATATTTATAATCTCATCATGTGCTTAGTAGTCCTAGAAGAGTGGTTCGCATTGTAAAGTCTTATTATGTTTGAGTAAAAGGAGAAAATATAAAATGTATTAATATAAAACACATTTGCTAATAGTAGTGAAAAGCTATAACAACTTCATTATTTTCCCATTAATTAAAAAATTACGAAACGGACGCAATTAGATAAGAATTAATTTGATATTTTCTCTTTTTGAAACTCAATCAAATAATTTAATAATGCCTTGTATGTTGTAGATATGAATGTGGTGTTGCAAAACTTATGATATGTCCATACGAAACGCCCACGTTTTCGTTTTTACGTCACGTTATCAATAGCACTTAAAGCGCGTTTACACACATAACCTTAAGTGAAAGTACGGGGCCGGTCCCCTCATACTAATGTTCAAAATACTTAAAGATTCTGACACAATACACGCTGCTCGCACATTTCTCCAGTGGACACGGCGAGTCCGTAAATAAGTTGAATAAATTAATGAATCGGACCTAACCAACCCCTCTTAGAATGCCATAGATTATGAAATTTGGGAAAACCCGATTACCCGTTTCAACTATTGATAGTAAATTATAGATAGGTACAGGTTTCCACTGATCGTAAACAAAGTTTTTCCTTTAGCTTCCTTTATGAATAAGTGAAAGCTTATATGACTAATGGTTTTGTTTGCATTATGCAAAACATGTTTCGCTGAAACGATTTGCACAAATGCTGGAAAATTGAAAACTTTTTTAAGCCTGCATGCAATGTTTTCGCATGTGAGAAGTTATGTATGGCAATAATAGTGACACTGCTGCTTTACAAATTGAATTCATTGATTAATTCAGTCGTTGCACTTGAAATCCTGAAACATTATTTTTTAATTGATATTAGATTAAGCTTTCAGTCTTTTTCCCTTTTGAATGGTTTTTATACGTTACAGCTAAGTTATGAAAAATGATCGAGAAAAACAAGTTTAGTTTAAGTGTCACACGAAAGGAAAATGATTTATAAATATTAAAATACGTAATCAAGGCATGGCAGACGACAGGTATAAATAGGAGTGCGTCTGCGTGTTGGTTGATCTGTGTCCCCGCCGGCTACCATCACTACTTTCCTTCCCTGCGTGTGTGACGTAACTCTATAAAAGAGTGCGCGGTGAAGACGCCGCCGCTATATCGTTTCCGCTCGCCACGCTCGGCCATAGCGTCCCAAACACCGGCAAAGAAGGACGCGGGCGGAACCTCTTCCGCAAGAGCCCACACGGACTCAACAGTGACAGTTCAACAAAAGGTGAAGTGTCAAGGACATAGTGCATGTGATTGTGTTCGTGATAGTGTTGTGATATCGTGATAGCACAGTGGGCTGGTGGTCGGGTCGGCACTGTCGCGGTCGCGATGCTCCCGGGTGAAGTCATTTAAAGGTTGTGTTTGTTTCAGATACGAGATGAGGTCGTTGTTCTTATTAGCGGCTTTGTGCTGCCTAGTGTTGTCGGTGTGCGGTAGCCCTATCGCCCGGCCGGAGGAAGACAAGGAGGTGGGCAGGCAATCTGCGGCTGCAGCCCCTGCAGCGCCCGCAGCGGCCACCGACGATGATGACGATGACGACGACGATGACGACGACGATGATGATGGAGATGTCGACATTGATGCGTTAGCAGGTAAGCCGAATACCATTGTGATTGATTACTCGGTGATGTTATATATGTAGGTGCCTGTCTGGAAAACCCTGGATGTTGTTGTAATTAAACTATATAATATTAACACTAAATTATCGACGAATACGACTTTGAGGAAAAAAGATAAAGAACTGGAGACATCATTGTACTTTTGATGTTGAAGCAATCAATTAGTATTCATGTTAGAAAAATCTTATAAAGTTCATAGACATTTATTATTGCTAGTGTATCGACCAGTTCATGTTTTACCGTTCACACAAGCAGAGGCCATAACGGTAGATACGATAAATATATCTCGTGAGATATACGCTGACAGCGATGATGCTGCATTAGCAACAGCACTCAAGCTTAGACGGTTAATCACTGATAGAAAATGTATTGCGTTTTACAAAACAGCTGCATAATTGTTTCGCAAATAGCATAGTAATAGCTCGTTAAATGATTCAAGCATAGCTGAACACTTTGAAGCAATTTGCATCTATAATTTGCTACTTAATGCAATTACTTCTTCAATAGAGAGATACTCCGCTAACGACATTGGATCTAAATTGACTCTGTTGAAGGAGAATTATCCTATCATCCTAAACTTTTTATAGTTGGAGTAGTCAGTATTAAACTCAAAGCTTTTATACAATTTTTCTCAATTCCAATGAACTAAGCTTGAATAAAATTGATAATAATTAAACAAATCATTACATTACATTAAAAGCAATTAACCAATGCACAAAATATATACTGTAAAAGTGTTACGATGCTTCGATAAACATTCCTTAGAATCAGGACGCGGCGGGGCCACCGCGGAATGTGAGTCGAGCAGCGTGACAGGCGCTCTCAATCGTTAATTAATTCAAACAGAAAGACTCAATCAGAGAAATTGACGCTCCCCTGCTTTCTCGCTACGAAAGCCTGGCTCAGGACGTCACGCACCGCGAGACCGTAGCGGCGGCGCGCGTCTCTCATTAACTGTTTGTTTAACAGTTCATTTGTGTTAGGTATCGATAATAGTGCTAATATTATACGTTTGCATCGGAGCGGAGAGAATGTACGATAAGTGCAAATATAGCAAACAGACAGGTGTACAGTTTTGAAATACAATGTTAATGCTCTAGTTGACGCTACTTTACATTTGGTTACATTGTTCTAATTTGGGCATATTTTGTCACAGGTGACGACGACGATGATGACGATGATGACGACGACGACGATGAAGAGGAGGAGGCAGATGATGATGAAGAAGATGACTACCTCGAAAGATTCTTCGATGACATCTTAGGAGGAGGTAAGAACCCGCCAAGTACTAAACTTTACAATATCAATACTATCTTCCTTATTATAGGACCATATTTAACGACCAAAAATAAAACCCACAGAAGAAGAAGATGATGATGATGACACGCCTGCCGCAGTCCAGCCGGTCGTCGCGCCCGCCGACACAGTCGCAGCCGCTCCTGTCGCCCCCGTCGCCGCCGCCTCTGAGGAGGCCGCGGCCGTCAGTGAAGAGGCTGAAGCAGAAGGAGAGGCCATAGAAGGCGAAGAGGGAGCTATTGTGGCGCAGAAGGAGCCCGCCAGCGCTGAAGTTGAGGCACCCGCTGAAGCAGCAGAAGTAGCCGCTGAAGCGGAGAACGAGGAGGACGATGATGACGACGATGACATCGGCATCGACCCCGTCGGTGAGGACGACGACGACGACGATGACGACGACGAAGAGGGCGAGGACGATGACGATGATGACGACGACGACATCACCGACGCGCTCGGCAGGAACATCTCTGCCAAGAACTCACGTGAGTCCAAAAAGCTGAAAGCGAGCGTCGCGGCGTATGCGAAAAAGGCCGGGAAAAAAGCCAACCACCTGGGTAAAGTAAAGAAAACCAAAGCGACATCCGCCGCGGCAGTCGCTGCTGAACACAAAAAGTTCAGATAGTGAGTAGGCGGCGAGACCCGGGCGAGCCACGCCCTCTCATCCACCTGACGAGACCCCGCGGTCCCTCCTTTAGCTTAGCTATTTATTGACTATTTATTTATGCTATTTATTTTATTTATTAAGTGAGTGTGTTTGATGTGTGAAAGTGTAAGTATGGTACCGAGAAAGTTAAAGTTAAATTAATGTCTAGATCATGTCACACTGGTCTCGTGGCAATTTATTTGAAATAAATCTGTTGTTCTAATTTATGTGTTAAATTCTTTATCTTACACACCTCCACGACGATTTGTGCGCCATAATTGTACACGATTATATTAAATGTTGTACATATTAAAATTTTGTCGTACATCGGTCAGAAAACTAGTTGCCTATTCTATCTCGGTGTCAACTAATCGAGTGACATTATCTAGTAATATTAATTTAATTTTGGTTGTTATAATAAAAAATGTATACTAGTCAGCTTCATCTATTTATATTCCTCTTACCCCGATCCATAACTGTAACATTATGCTGTAGAGTTCTAATATTATGCATATATTTAATTGCTCTATCTCCCATATTATTTCCATAGTACATTTACGTAGCAGTATTGTATGTAGAAATTAAAATATAGATATTAATAACTAGCTTTTTGACCGATCTATGTATGTGATATAACGCACAAACATCCTTTCCCCATATATAACATCCCCTCCCTGAAATCCTTATCTGCCAAATAGTAGAATAGCTGTAAACATTATCTAAATCTCGCACAAGATTCCATCAACTGATACTGGGGTCATATCTTCGACGGAGATCTAGAAACCCCGCGAGTGTGTGGTGCGGGTGCGCGGGCGCAGTGCCGGTCGCCCGACAAGGAACTAGTTCGGTATATGTGTGTTACGAGGCCGGCGTCCACCGCCTGCTTACTTTCCCAACCGGAGCTCGAGCGATGAACCCGTCCGATTTCTTCTACAACCTTGACACTTTCTTTGACCTTGCCCCGGCCGCGCCCAGGAACGACCTTGACGAATATTCAAGTAATCTTTTAAAACAAGCGATAGAAAGTAAATCAATATAAATGTTTACTCTCACTTAATGACGAAATCCACCGCGAAATTAGCGTGCCGAACGTCCGGTACAGTGAAAACAACATAATGACATGCGAAAAGAGAAATTTTTAAATGTTTGTCGTCGTGAAATGCTGGGAGTGTCGCGAGGAGTCATAATATGCGACCTAATTGGAACTCGTTTGTTGTCGGCCGCACATAGTCACCTGTAGCCACTCGGAACACATCCGCTTCCTTCTGCAGAAATTAAACATAAAAACCCTAACCAAAGTAAAATGTCTATAAGAATTACCAGCGACCTAACTGGAAGTTGCGCAACTACTCATATCACATCAAGATAGGGTTATAACAATGTTACATATAAAATGAGAAGAGGTGGCGAACATAGACAGATTTAGCCACTTGTAGTATTAGAATGAACAGCAGAATTCAGTATGCCTAAAGCGGCTTCGCGTATCAATGTATGCCGTAATTAGATTTCTTCCAATGTGCGTGGCACGGCACGCAGTTTCTTTTACGTGTGGAAAATAGAAAATCCACCGTTGACTGGGCGTATTAATTGTGAACAACGATTATAATTCAAGTCGGGCTCCGAGAGACCGATACAGTTAGCTTGCGTGCCAACATAACGTGGTTAGAATCAGGTGTAGGATTTAGTTGAATAATTATCAAGCGAACGATGTATAGGTACACTTGCATGCTGATATGCAGGCAAACAATTTAGGTCTATTTAAATATAGACACATGAACGTGACCGTAGAAAGAGAAACTAATGAAGCTTCTATCGTTGTTTTGAATAATCAATGTTTGGCAACGAAAACATAATTACAATATTTTTGGGAATAGTTAAGTACACTGTACCCTGAACTAATACTACTACTGTACTGTATCTTCATGACTTTATTGGGCCACGTATAGCAGGCAGCTAGAAAAGATACAAATTACAACGTTTCAGAATCCAAAATCGTTGGAAAGGTTTTTATTTAGTGGTAGTAGAAAATATTGACACTAAATAGCTCTCATATTATTCACCTATCCTGTCACCTAGGATAGTAAGCCATGATTGCGAGGTGACTATAAATTGCAGGTAGATACTTAACATATTATGAGGTGAAGACAAATCTGACTACCGGGTTCTTTTCTAATTCTCACACGCACTACTGGAACTCGATTTAAAGTCACGTCAAACCAAAACACACTCGAACTATTTTAGGAGTTATGTTAGGCCGGTTGTTACTTTTTTTGTAGGATTCATTGAATTCCACGTACTTTACAATTTTCAAGCTTCATTACTGTGTGTTCCCACTGGTGAAACATTCACTTATAACGTGTCAAAATCTCAATTTTTCTCTCTCTATTTCTTTTCCGAGTTGAAATCTTTTATTTTTTCAGACAAAATGTTTTTATTTGAATGTTTCACCAATCCACGCAGTTAGTTAGCCTTGTTAGTGCTGGTACCTCAACATAAAACTCAATCCGACATTTGTGTCTCGATTACAACAGGACATATATATTCAGAAACATTGCTGTATTTTAGTGTTGGTGTGCTCAATGGTATGTCATTAGACCGTTAGATCGATACAATGTGCATTCCATCGACTATTTAGCCTCTATTCGATGGTGCACTAAGTCAATTTAATACTCATGATTAAAACAGTGTCTCTTCATATTCGGCCCGTAATTTGGAGTTAATGTCATAGAAAATTATGATTTCGCCTTCCTTTGTTTTGACACGGTAATTAAATAATTCCTTCCTAGTTCAGTTCTATTAACATTTTTTTGTCATAACAAGTCAATGTATCATTAGAATTCGTGGCATACAGCTATTAAGTGATACTGAAGCAACTTTAGTAATTATCGAATCCATCACGGCAACACTCAATATTAGTTAACTGTCTTTGATTTATTTGCCTTTAGCAATACGTGTTGTAGCCGACTGTAATTACAAAATAATTGGAGTATAACAAATGAGATACAGAACAAAAAAGGTTTTACTTTTGTTAAGAAATACATGAATATACGTATTCTTTATGTACTGAGCTGGCATTCAGTTGTACATAGCAATTGATTATATGAAACAGAGTAAAGTTTTTTGCAGTAGCAACTTCGCAGTCTTGTTCGATGAAAGATAATGCAATGTTTCATAGAGCGGGTTTTCAAATATTTTGCTGTACCGAACCTTCCACTAGGTTTAACGTAGAGTCAGCTGTCGACTGTTCATTTATTTATCACTGTGTCATTAGTTAAATTAGAGCTAAATGGTAATTGAAAACACAGAAACTTCAATGTATGTTTTCAGTTACGAGCAGGAAACTTGAAAATTATAGGCTTTATGTATTCTACTTTAGGACGACAGATTGATTGAATACAGACTGGCACAAAATCAAAGGGGGATTATGACCACTTAACCAGAATTTTGTTATCAAACATTAAACTTTTTAATTGCCACTTTGAGAAGGCTATCGGATTTAAAGACTTTATTACGGTTTTGGAAGTTTATCTTAGAATTAATGATTATGGTGGGTATTAATACTTAGGCCGAGAGTTACATTTTAAGACAGTACAACTTCTGAAACTGACGACGTTTGTAATCTGGCTACCTACCAAGTATTAGGTTTTCCAATTGTCTATACCACTAAAAATATTTAACAGGCGCTCTCAATGAAGAGCCAACGAAGAAGCCAGCGACTGTGCCAGCAATCTACATCGTCAAGTACAACCGTTTCGTTGACAACATCCTGGAGAAGATGAACGATATCCTTAGGACATCGTACGACCCCGTTAGTGTAAAACTTCAGCCCATCGATGCCAACAAGAAGACCACCAAGCCAAAGAAGGGTAACAAGACGAAGACCAAACCGAAAAGGTAAGAGAATTTACGTAATGTTCATACTTATAAATATTCAGAAAGGAGAAAGTACTAATATATGAAACTTGGTGACTTATGACTCAGACAACATATAACACAGCTTTGTTTAATCGACAAACTGGCTGACTCAACCAAATAATCCGGACATATCCTTACGTAACTTAATTTCTCTCTTAGGAAAACCTCAAACAAGAAAAAAACTACTGCACGTGGTACTGAAGCAAACACTACCAAAGAGAAAACAGTTTCGGAAATACCAGCAGTTAAAGAAGAGAATCAAATCAACGAAGTGAAACTTAACGAAGTTGTAGCTGAGCAGACTCCTCTTGCGAATGAACCTAGAGCTATCAAAGAGAAGGCTGAAAAAGCTAAGCCAACGCCGGTTAGAACCAAGCCAGCTGCCAAACCACCTACTAAGGCGACTAAACCTAAACCTAAGCCTACCAAGGCCCCAGCTAAGGCCCCAGCTAAGGCCACAACTAAGAAACCACCGACCAAAAACAAGACTAAGACTTCGGCGAAGAGCAAGCCCAGAGCTAAGGGAACATTGTATGGTTTGTCATCATTGAGGAGGAATGGTGACGTTTCAGTTAGTATCATGGCTGACCACACTACTGTCAAGAGCAACTTTGCTGTTGGACCGCTGATACTGAGAGTTGAGAAAGAGGTATGGGCCAACATCAAATTTATTCCGTTCTGTAATATAATTTGATTTGCTTGATTCTACACAGTTTAAGACGATTGATAGTTGGTCTAGATTCAATTGTCAGAAAATATTTTTTGTTTAGCTCATTTTTTAAACGAAGATTTTCCTAAGTGAGTTTATTTTTGTTTAGATTGGACGAGGAGCTAAGAAAGACATCAGGTCTGCTACGGCAACCACTGCGGAGATGCTGGGCAAACTTACTCTGAGAGTTAACAACGAAGGCGTTGCTACATTACATACTATCAAGGTTCTACAGCCAAAACAGGTGCATTTTCATGTTTTTATATAATTTTATTATAATCAGACAAGAAAGTAGAAAAACAAAAGTCGAAAGTATGACGAAATTCTGATGGCCGGAACATTTGCGAAACTAATTCTACTCGAGACCGTCATTCCGTTTATAATTTTGTTTCTATTTTCTGTTCGGATTTAGAACAAAACGAAAATAACGATGCAGTTGTTAAAGCTAAATCGATTTGATATTTTGTCGTTAATTAAATTATGTCTTTCAAATCAATTTGTCGTTTGTGATCAGGAGAGGACAACAGTTCAAGGCTTTGTCAACTCGCCATACTTGCCCTGTAACTAAGACCTGCATAGCTATTCACAAACGATTCGAATCGATTTCGATTCGGAAAGTCGTATGTACGAGTATATCTTGCTCGCTTTCGTGATGCCAAAACAAAGACAGACATACGACTTGTCGAATCGAAATCGAATCGAAGCGTTTGTGAATAGCTATGCTGGCCCGTGTTTCTAGTTATTAGTCAGGACATAGGGCCGTAGTTTGGAAAACATGCCTCTTATATTTTTTTTTGTATTCTCAGGTCCGAGTGGACAGCAACAACGAACGTACTCGGGAGCTAGTCTGGCAACGCAGCGCAAGAATAGCACATGTCGTCTCCGAGAAACTTCTCTCAGCGTCTAAACCCATGTTCCACCACCAGACCGTTGTTAAACAGTAGATTTTCAACTTAATAAAGCAGCTCAAAGACACATTTTAGCTTGAATTTTTGCAGCTAAGGGTTCGGGTGATGGGATTACAGATATTGCATTTAGGCAGCCGACTCGTCAGACGTGTATAAGTAATAATTAAAGCAGGATTTTTACATTGCCAGTCACCGTAGGGGTTTCGGCACCAAAATTTTCTTATTTTCTTGTATATCAAAATGTTCCGATATTTCAGAATAATACAAAATACACCTTTGAATTGTCGGTTTGTGTAATTGACTGATTGATAGATAATATTTTTAATTTATTTCTCGACGTTTATAACAGTTCTAGAGTATATTTTTCAGTCGTAAGACTTATGATACTCATTATTTTTAGTAAATAGTCAGGCAATGCATTTACTATGTTGTAACGATATGGTGCTAAGATTTATAGGTTAGGATATAGAATTTTATACAATGTATATTATTTATTTTGAATAAATATTTTTATAAATACATGTTGTTTGGTGTTATGTTTTCCTTGGTGATGTTGTGCGGCTTTCTAATTTATAGGTTCTTTTCGTCGTCTATTTTCGTCCAATAAAAAACCCAATCGAAAGAAATAAAACGATAATTATCGGTATTTGAAGTCAAAATAAAACAGAAAATCTGATTGTAAAAATGTATTTTGAATAATGTACAGATTGTTCAATATTTTTTACATCACTGGTAACAGGCATTGTTTAAAATGTTTCAATAATAAATTCCCAAAATTGTGTTTCAAGAGCAATTTATCATGATTACATAAATGCTTCAAAGAGAAGTAAACACATACAGGCCAATTATTATTATAATAATAATGATTTATAGCCGTTTATTTTATTTTAATGCCAAGCATTATGTATTTTGAGTATTTTATTATCATTAAAATAATAGCCTACTTTTTGATATTTGCTGAATATGAAAAAATTTAAAAATACCAATTAATAAGTACTCAATTTTAGATAATTCGAACTTTGAAGATTTCAACCGATTCTATCTCTAAATATGTTATGATATAATAGACTCAGTCATCTTTGGTACCACTTTCTTTTATGCCTTCGAGACGAATTGGGCTTGACACATTTGAACAAAAACAACTAACACAAAATTAAATAAACAAGAATTATGTTACACTTCATTGACAATATTTATGAATAATTACAATAAAATAACATAAAAAAACGATATAAGTAATGTCACCCGAATCACACGATTTCAAACTACAATACAAAAATTACAAAACTACCTAAATTTTAGTACAGAACACACGTTATGTACTAATTTGTCTAATATTGAATTATTAAGAGGTTGCAATCTGAAAGTTGGCAACGTCGCATAAAACTGTCAAATATTGCTATGTTTATTAAAATTTACTAATGTTACTGAACGAAATGATGTAATTTTGTGTCAAACACTGACTATGCCTTGCAATTATCAATATCGTGGCACTGAATATTTAGCTTAAGAGTGTAAAAAGCAACTTGAACCCTTCCAAATGCCTTTTTAAGTTCTAAAACTGTAACAATATCTAATTTAGTGGACTTTTTCATGAAATCGTAATTCAATGGGATTAAATTAAGAGGGTTATATTGATTGTTGGATTTTAATGATTACAATTCTGTAAATGCATATGTCTTACGGCCGCGAATCATATTTTGTCTAACATTCAGCCTGACACTGACCGGCAAATCGAAAAAAAAACGTAAGAAAATTTGAATTTCGCGGGGTACCCTGGCGCTTCCACTTTAGCAGCTATTTGCAATGTTGTCAACTTTCATAGTGCACAGCCTCATGTAAAATACTTAATAGTTGATTACTATTATTAGGAAGGACAATAATTCTCACTTTTACAACAAGAACATATTATTCTATTTATTTATATTTAAAGAGACCATCTCTTCTGGCAAGTGAGACTCCTGAATTAGTTAAATAGCAATTTATTCACCGCGTCACATTATTATAACGTTATGATACCAAAAAATAATGTTACTATAGTAGAATCGTTTGAAGCTCGCAAAACAAGTGAATGTCAACTTGTATCATAATATAGGACCTTTTATGATACGCGTAATATATATGGTATTTAGCGACAGTAGTTATTACGGGTAGCGATAAATATCGTTTACAATTTATTGCAATTTTTAGGTACAAGTTGACATTCACTTGTGTTGCCAGTTTAAAACGATTTGACTATAGTAGCAGACTATAGGATCTAAACACGTGACAAGTGCTTTCAAAGCGTTTGGTATATCTCTACTATTTTCAACAGGATTGACGCAGCTTTTCGACAGCTTATGTCAATCCGATACATTTTTGACTTTTTCAAATTCGTTAACGCTGATACGATGTCACTTTGTCTAGACCCTTAGGTGAAATATTTTCGACTTAACTGGAACATGGGCATGTACCGAGGCTGTGGAAATGTACAACAGCACAAAAGCAGCTGTCGGTGAAACTTGACCGTAGAGATGTCCTCTAAAGGATTCTGCCCACTAAACCGTACCATACCATGACACGCTATGAACGTATTCTTTATGTCGGAAAATATGACACCGTTCCGTCACCGACCCACAGTGGCGTGTCATGCACTTAGCGTACGCCGGCACCGATAAAATATTCTGGCAGGTAGTTTTTGATGGCGACGGTGACGGAACGGCTTAGTGGGCATAGTTTCATACTTTTCAATACAAGGCATTAGGGTTTAACCGCGTATGATGACAGTTTTAAAACCGTTATAAACGGGTATGATACGTTTTGGTGGGCATAGTAGCCCGTGTCATGTGTCTTTCCGTGCCTGATACGTTCATAGCACGATCATGGTTTGGTACGGTGTAGTGGGCAGATTCCTTAAAGCTCAATCTGTCGATATCACGTTTACGGGGCATCGAAATGGCTAATCAGTTTTATTTTTAGACATTTACGAAATCGATAAGAGATATTTCAGATCACATAATTGATCGATTGCACTTTCGTATGTCTGACTTTCAAAGGCAGATTGAGCGTTTACGAATCAGATTGTTTAGCGTTGGACGCCGTAAATGTATATTTAATTTATCTATTCTGTACTTATCCTAGTTTATTCACTATCCTGTACAAGATCGACAATAGTCAATAACTTATCTAATTGGAAAGACTTGATTTAGGAGACACAGATCATTTGGAAGATTTTAACTATATTTTAAGAAAGCATAACGATTTGCTATTAAAAATAACTGATTTCGGACTCATTCATACCAGATAGGAATGTCGATAAAGGGAATATCCAAATTGAGGATGGAAGCTACGAATTTATTTGAAATGCCTAATAAGATGCCATGTTTTAACCCCGTTTGAGCAAGCAGGCATTAAGTGAACGTCACTGTATTTTTGGAAAATGTACAATGTTTAAAAGTTAAAGGTTCTATAATCTAAAACAACGTAAACTGTGGTTAGTATTGGTACAAACAACTTGTTACAATAGTAACCATAACTAAATTAAGTACTTCCAACTTGTAAAAGATATTTAACATTAGGAACTATCTACACAAAGGGTACTTTGTCGAACTTGTACGCTATCGACACAAACAATTATACACTGACGATTTTGTGGTTTTAGTGAAATATTTTTGCAAGACATTAAAAATTGAATCTGTGAAGATGAATAACTCTTTGTAATCGACAAATTAAATGTCTTAGAATTTATGGCAAAAAGCACAAAAAAAAGGAAAAAAAAAAAACTGTTTTGAGGAACAAAACAAAATGTGTATACCTTCAATTGTTTTTGTGGTTTACCACCTTAAGGTTGAATTTCACTTTCACGTAATTGGCAAAAGGTCCATTTGTCTATGTGCCCGTTAAATAATATCTAGCTTAGTAATTTTGGCGAAATTTTATTTCATATTTTTTTTTATTATTAAATAAAATTTAATTTAATCGAAATTATTATCAAAAATGACAAAGTAGAGGAGTATGTAACGAACGTAGCAGATGGCGTTCTGTAGTTTCTACTTACCCTTGTGGGAAAAAGGCGTGGGTTTATGAATGGATGTACAATGGATGGACAAAGTCGAGTACATAATTTGGTATTTTAATAATTTATTGCAAATGTTCCTCATAATCGAGGATTTTTTTAAAGAACATCCTGATTAATTTCTAAAACCACAAAACCCTCAACTATTACCACTAAACCTACACACTACGTATTACCGTCACGTGTCTTTAGCCTCGTTCTGTTGAGATCTCATCCCGTTCTTGCTCAACAACGGCATACTGTTTTGCTCGTCGGCTATCACAATCTCTGTGATATCGTCGTCTGTTTGTTTCAGCGAGTCGTAGTTCGGAGGCGGCGTGAGTTCTTTGCCGCTTAGTATCGGTAGAGGGATTTGACCGGTAAGATCTGTGGGAAGAAATTCAGTTCTAAGTATTCATAATGAGTGTAAAAGTACCCTTAATGAAGCCGAAGGGCACTTGTTCTTCCCGTCATTGAGATCTATTTTTTTTCGAGACCATACCTGGGAAGCTACTACATAGTTCAAGAGATATTGGATATACAACGATGACATCAAGTATTAACTTCACTTACTATGTAGCGTCGAGTCCAGCTCAGCATGTGTCAACACTACTACTACGTTAGAACCAGCTCCACTGAAGACTGCCGCGACGTTCGCGCGAGGGGACAGCAGCACCAGCGGCTGCCCGCGGGACGCGAGGGAGCCCGATAGTGCGCATATGCCTTTAGCTGCTGTGAAGTCTGCACCTGAATAAGGAGCAAAAAACATTTGTTAAAAATCTTCGTTATCATGGAAGGTCTCGAAATTAAGAGTTTTTATTCCGTAAAATACTATCTTAGCTTTATTTCGAAAGCAAATAAACGGTTATTGATTCTTGAAAGTCTATTCGTTAAACACACAGACTGGCTTCACACATTATTATAATTTCAATCTATCAACCACGACAAAGGACAGGGGCAATATTTAATTAAAATATCGATCTTGTCTAACTGAGCCAAGCTAAGCCAAGTCAGAGGGCCGTGGGCGGGATAAATACTCTGACACCAGGTTAGACACTAAACACACGATAATGAAGAAATAAGTCTCAACTGACAGATGAAAGTTACTAGTAGTGTAACACTGTATTAAGTTCTTGGGTTCAACAGTCTGCATTAAGTGCAAAGTCAAAACAATTCAATTCCTTAGTACCTTCGACTACAAGCCTAGAGTTTCGGGAGATGTTCAATCAACTAACTCAGCCTATCGGAGTCCACAGCTGAACATGGGCCTGTCCCAATCTGCGCCACAACACCGTGTCCTCCGCTTCCCGCGTCCAGTCTGCCCCAGTCGACTTTTAAAGGTTGTCGGTCCATCTAGCTGAGATTCTCATTTATCACGTATCGATATCGATTGACGTACCTAGCACATATCGACAGTCGATAACCACCGGCATGCTGCATCCGCCTTGCTTCTTAGCGGCTCGCTCCACGTATTGCCTGATGTATTCCACGCCCGGGAAGTATAAACTGTTGCCCACTGTTACTAGAACGTAACTGAAGCCTGAAGCGTTCTGTAACGGAAATTAATAACTTTAATATTACATATGTTAAAGTATTTCTACTGAAAAAGTTGTATTAAATTTCGCCATCGTTTTGGAAAGACTCACTTGCAAATCACGAAATTGCATTTAACGCTATATTTAATATATCATTCCGCCTCTCCATTTCCAAACAAATATAAGAACGAAAGAAGAAACGAAATTCATTTGGAAATTTGGTGCAAATAAGCAAGAGCATTAGTTTCATAATTATTATTTAAAAAATAATAATAATTAAAACTTATTAATAATACTACTACTTATTTCTTTTCTATTTTATTGTTTGATTGAATTATTTATTTTACGAAAGTTTGTTTCTTCAGAACGCAAGCAGAACTTTCAAAGATAAATGGTAATGTTACTTGTATTCAGCAGCTGTATCCGGGTAGACTGGAAGCTGACCCTAACATAGTTGGGACAAGGATAGGCAGATGATGTCGAGACTCACGGTAACTATCTCAGCTTCAAGCTGTGGCCTCGCACTGGGGTATAGCAGCAGTATCACGTTGACTGCTACTCCAGCTAGGATGCCGCGCTCGACGCCTATTGATAGGCATAGCGCAAATGTTGCGAATGCTGGCAATAGGTCGGCGCGTCGGGATTTCCACATTGGTTTTACTACCTGTAACAGAATACAAGGTTGGGTAATCACTACATAGTATAAAACAAAGTCGCTTCCCGCTGTCTGTCCGTCCCTATGTATGATTAAATCTTTAAAACTACGCAACGGATTTTGATGCGGTTTTTTTAATAGATAGAGTGATTCAAGAGGAAGGTTTATATGTATAATACATGCATATTATTGTAGAGAAAACATTAGTGTCTACATTGCACCCGTGCGAAGCCGGGGCGAGTCGCTAGTGTAAGATAGAGGAAAGAGTATTGCAAAGAAGGATCCGCTTTTGATAAATCCTGGCTTCTTGATCAGCGAGTGTTGTAGACCTAAGCCATTACTAGTGTTGGGTTTTTCCATCAGAAGTTTCTCTGTAGCAGCCACGGAGTCTGGATTTGTGCCCGGTGGGTGGCAATAGACTCACCCCTATACCATGGGACTTAAACATAACTGGCGAAATCGGGTGTACTATTAGGTACACCTCGGCCTAACACTTCGAGGATTGCAAGCGTGATATTATTCCGATTCCGAAAATTCTTCCACTATTGGAATCCTATATTATCCTCGAGCGTCATACGTAATATGGTATACATACATATATGGATTTAAAACTTTCCACGACCGTAACACGAGCGAAACCGTGGGCATGACGCAAGTCTAAAATCAAAATTTTGGTATGGAAAACTTACCTCATATTCTATCATAAATATCACAGCACATATCACGACGGATGCCAGCGCCGCCTTCGGAATAAAGTAGAAGTACGGAGTCAAAAGACTTAGCGCTAACAGCACCAGTATACCTGGAAGCGAAAGAAATTTAGATTTTTATATTAGTAAGTAACAACTTTCTTATGAGACTTCAGTTTATCATCATTATACTGCCCTTATCATAATTGGACGGCGTTAAAAAACAAAGAATCAAGAGATAACACATAAAAAAATTGAAGAAAAATGATAGTCACATAACATTAAAACTCATTCACCTATTTCATCAATAATTTTCATAATAAAAACATTACGACGGAACATGTGACATTAATAATTCGAACACTAACCCCCTTTGGCAAAACGTTACTTATTTCTACCTAATCTTCAGGGGTAAGCAGAAATTCTATAGATACAGGGACGCGAAAACGGTTACCACGTTTTACATTATTCTGAAATTTTTCATTGGTACTTTTTTTTTATCAGATGTTTCCTACAAATGTGCAATACCTACTAATGGTCAAAATGTGTCGAACAGCTGATTTTATTATTTGGGGGCTTTAGAATGATGTACTAAGTACGTGGTGACCGTTTTCGCGTCGGCGTGACTTCCGCCCCAAAAATTGTAAACGACAATTTGTATTACTCCTCATGCATTGTGCCAGTAACATTTAAACACACTTTAATAGAATCACTGTGCGAATTTCTCACTAAACCTTACTTGCTACTTAAAATTCTTGATCTCAAATTGTGTGTTCGCACTGGATAAGTTATACAAAACGTTTGAAAGTGTTAGAACGACGTGACTCGAGTTAATCGCTTTATTGTATTACGATTAGCGGACGTGTACTATAAATGGCAAATGGTTATTTTAATTTAATAGGTCAATTATTTAGTTTATTGTTTTGCACTATGGTCTGAGAGTTATTAACTTTAATAAAACCTTAGTAGACTATACATAACATTAGGCACCTATAGTTCACCCATATTCACCAGCCTTATGTTATAGGGGCGAGCCTATTGCCAACATCCAGATACAAATCCAGATTTCTGGGTGCTACTGAGAAATTCCTGATGGAAAAACCCAATAACACTTTTTTTTCTCAACATGGGAACCATCGGAACGGAACCAGGACCTCACAACCCCCGTAGCGCTTACGACTACTTAACCAAGGAGCAGTAGGAGGTTATGCAACTGTTTATAGATGGCACAAAAATACATAGATGAACAACGGATTACGTATAATCCGAGAAAACAACGTCAGTAATCCTCGAAGGATTGGGCAGAGGTGTATTCCATAGTACACCCACTTTTCGTAATTTTTTAAGTCCCATGTAATAGCGGGCGGGCTTATTAGTATACCTAGATCCTACTGATTTTCGGATTAGCAAGGACTCAATATGTCGTGAAGGTTGCTGTTATAAGAAGTTTTTATTATATACATAACACAACATCATGCCTGTAATCCCCGAGAGGTTAGGCAGAGGTGTCATGGGTTCGATTCCCGGGTCGGGCAAATTGTTATTGAGTTTACCATCAGGAATTTCTCAGTAGCAGCCATGGAGTCTGGATTTGTGCACGGTTGATGGCAATAGGCTCGCCCCCTATAACGTGGGACTTAAACATAAATGGCGAAATGTGGGTATTTCTTTTACATAATATTTATTTACCTGTATAAATGCTACCAAACTGCGTGGCAACTCCACTGGCATGGTTCACAGCACTCCTGGAGAAGGAGCCTGTGATCGGCATCGCGCCGGCGAACGCCCCGAATATGTTAGACAGCGACAGAGTTATCAACTCTTGCGTCGCATCCACTGATTCACCGCTAGCTATAACAATGACAAAATAATAAAGGTTATAATACTGACTCTTTGGGAAAACTTGTTTAATAAATATTTATACAATATTAACGACACGCCCCGCAACTTAAACATTAAGCTTAATGTTCAACGTTTAATGTAACGCCAATTTAGTTTTTAACCGACTTCTAAAGAAGGAGGAGCTTATAAATGTTACAGATTGTTGATGGATAATGCCTACATTATCCATCAAAATTCATAAAACTGTCTACACACAGGGCCGCCGGTCCTGCGGCGGGTGGAGCGGCTTTAGAAGTTGCGACTTGGACAATTTTGCCGGCGGTACGACAGTCCAGGCGACATGGCTTTACAGAAACCCATTTCTTTTAAAACATTTATGTCATTACCCAGTACTAAGTTTGAATATTTACTGAATATCGTTGGACACAGAATAGCTAAACGAGACACAAATTATAGAAAAGCAAAGGCACCCCTGAATGTGCGGAGAGGCGTGCCGCCGGGTACTACGCGCGGGCGCAATCGTTTCAAAATAAGGCCTTGCCTGGCGGGTTGGGCTGGCGGGCCGGCTGCCCCGGTGTGTGGAAAGCTTAATATAGCGTATGATATTAATTGTTAGACAATTTAAGTGCTGGTTGTCAAATAGGCATTCAATGTACATACATCTACTTGCAATAAGTTGAAGCATTCATTTTAAGAACATTGTTGTGCTTCTATGTTGTTTTAAACCTATGTACTTAAGGAAGGAAATCGGTTTCTATTATTGCAAATCGGCTAATTACAACTTGAAAAACATTTTAAACGATTTGTGGCACAAGGAGTTTATTATAATATCATACAATTAAAATAGCAAAGCCAAAAACCATACATTCGTATTTGATGCCATTTGAGAAACGTGAGATATTGAATGAAATTTTGTCTATATGATTTTTTAATAACCAATTACAAAGATTGGGATTTACACTTAATTTCAGATTAATTGAACACCTGTCATTGACCTATTTAATGCGTGCAAAATAATAAACAAGAGAACGTAGAGGTCTTACATCATAAACATAACAATCCCTTATAAAACACGAACGGCGTAAAGATTAATAACATAAAATGACCTTGTTGAGACGGCGTTAGGCAATAAATACGATTTTATATATCTATCAATATAAAACAATTACAATCATCACATAGTTGTTTCACAGATATATTAAATGCAGTTTATGATGTTAAATTGGATTGTAGCATTATAAATTTTAATGTCAGGCTTTTAAGACGAGGTTTTCATTAAATATAATGACTTTGCACATATTTATCGAGTTCAAAAACAAAAAATAAACGAGTTTTAATCTATAGATGTATATTTCTGTCTCATGTTAACCCATGTTCGCAATTTTTTCCGCGATGTTTTTTTTTCCTGAGCAATGCGTATCTGTAGTTCGTAAAAAAAACGCACACTTGGATTGTCAACTCTCGGCGCTACTAACATTGCTTACTTATGTCACTTTGTAGGAATTCACACTGACATTTTATGATATATTTCTTTTGCATATTATGCAAAAGAAATTATTTAACGTAAGATCAATCAATCGATTAACCTTTCGTTTGCTCTTTTAAATTGGTCATGTAATCATTTCTGTTCAATTGCCGTGTTATTCAACGAAATCTTCTGAATTTGTGTTCAATGTCAATCGGTAATATCTTTCAAATCCACTATAAAAACACAGTTATTATATTATTTAGATAGCCGTAATCGGCATAGTAAGCATGAATCTTATAATTTTGCTCCAGTCCAACATATTATGTAGGTATCATAAATTGAAGAATTAATTTTAATTGATTTTAATTTGGCCGCGTTTTCTTTGATGCGTTTTTTATCAATCATTTAGAGAAGTATTCTGCACAAGGTTCATGACCATAATACATTCATATTAAACATACTAAAGAAATCTCGATGTTTCGTCAAGTCGTACAACCGCAGAAATTATCGCTAGTACATTATATAATTAAGCCACACCTCGTAAGGTTTTCAGTAACAAAAACTCAGTAACAGATACCGACTACTAATTAAACTCTTTCACTTGGTTAACCTCAAAATTGTTAAATAGTAGTTAAATTGATGACATAACGTTGTAAAAACAATAATGTCTACTCACGCAAGTACACCACTTTAGTGTTTTGTCTAATTGTCAGTGCCATCTTGAAATAGACCTTATTGTTGGTGTTTTAGAGAAATAGTTAATATTTCTCTAAAACACCAACAATAATGGTGTTTTTGTTTTGTCTTTCGCATTTTAAAGTAACATAAGGTTGAAATGTTACTTACACCTTACTTACATCTTCAACCTAAATAGTAAACGTATAATAAAAAATATGAACCAGTTCAATCTTCTGGGTCAATTCACTGTAAACTTTAGAGATGTTTTCGTTGTGCAAATTGTATTTTAAATTTTATCAGAAATATCTTAAAGTTCAATTTCAAATGTCAACTCACCGAAAGCCTTAGCGATGGCTACATTGCCTAATACGGCAATAACAGGAACTATAAATATGGAGGAGCCGAGGTCCGAACACATCTCCATGAAGCTCACTTCTCTTCCGTCAGGCAAGACTGTAGAGAACGGCGGTAGGCGGAGCGAGGGAAGACCGTCTCTGGAAGAAGATGGAGAAATAGTTAGACGAGTATAATAGGTTGGAAGTACTTACCTATTTAATTTCAATTTTATTAACCGACTTCAAAAAAGGGAGGTTCTCAATTCGGTTGTATTTTTTTAAGGTGATCAATGACCGAGAGATGGAAGGAGCGTTGGCAGATCTAGATGTGTGACCTAAAAACTATCGCGGGGTCTTCTCCGCGATATGTTATGGATGACACTGACACAGATTAGGACAGCATCCATTGATATATAAAAAACCCAAGATACACACTGAGCATCTCAATAATGTCCGCAGAAAAACTATGCACGCTTTCCAATTGTGCGCACTATTCACAGCTTTCAAATTCGAAATTACACCGACCACATAAAATTCAATTCCCGAAAACTAATGTCTGTCAAGCCGTGACAAGTGCATGAACTTCAGAACTTGTCATTTTTTCGTTTGATTTATCGAAGACACTTCTGATGTGACATTTGCAAGGATCTGTGCATCTAGGTTTTTTTATATTTGATAAATCAATGCAAGCATGGCCCAAAAGGGACCCCTCCCCTTTATGCCTATAGCCAATTGTGGGTGGAAGAAGACTGCCCATGATGACAATGATAAACGTGATAAACGCTGCTGTTCGCTAAGCATACTATATATGCTCTAACAGAGGCAGCGGAAAGAGAGAGCGGAATTGATTTCTAAATCAGAACATTTTAGGCTGTATATGAGATGTATTTAAATTAAATGCATTGAGAGATTGGTACATTATCCCCAAACCTCTCCGTCACAATCCAGGCATCATCACTACATAGTATAAAACAAAGTCGCTTCCCGCTGTCTGTCCCTATGTATGCTTAGATCTTTAAAACTACGCAACGGATTTTGATGCGGTTTTTTTAATAGATAGTGTGATTCAAGAGAAAAGTTTATATTTATGTATAATACATGAATATTATAGTAGAGAAACCATTAGTATCTACATTGCACCCGTAAGAAGCCGGGGCGGGTCGCTAGTGCTAAAGCACAACGTTCAAGTTTGGCAGAAAATACAAAAAATTTGCATCGTAAAAAAAACTGAGCATCCTTATTTTAAAAACATTCAGCCTTTAATTCTTTTGTTGATTCATTCAATTGTTTCTAGAATCACATAGGTATAGCATAAATCATATAAGTCATATGTTCTACTCGTATGCAAATAGAACGGCCTTTCATGAATCATTGCCAATTGATACAAGAATCAATGGCCTTACAATTACTAGCGAATATCGGTCAAATTTGAAGGACATGTTAGGACGTAGCCAACAAGGAAATATTACGTATAGATAGAATAGACACAGTTTTTAATGTATTACGAATAATCGCGTGTTTCACGTTGAACTCCGTTTAAATAGTGTTTAGTAAGACGGTGCAACTTATTTGGCGCTTAAATTTTATTGTATGGCTAGAAACCTGCATAGTGTAAATGGGGTCTAAGACTCGACAGAATGTTTTAAAATATTTATTATCAAATAGAGTAAGCGACTTATGGTCGGACGGGCAATACACTTGCAATCTGTTGCTGCTCAACTTCATGAAACTAATACTTCCATGAATATTTTTAAGTACATATTAGGTTAAATCGTGACATAAGGCATAAATAGACGAAAGTACATAGGTAGGTAGATAGAGAAAGAAGACACGAACCAATAAAGGATAACATTTTGAAAATTTATACTAGAAAATTAATATCGATACTCAACATTGCAAATAGAGCGAGATCAGCTTGCTTATAATGTGCTAACAAATAGTATAAAGAAACATAATCATATGACAAAACACGTGTATTCCTTATTTTCTAAGCTCTGCTCTAATAACACGGTGACACGTTACACGTCACACATTTAGACCTCGTTGACACCAAAGAGTACTACTATGTCAAGAAAGTACCGGAAAACGATCAATAATACACAAAATGTTAGTTATTCATCCAAAGTTATTTTATCGCCTTCAAAGTATGCTCCTTCAAAAACGATACACTTACGCCAGCGAATAATCCAATCATCAAAACATTTTTTAAAGCTTTTTCCGGAATTGAGTTCAGTTCTCGCCGCGAATTCTCCTTTATGTTTTCTACCGAATGAAAACGGGTGCCACGAAGTGGTAATTTGAGTTTAGGAAAAATAAAGAAGTCGGCTGGAGCCATATCTTGTGAATAAGGTGGTTGCTCGATGGAATTTTTTGAGTTTTTGGTCAAAAATGCGTTCACTATGATGGCCTTGTGCGAAGGCGCATTATCGTGGTGCAAAATCCAAGAATTTTCTTTCCACAAATCTGGCCTTTTTCGTCGTATTAGCTCTCTTAAACGCCGCATAACGCTCAAATAATATTCTTTATTTACTGATTGACCTTCCGGCAAGAATTCCGAGTATACAACACCCCGATAGTCAAAGTAAACGGTCAACATGCCTTTGACTTTTGATCGATTTTGGCGTGGTTTTTTCGGTTTCGGTTCAGTTGGAAGGCGCCACTCCAAAGCTTGTCGGCTAGTTTGCATGTCAAACTTGTAAACCCACGTCACCAGTAACAAAGCATTTCATGAATGTTGGGTCGGAACTGACTCGTACTAGTATGTCCTCAGCGACTCTTATGCGATTCAGTTTTTGGAGAAAATTCAGGTCTTTTGGGACAAGCCGAGCGGCAACATGTTTCATACCCAAAAAAAAAAGATATTACTCTGCCATCTTAATTTTTCAATATATTTCATTACAAAGCAATGCTTGCACATGTCATAAAACTACAAAATTGAAACGTATGTTTACCAGCAGCGCCTCAATGTTAACGTTAACATCATCATCTTCAGCCTACAACAGTCCACTGCAAGACATAGGCCTCCTCAATCGCACGCCACTCAACTCGATTTTCGGCGACTCTCATCCAGTTGTTGTTAACGTTATACGAGCACCAAAAGATAGCACGCTACCTAGTATAATATAATACGTAACGTATACGTATAATAAGTTGCAGTGAGTCAGGGATGTTTTTGGCGGCGCGTGTAGATTGCTTTTACACAAAAATGCGCAAATGCGCAGCATCGATGGTGGCTCGAGTCATGGCCAGCCCTAACAGGGTACTAGAAATCATTGCAGGCAGAGTGGGCTGTCCATATGTGGTTCACTGCTGTCAGTGACATGTGTCACCTTATCTTGTTGTTTACTAACACTTACTTTCTAAGAACGATGTTACCAACCCTATATGAGGATCCGCACGAAATAAAATATTTGAATTTGAATACGCTGAAACGGCCTTAAAAATAAACTTTTAAAATAAGAAGTTCTTACTTCACAGTCCCCGTCAGTTTGAAAGGTTGAGTGGAATATTTCTCAAAGAAGAACGCGGCTAAAGAGCATCCTATGACCACAATAGCGTTTCTTGACGTAGACAATAACCAAAGAGTTTTCTTTAAGCTTTTCTGACTCGGAGGCAGGTTGATATCTTTCACTTTCTGAAAAATAAATATTGTATTATAAAACTTGAACTTGCTTACTTTGTATTCTATTTTTAAAATGGGACTAGGATTCAATCATATCTATATCTTTTTCAGGTCTCATTTGGTAAGG
The DNA here is from genome assembly GCA_964057025.1 of Standfussiana lucernea. Taxonomy (NCBI): domain Eukaryota; kingdom Metazoa; phylum Arthropoda; class Insecta; order Lepidoptera; family Noctuidae; genus Standfussiana; species Standfussiana lucernea. The sequence continues at coordinate 6,966,392 of OZ059797.1, read as the reverse complement.
TTTCTGTATCTGTACCTATTAAAAGGTTACCAATCTTTACGACATGCCTACGCAATTATGCCCTTTAGATCGTCTTCCAAATAGAAAAGTATGCTAACTGATTCACACCAAAAATAATATTGCATTGTTTTAGAAGAAGAATTTAAAATAACCAACTCGTTAAAATGCATATTTCCAAAAGCGCGTGTACTCCGGTAGTTAATTATGAAAAGCAACAAGTGCAATATTCACACGAAACTAAAACAATAGACGTAGGTAAACATGATACACCGTTAAAAGTAAACGAAAGTTCCTCAGAATTAGCATAATCTACCTACTGTGTATTCCATACAACATAAGAGTACACAATGAAACGCTTTGAACACACTTGTGCTAATAACATGAATGCTATTGAAAACGGAAGGTCGTGTGTAATATTCGAAATAAAAAAACGCTCCACACGAATAAACACGTCTTCGTCATTCATTCAAATTCAATATCAACCTTTATCATATAATCTCATTGTTCTTCAAGTATCGGAATATTCTTAAGAACACAATAATTACCCTTTCATGTGTTTATCTCGGAAACGTGAACTTTATATGAAATGGTGTTATAGAGACAATTGTTGATCAACATCACGTTCGCTGTTGAAACAACAAGGGTGTTCTCTGGCTTCGAATTAAGTGCTATTGCGGTTCACAAAGGAATGCAAATACAAAACATCGAATGCGAACATAACAGGCAGCGGCGGATGAGCTAAATACTCTTACAGTTTGGTATATCGGTACCAGATCAAATTGATAGCAAACATTTACTTGGTATTGAAACCAACTGGGCTTGTGTATTTAAAAAAAATATGAATAATAAGTGCCTGTTTGAATGACGGAAACAATACATTTTCTGGCATTTTGTTTGAAATGGTGACACAACAACTTTTTTTTGTTGCATGAATTAAATTAATTTTTCTTTTAATTTTTACTAATTATGTTGACTCGTTGAGTTGTGGGACACGAAATTGAATTTTATAAATTGTTTTTAATTCGTAGCTTTGGAAACGTAAAGAAACGCAATGCTTGCCTGACTGGGTTCGGTAGCTTTGTTATATACATAATACCTACGTGTTAGCGCTGTTTGACGATACGGTGGAAACAGTTAAAATATGAAATATCCGACCCCAAATTAAAACGGTTAAAAATCATCATCATAATCTTCCTGCCCTTGTCCCATGTTACTTAGGGTCGGCGCAACACGGTTTTCTCTTCCATTCACCCCTGACAACCGTCACGCAACCATTTACTACCCTTTCATTCATATCATTCCTCACACAATCCATCCATCGTTTCCTTGGTCTTGCCTTTTTCAATCAACATTCGAAAATCATTAAAAATAATAACTGTTATTGTTTATGACCATAGAACGATACAGTCCACATCTATTCACATAAATTATATGCTTACACATTACGTATTTATTGAAAGCCCTATGCATTGATATCATAAAGTAATTGTTATTTCGCTTCTTTTATGCAGTCTTTAATAATGGTTTTATTGTTTAACACCACATTGGTAATAAATAAATGTCACGTGAACTGCAGAAGCATTTGTTACTGCTTTTAGTTTATAATAAAATGCTTTTTATGAAAAACCTTACGTTATGTTTAGTATGAAGGGTATAATAACCCTGTTGACGAATGCATGTGACTAACACGCCACCCTGTATGGAGTGCCTGATCAGATATAAATTTCTGGATTTGTATCATCTAAATACATCGTAGATCTTTCAAAATTGAACCTTACCCAGTTAGCCTTATTAATGTAAATGAAAAAATAAAACAATACTTACACGCATAACTAAAAGTATGACTATACACGATATACCTAATGAGCTGTCAGCGATTCTTGCGTTAGGTATATTTGTTACAACCTGAAACAAATATGACAAAATAAACAACAAATCACAGCATGACGGACAAAAGTATTAATGCTATGTATATTTGTATATTTGTTATCCTTATCAGAGATGGTCTGACGCAACTTCTTTATCTCGAAATTGTTTGTCGGAAAAACTTCCGGTGTCTTCGAGCATTTTGCTTATTATCATCATCATGAGCTTTTTCTCAAGTGCGAAAAAGAGATATGAGTCCAATTCATATCTGCTCTTAATGGTTGCTACCTCATTTCATCATTTCCTCGTGATACAAAAGTGCTGAGCAATTGTGTATTTTCGTCTGCACATCTTAGGTCCGTAGCAGACTCTTTGCGTGCGGTCGGTATAGCAAATTTATTTAATTATTAAGTAAGGCACACCAACGCCATATTTACAAGAATTGTCAAAAAAGGTAATTAGTCTTCAATGATGTGTAAACATATCACTTACAGGCATACACAGCATTCTTCTTAAAAAGTAAGCAACTTTTCTAAAACATTAATTTTAAACCTACATGATAAAATTACATCTTACATTACATTGAGAAATAGATTTAAAAAGAAGCAAAACAAAAGTCATAGAAATTAAACAAAAACAAACATCGCATGTCAAATAATAATAAATTACTTAAATTAAATTACAAATAGTTTGAAATTAAAATTCAGATTAAAATTCAAATCACTCGATCACTTCGATTCGACGTTTCAGTAACTTGCTGCATTTGAGAATAATAGAGCATCGAGACGTTTTCCGCAACTGTCAAAGCTTAACTGAGTGGCTGACCTTTGCATCCCGATGTGTACGGAGTCTAGCTTTAATCACTGTAACGAGCTCCCAGAGAGCGACTAAATTGCTGATCTCTGGTGTAATAAGTGAAAAGATCAGCTCGGGATCGAACCAAGAAATTCGAATTTTCGCTATATCTGTACTTTAATGGACATAAAAACGTCACAGATGCTATGACTAATGTTGCCACTTTCTGGGCCCAAATAATTTGACAAGATAATACCATCGATACGAAAGCGGAAGAAGATCCGAGAACCAAGACAGTCATGCTTAGCAGTCGCGCTTACGACCAAACCAACAAAGCTGTTATCAACTATACAGGTACTACAATACTACATACCTTTTTCACAGTGTCCAAGAATCCATCAGATTTAAACTGCAGACCTAAAAGTCCTTTAAGTTGCGAGACAGCGATGATTACAGATGTGGCTGAAGTGAAGCCAACCGTGACTGGCACTGATATGAAATCTATTAAAACACCTGTGCAAGAAAGATGGAAAAATTGAGAAATTATTTTGATCGAATAAATTAAGTGACTAATGCGTTACGTACACTACTCCTAAGTGTCGTATTCTACCAAAGCGGAGATAAGAGGAGAGGAGGTCATGCATAAAAGCTAGGGTGTATCCACCGAAGTTGTGCGGCGATGTGCAAAGCGGCACGCCGCTCACCGCACGCCACACACAGAACATCGCTCAACGCACGTCGCACACAGCACACCGCTCACCGCACGCCGCTCACGTCTCTTCTCGTCTGCGCTGGCCTACACAATTACGAGACATCTCCACTACTCTCTGCTCAACCGTTTCCCCTAAAGGCAAGCGGAGACGAGAAGTGCACATGCAGCGATTAATACAGTTAAATAGAGTATTTACGCATTCTTAGAAATAATAACGTAACTACTTGTACTTGCAAGCTGAAATAGTCTACTAATCTTAATGGAAGATTTTACCGAACTTCCTCGCACAAAACAGACCAGGCAGCAATTGCGCGGAATGCCGTACGTCAGTAGTAATAAAAACATTATTAAGCTGGTATTCTATTGAAATTCCGCATCATGCTACACCAGCAAAGGAGTGGAATAAAGTACGAGCAGAAACAAAAAAAAAAGGCCGACGATGATAGATATTACGTTCTTTTACTGGAACGTAAGGCAGATATCAGGTTAATTAAATGGAATAGCAAATTCAAAGGTATATTGCACCTTGCTAAGACAGACAGACACTAAACGGTAAAGGTAGGTATTTCAACATAATGGCGAACCCGAAACGTAACCAAATATATTTACATGTCATGTATTACGCTTATATGGCAGCAAATGATAAATAAATGCATGTTACAGCGCAACACATGAATATAAATACTCGTAAACAGATTACTAAACAGAAAATGCAGTTAAAGCAGAATGCTACAGAATAGTAGCTAAAGATACTAATCATATTAATTACACTACTAACTTACCAATAGGTACACCTCTGTAAGTTTTTAGTACTCCGCCACTAATTGCGATTTTAATTAAAATAGAAAATTGAAATAGAATATCAGAACTTAGAAATCATAAACTTAATTAAGCAATAAATTAATTTATATTCCAAGTGACCTCAACACGAATAACTTTAGTTCAGATAACAACATCACAAAAGAACCTAATTCCACAGAACAACTGAATGACAATCAACAGGAAGACTGTACATCTAGTTAGGAAAGAGGAGATCAAATTAAGCGAGCGCCAGTGAATAATGTAACAGACTCCATACCCGCCACTGAATGGAAATTAGATAATGATAGCGAGATAAGCTCACAAACTAAAGTATACACTAGTTATGGACTAGCTACTGACGATAATTGAGGACTCATTGTAAATGTAACTACTGCCTATACTATTGTGGGTAGGTAGCGAACTTCCATTTGAAGATAACAAAGGGAAAATTATTGAGCCGGCTTAATGTACTCATACAAACACATTTGATGCGATAAATAACACGTTCAAAATGTTACCCATAATGTCCTATTTTAAGGACAGAGCCATTTAGAAATTTGTCCATATGATAGATTAGGTCGAGATAAATTTAGAACGTTATTATTAAATCAATTTTTACAATGCAGATGTATAACGATAAAGGTTTACTCTCACTTTAGTAACAAGCAGTATTTACTGCGCGTCGGCCTTGGTTAGTCGTAGTCTGCCTAGTACAGGATATAATTATTATGTACACAGTAGAACATTATGCCATGCAAGTATCGTGTCTTCTACGAGTACACAATACACTTCTGCACTCTTTACAAAGATCATCAAAGGACGGGGAACACATCGGCTTGTTTTCATTTTGCTGTTCGTATTGCGAGAGTGAATTTACTGAGTCAGCTCTTTTTGTAGCAAAAATAAAAACGCAAAAGGCCAGAATTCTTTCTCAAAGCAATAAAACGTTGTTGGGTAAAGATTGCGGTAGTGCTGGCTTGCAGCCCCGTCGTGCGAATGCTGTAGGCTTCCATTTATCGGCATTCAAGTACTCTTTACGCGGGGAAACACAATTCACGTTTCACATTCAGATATACACTATTCTTTACGTCACACAAAATAAAGAAGATAATTTCCAACTTACCTAAATGTAACATTCCCATTACAAGTTGTACTACGCCAGATAGAAAACAGAGTAATACTGCGTAGTCAGAGTTCCTGCCCTGTATTTGTTGGTAGGTCATGAGAGCTAGCAATGCCGTCGGGCCCAAAGTTATGTCCTTGCAAGACCCGAACACTATGTATACGAAACATCCCATAAACGATGAGTAGAGACCGTCCTGAAAAATTTACGACTATGAACACCTACTTCACTACCTTTGAGTTACGGGTGTGAAGTACTATATATTACAGTTTTGCTACATAAGCAGCGTGTGGGATGTTTTTCGGCAGGCCTTGTGACATAGGGGAAATCGAATAGGAACTGTAAAAATGTATATGCTATCGCTACATCCAAATTTGTTTTCTTAATAAAACCGTAAGTTCAATGTAACATTTTTATGAGTTAGTGTTAAGCTAATCAAATTTAATCGTAAATCAAATGTCCAAAATGTTATCTTATAACTGCATCTCCAAATATAATTACCTTCTGTAATTAGCAACATAATTATATCATGCCTACGTGAAGCTATTATTATATAATATATTTACGAGTAAGTGTACTATATAAATCACGTCCGAAAGATCCGAACTAAAAAAGTCATTATTCATAATTACATAAACTTTATACTTTCAATACGTGTTCGCACTATATTTTGACCTGTACTTCGAAGGTCTACAGTAAATGAACTATGTCTCAAACAACCCGGTCATTGCTCCCCAAAAATGCAATCAAAACCTCGTATTTGGAGCAAATCGACTTTTACCTGCGAAGCTGTGACTCCCTGACGATATTAAAACGTTATTCAGATTCCTTGGATAAAAATATTCGGAGGACCTGTACCAGTTAGGAGATATGATAACAGAACGTCGAATGTTGCTCGAGATTAAATATTTTATGGAGTATAAATGCCTTCTAGAAAACCGGAGATGGTCAGAAATGTTATATTAAAATTGGAAGCCGTCCCGTCCTTAATATCATTGGAAAATATTTACTTTTATAGAATACTTTATAAATATGACAGTACCTGTGGACTTAACCCAGCCAGTGTCGCATATGCGAGAGCCTGTGGTATAACTGTAAGGCCGACTGTGATGCCCGCAATTAAATCTGCCAGAGCCTTCTCCGAATTGTATTCTGGAAGCCATTTTGTAATTGGCAGTCGTTTGTGTAATAGGCGTCTGTATCGAGTCTGCCTTTTCGAACGATGCTTAGACGGCGATGACATTTTACTGTTTTATCCACCTGAGAACAGAAAGAAAAACAATTCAAGAAGTGAATTTTAAGGGTCTATTACGCTATCTTCTAGGATCATTTCTCTCATCCTTTATGAAAAATAACAACATGTATTAGGTTTATGAACATAGATAATATTAATAAATTGTGGGTACGATTCGTAATTATAATTTAGATTATTATGGTTCCACAAGATAAAGGAAACCACGATGTTAGTGGCTGATTCATAGACAAGGTTGAAACAATTCATGAATTAAAAATAGAGTGGTCAATGACTGACCCTACCTATCTGAATAAACTTAAAGTCACAATTTTGTAACAACGATAAGAAAACAAAAGAATGTCACCTAGATATTATGCAAGTCATAGTAGAGACTGTGGAATGTTAATTAAGTGTAATCATCAACAATAATTGGCCCATGGGTGGCAAAAAAACTCTGACACCAAGTTAGGCACTAACCACACGACAAAGAAGAAAGAAGATCAACAATAAGAAAATCACTATAAATGGGGCAAAATTAAGTTTGTGAAAACATCGTAAATATTTGTCGCAGATATACGATACAAACTTTACTAAACAGTATATGTTGAGGTGCGCGGTAGCTTCCACCAAACATGATAGAACAATAAAATGTGAGACAAACTTTGCAACATTCACTATACTTTGCAAGCAACGCTGTATTTACCGAGAAACAGAACAGTACACTTTTGAAAAATAAGGATTGAAGTTAATTCACTCAGACACGAATGTTCTGATAGAAAAGCAAAAATAGTTGGAAGAAGTGGCGTGTACCGTCCATTTCACGTTTTATTTTATGCTTCCAAGCAAGACTTAGTCAATTCAATATGGAGTCAGTAAGGCGGCGGTCACAACTACCTACTCTCCCTGCCTATAAAGCACTCCTGCAGGGAATATTGGGGTAGTTGATTTAATTTAAGACCCTTTGTGTCGCACACTTCCAAATCCCTAATAAAGGCCTGGCCACTAAACAGGGCCGCCGAAAAACAAAGGACCAAATGTACATAGTTGCGTATGGAGGGACCACAATAATCGATGCTCTGGTTATTATTGTTGAAATAATAAATACCGCGTATTGTTGCGAGAGATCACTAGGCTTACTATTATGCTTTGTGTTGGAGATAATGAAATGACTGGTACTGTAGCCCGGCTTCACGGGTTTGAAGTTTTCGTGGAAAAGTCACTTTTTGTGTCACTCAAAGGAATCCTTTTACTAAACAAAGGTTGAATAGCTTTTTTAGGTTGGTGTATTTGGAAAACCCCGTCTAGTATCTACTCAAGGAATAGAAAGCAACAATGGAAGAATATAAACCCTGAAAATATAGTGTGCTACCCTACAATTTTACTACATAAGCGTAAGAAAGGGGAGGGAACGAATCTATTACTGTCAATTTACCTCTTGAGTGGTAGGTGCTGAGGGAAAATTAGCTATTAGTGTATAGTGAGTTCGGACACAAGGCGAAGGCCATGTTCCCCGATAATATTGAGGTCGGCTGTGTTAATTTGCGATGGTATGTTACATCGGTTGCCAATAAACCTTCGGTGAACGACGTCGCTGGTACGCTTTGTTCCCAGCCAGGTGGGTCTAACCAATTATTCGGCCAGATTGGATTGAGGATTTCCATTAACCCTTGTGTTTGTTGTACATCTTTGACAATGTCGTTTTATGTGTGCCCGAAACGTTATCTACGTAATATACTGTTTTACGTAATATCCAATTTTAGATAATGCAGGATGTTGGATACGTACGTAATAATGTATTATTGAGTCTATAAACATGTAATCTTCGTAATGACAAGGCGAAGATACGCCTACGCTGAAAACATAACCACATTAACTAAAGTTTTTTTTTCTGTTTTTGAGAGGAAATTCTCATCAGCTTTGATCAAACATACTTGTCAGTGTATATGACGAAATTATTGCGTAGTTTTGTGTTCATAAGCACTATTAGTGAATCAATAGAAATCAGCCTTGAATCACAACTTCCTTATGATCGATATCTCAATATTTTGGTCACGGTGAATTAACTATTGTCTATTTATAACTCTTCATAAGGGAGATAATATATTGTTGTTTAATTTTTAACATAAAAAAACTTGAAATTCATGTATGGTGACCTTGAAAGTACGGAAATGTTTTTTTATAGGTGGCCATTGAAAGGTGCCTACCAAGTTAGTTTAATCGATTATTCAACTAAGTAGCTGATGGTGTGAAATTACTGTACAACAATAATGGGCTCGTAAGTGGCATATTACTGTAACAATAATGAATCAATTTTGACTGATTGGACGATTCTAAAAATGCGTGGTAGGCGACACGTGATGTTAATAAAACGTAAACATTTGTTAACATAAATAGTTTTGTTAACAGTGTACGTATTCATATATTAGTAGTTCTGATCGCTGATTAAGATTTTGGCCATGAACTGATAACGACCAAACAACAGTAGATACTTATCAAACTCTGCTTACTGAAATTAATCATTCAACAAAATTTTGCCACCGGTGAAAATCCATTTATTTGGAACCTCATTTTAGATACATGGAGTCGTAGATCATGAAGCTGACAGCGTAACAAAACGGTTTTTGGAAAAATCGTAGGTTTCGTTAAAAAGAATTACAATTTACCTATCGTCTGCCAACTTTTTGCTTTTTTCTACAATTTTCCTTGAACCCAGAACAGTGTTTTACCTGTAGTAAAATTAAATAGGCATTCTTTGGTCGGTAATTACCAGACTATGGGATACTTACTGCTAAGCTCCGTTTATCATATGTAATTATGCGCATAGAAATTTCTACGTTTACGACTACTTAAATTCTTGCCAACACACTTTCAGTACCGTTGACGACAACCAAAGTAGCTCTCTCATATTTAAGACGAGAATCTGACTACTAAATCGTTGTTCTAATCCAGAACTGCTGAATACAGACTAACCAAAAGCTCCCTAAAACGTAGTGAAAGAGATAAGACACGTAATATTCTTATCTACCACATACAGACATCGGAAACGGGAACCTCGAAGGAGATAGCACTGTATTAGGGTCTCTAACGACGCCGTACGAGCATCGGAATCAACTATCGCACTAAACGCCTATCAGGGATCCAACAATAATTCCCTTCCCCAAGACGGTTATCAATCATTTTGGTGAATGTTAGCCACGTAATTCCTCGATCAATCCGACGACCCGGGTGCCGAGTGTAGGGCTGTCCCGGACTGTTTTGACCTCGAAGTCTGCGTTTGGGCATATCTTCCGGCTTTCGGCTTAAGCTTCCATTCAACGAGGGCTTAGTGTTTGTTTTCTCCGGAATTTCAGTGTTGTGCGTGTTGAAGCGTGCTTTTTAGGTCACGAAATATCTGGCAAGATAATCGGATTTCATCTTTATGTACTTCTGTGTGGCAATTTCGAATGAAGTACAAGCACTTCAAACTTGCGTCAAACATGGACATATTACAGCAGTTATGTTACATTTTATCTAAATCGATTGAGTCATCCAATATCAAAACTTATTTTATACTATCTCACGTTTGGCTACTATCTAACTTGATGATAAGATTTGGAATAGTCTTCGCAATTTCCGCGTTAGATTGATCGTACTGTGAAAATAGATCTAGCGGATTGGTCTCTTGATTTCCTGCTAAGAAAAACAGACGTTCGTCAAAGCAGCCCTATGAGTATGCGGCGCGATCCGTCACACGCGACACGACGTGACGAATGTGAGGTGCTAGGAGCCCGCAGAAACGATAATCCAATGAACATTCCTATGGGAAGTACACATGACACCAGGCGCCATCTACTCTAATATTACATTCCTGCCAGTCAGCTGCGCGACTACCGCATGTGAACGTTCCATCATGCAAGCAATAACTAGCATCATACAACACATAGTGTGATCATTTTAAAATTATAATATATTTCAACTATTTCCACTAAGTTGTGGGAATGCAAGAGAAAACAGCATGAACATGCATTGTTTATCTTCTGTGCAAGTTGCCAGAGTTGACTGGAAGAAATGGGTCTCTATGGAATAAGAAGATGGGCCAGCAACTTATGAATTTGCATTTTTAATGCAACCTTTATGAATCTTCATAGTTTTCGTACATAATTATTGTGGTAAGTCGCAAAGATTACTGATTCAGTATGCAAAACCTTGTGATCAAGTAATAACATAGATCATAATATGGCTTTATCTAGGACAAAAGTTATGCCTAGAATGATGTACCAAAATCATAAAGTTGCTCGAATTATGCAAGTACTTTAAGTTACGCAGGCGTAGCTTCAAGAGAACTTGACAGTACCATCAAATCTGGCTTACCTGGACTAAGTTCACAGGTTTTGAGGTGCTTAAATCGAATGGTAATTTCATATACCTACTGTAAGCCCGAGTACAAGCCATTATTAAAGTAATTTCATATTCAATGGCTTGAATTTGCAACAAGATTGAGCACTAATGGTCTGGTTTAAGGTTTCTTGGGAGGTTGAAGGTATGCCAGATATAGGAAAACTATTTCTGACGTAACATTTCTAGCAAATAACAACCCTTAGAAACTGCCCACCTCTGTGTTCCTACTGGCACAAACACTGGTAAAAAAATACTGCAGAGCACGGTCTATTTCTTGTAAAGAAAAGCCATGAGCGTTCACCTACGACGTTTGTGTTTGCTTACGCTTTGCGATTAGATTTAGTAATGAGTCATTTTAATTTGGGCAAGCCTAATGCCCCCCTGCTGTTGTATCGATCGATATCACCTAATCTCCAGTACTGACCTCATAAAAATCGATAAGTGAGATTATACTTACAGTTTCACACATACAGTTTCACAATCTACAGTTACACAAAGAGCTGCTAATTAGTTTATAAGTCATTTACTGTTATATTTTCTTCCTAAATTTAAATCACTTTTTGTAAAAAAAAGTCTCAACACAAGTATTATTAATTACTTACTGGGGTTCACTCATTTAATCCATGTAACTATTTTGGGACAAACAAACATCTTTAATTTTCATACTTCGAATATCCATTTTTGATAATGCGACCATGGCCCATGATCTTGACTGAAAATATCAGTCAGTGAGTCAATTTAATTATGTTATGATTATTTTTAAATTGCTTCGTAATTGATAGGTAGTTATTCCAAGTGTGCACACACCCGCGAAACTATGTTATGTGCTTGAGCTTCGCGTGTGTGTGTGTCAAGATAGGACTTTAGCATAATGTAAATGGATTAGTCAGATACTATTATCGATACTTAATATTGACATAAAAACTCTGGTAAGGTAGGTAGGAACTAAGGTATGTACTTTTCTGTACACAAATTGAATTTCTGGTTATATATTATCGGGTCTTATGTTTATGAATTAATACAATACGTCCAAATAGAAACGAATAATACTTTAATGATAAGAGTGGGTAGTTTACGGCAAAGAAGATGATAGCTACTTTTATCCGTCACGCTTGATTGTGAATTACGAAAATTCCTCTAATGTCGCATTGCCACAAAACCAGCCACCTAAGACACCTACCTAGGGTACCTAAGACAGTCTGAGTACTCATTCATATTAAAATAAAAATAAATTTTATTTTGAAAATCTTATCAGGTGTTCATTTAACTGGTGAGTTCAAAAATGGAGTTTGTTAACTTTATTTATAAGTTAACATAACAATATCACGTAAAAATTTAGTACAGACGCCAGCACATCAAGTCACAACAATCTGTCTTTCTTTAATAAATTTTCAACTATGTATATCGTTAAAGAATTAGGTTCAAGGTTGATTGGGAAAATTTGACAGTTTCGGGTAGTTTGATGTGCGGGCGTCTGTAAATAACCGCAAAAATATATTTTTCCAAGAACCATAGTTTTTGGTGAAGCTTCGGTACGAAACTGCTTCACTAAAATGGATTGGCAAACAAAAGGGTTCGTTTTAAAAACTCGGGGTTTTTTGATTTGAATGGGATTTAATAAATGGCCTCTTTCTGTTTACTCTTCATTTTATTTTGATAAAATCGATAATGTCGAACGAAACGTAATATTGCATCAGTGTACATACGCCAGCACATCAAGCTATAACAATCTGTCAAATTTCTTTAATAGATTTTCAACTTTATCGTTGAATCAGGTTCAAGGTTGGGAAAATTTGACAGTTTAGAGTAGCTTGATGTGCTGGCGTCTGTACTAAATAGACAACATAAAAAAAGGAGTGTTAATAACTCAATGTTTTTTTTACGTTTAGCCAAAAAATATAATGTTATTTATACAAATGGTTGCAGGCTGGAGTTTACGTAGAATTTCTATGACGTAACGTAACTTAAGGCAATGAACTCTTGGATGTTTAGAAAGCAGAATAATTTAATACGAATAAGTATTTTCTATCATAGTACGTACGTGGCATTGGTAAAATAATTAATTGCGTTGCCCGACATTAGGAATTTCTCCTGTGTCGTGGGTGCGTTTACAAACATTTCAACTCACATACAAACAGCCAGACCCGGAACAACTACCTGTTGGCCGTACTAATATTTTTGTTCCGTGTGGGAATCGAACCCGTGGCACGCAGCGCAGCAGTCAATCGCTCAACCACTGCGCCAACAGTGCCGTCAAAGGTGGAAATTGAATAACGATTTTGGCATTGGCCACCACCGTGCACCGGACATATTAAGGCTACAATGCAATCATTGATAACAAGTATTTGTTTTCGGTAAACAGAGAATTTGCCAATACTAACCGATAGGTCACTACCTATTACAAATTGGAGAGACGATTTGCTTAAGAGAAATATCACCACTAGTAGTGACTAGTGGTGATATTTCTCTGAGTAATAAGTTCTAATTAGAGCAATTTCAATTAAAACGACGCCGACGATAACTTAGCGTCTAGCAAGTCACATCGTATTTCAGTGTGAATGAATCGGTGGCGTACAAGATAACAGGTCACCGGCCAACAGGAAGCAATGTAGGGGGAGATAAAGATACTCGGACGGAACTAAAATTTGTGATCAACGCTTTCGTGTTCTAAGGTTTCGGCTTTATCACAAATAACCTCTCTGTAATCTTTTCATTTTTTGACGACTGATCCGATAGTTATAAGACTGAGAGCTTAGGGACTTTTTATTTAAATTGAAAATTTGTATAAAAAAATGTGAAATACACTAGTTTTAACAAAGTCGCGGGCAACAGCTAGTAAGTACCTACTTTTTTTTAGGTATCGTAAAACTGCTTGTTTTGCAATTTTACAAATATTGAACTTACACTATCACTTACGGGATATCTTCCGCGATTAATGTTTATATTGAGCTTCTGATATTTCGACGCTGTTAAAAACGCCATGATCACGAGATGACTCTAGTATAGAAATATCGGGAGCTCAATAAAAACATTAATCGGGGAAGATATCCCGTAAGTGATAGTGTAAGTTCAGTTATAAACCGTGAAAGCTTAAAACAGTGTTTACAAATATTTTCTAAAGCAGATCATGAAATTCCACATCTCAGAAAGTTTTGTAAAAATCCATGAAAATATCCGAAGAACTTTTCCCAAAAGTCAAGCTTCACTTTCGTTCAGGCTCGTTACACGACGGTCACATGTTTAAGGGACTGAGATAAATACCGAGCAAGTGTTATAAAAAAGTAGTAATATTTTCACCCGAACAAATTGCCCGAAATGCGAGTCCGTCGATTACGAGACATCGATTTGTTTCGCGCTCCGTCGCAAGCACGGCACGTTCTCCTCATTAATACAGACCCGAACAGTTTTTCCAGAGTCTGCAAAGACCCAAAAGACAAGAAAAGTGTCTTCTAGTTTGATTTTGAGAAAGAAGTGCTTATTAGACAAAAATATTAGTAGTCATCAGAAAAAATCTGCTAGGTCTCAATCCTTTGTTTTCATATTTTTCTATAATAAGAGTTTGGGCAAAACCGTATTAAGATTTTAAGTGCAATAAAGAATAAAGAGGTACGTTTTCAAAGAGATACGACTAAGTATACCTCAACGAATTATTTATTAGGTTAGCGTTATTTTATTATTCACCAAAGGCTCTCCTTTGCTCAAAAGAAAATCCGAAGTTAATTTAACGGTCCATAAATAAACATGTCGCGTTTTCGTTCACAATAGATGATAGTGCACATCTGCAGGACCCAGGACCCAATGAACTTTCCCTTAACAAATTACGGTACCCGTGTTAGTCCAACGATTACAAGTCGCCGATTCATCACGCGGAGTTTCGGACGTAGCACGTACTTCTCTCATCTATTCCAGCCGTCCAACGTCCGATCAGTCAATGTTATCGGGAGTCAGCGACGACAGCTTCGCACGCCTTCAATGAGCAACAAAATTAATTTCAGAAAGGGCTGAAAGTTCACGTATTGAAGAAATAATAAATAAAAATACGGCTTATCGACAAAATATCGTGAAGCCGTGAATGATCGAGAAAACTCGACATTTTCAAAGTTGTGACTGTTGATTTTCTGCAAAGGTACTTTAGGAAAGATACAACTTGCAAAAGTAAACAATCTGTAAACAATTGCTTGCGTATTGTTCTCAGATCGAAAGTTATAAACTTGAGATATTTTCCCGTAAATTTTCCTGCGCTTGCATCACACCCTGCCAGACGTATTCGGAGCATTGTGTATAGGTTTTAGCGCGTAACCTTATATTACAGAACTCGTAAAACGCGCTGAGTGACTGGCGTTGAGTACCGTTGTCTCGAAATATTACGCGATTTCCTAGCAAACAGTCCGCGATCACGAAAGATAAAAATGTTCGTAGTCGTGTCACGATTTGGCACTCTCAGCGTTTGTCGCTACTGTAATTTTGAACAAAAAAGTTTATGTCTTTATTTGTTGTCAAATATCACATGCGGTCTCCTCTACCCGCTAAGTATTATATTTCTTTAGTATTTCCTTATTCTAAGATTTTGTTCAAGTTGTTCAAGAAAATAAATTGTGAGTCCAATAGTGCTTCAACTCAAAGATATTCTATATATTTCTGGGACTCAAAACGTTCAATACAGAGACGGTAAGTACTGGGAAAATCGTGTTCGAATATCATTGGACCAATTTTCAGCGTCGGCGGTTCCAATGCCGTGTTGTCAAGTGTGTATTTCTTCATGGTTTTGCATATTTTTCTTTTATTTGCTATTATTTAGCGACACAAAAAGAGAAAGTAATGTTGCGTACTATATTGAAGTTTAATGTTCAAATGTAAGTCTGGTTTAAGTTTAGTAAACAGAGTATCATTCAAATTACTTATAGTCGATTCAGAATGAGTTAAGAAGTGGGATGAACTAGATGTGAATGATCTTAGATTATCAGCACATTGTTGTATCTTAAGAGGAAAGTTCTAACCAAGGTAGGTGTACCAACATACACCCAACTTTCTCCACTAACATTAGTATTCCTCCTACGTACCCTTTGAATAATGTCAGTGCTTAACACCTTCGGCGCCAAGCATGATTTCCAAAATCACACTTTTTTTTGTATTATTTTTTTTTTTGTTTATTTGGTTTTATTTATTGTATTAATGTGTTTTAAGCTTTCATCTTCCTTTTCCCTTCTTTTTTCAGGTTTTTCAGAGTGTGTATCATAAATGATACACTGGCCTACCAAATAGTTTTGTGTGTTCTCATATCTCCAGGGCCATGTGTATCATTTATGATACATATAACATTTAAGCTTTAAGTGGTGTTTTCTTTTTGTTTCAAATACATTTCCAACGGAGGTGCTTAGGAAAAACAATAACAAGAACACTGTAATTGTTTTTCCTAAATTCCATTTTGATTTGTTACACAATATTTAATAAAAATAAATACAGTGCCACTTAACTATAAAACATGGACTTCGATAGTGACGATTCCCAGTATGATCCAGACTATCATCCGGATAATGAAGATGGCAATGGGATGGTTAGTTCCGAAAGTGACAGTGCTGATGAGATTTCCAATTGGAATCCACCTCTTTCTTCTAGACGAGTCTCGACTTTTTCCGGGAGTGAGATGCCTCTATTACCAGAGATACAGAGGCGCACTTCTGCACGAAGGATGAATAGTAATATACAATTGGATAACAACAGTAGTTCCTGATAACGCTCCAAGTACATCTGGACATTGCACCGAATGTTATAAAATTTACGGGAGAAAGGGTACAAAAATAGCGGGAAAAAATAAAAAGGCACCTCAAATCTATACCATATGTTCAACCTGTACGATTTTCTTGTGTCACAAGTGTTTCATCAATACACATTGACTTCTGTTCTTTTCTTTTTTGAATAATTACTATACTAAAATGTCATAAGAAGCAGCTACTTGTTTTATTTTTAGTTGCATTTGGACTCAAAGGCTAATATTTTCTAAAGCATAAGTCGTACTCCAAACCCAAATACACCAAAAGATTCGTCCAGGCCAGCGTTTGATTTTTCCTTAAAGAAATGTATGAAAAACGTGTGCATCAGTGATACACAACGCCTTGAACGCGATGGGCCACGTGTATCATTTTTGATACACATTGTATTAACACGTGTGTGCAAAAATGATACACTGGCGCCGAAGGTGTTAAATTCGTTATAAGCTTCTATGAAAGACCACGAATATTTTCTTTTACTTTATTAACGCGAGTATATTGAGTTAAACCTAATTGTGATGCTGCGAACGCTTTAGCGCTTTTACCAAAAACAAAAAAGCTATTTCGCGTGTAGTGTATCTAAGTTTTGAAGGTAACATAGCTAATAATTACGTGATACGATTTCAAAACGAACTTTCGCGGCGATATATTATTTACGACGCCAAAGAAAATAAAGAAAAATTCGTTTCTTTGAAATATTTACTTTTATGGGTGGGGGAAACCCTTTCATATATTCGAATGTCGTAAGAAATATTGGCAACAAAGCGAAAAAGAATTTTATTGTGAAGCCACATTCTGTTGGTGTCGGTTTCTCTAGCCTAAGAACATTCCAACGTTTGTCATTTGATACGTGAGTCGTGAGTGCCACGTTCTTGTTGTGGACTAAACCAAAAACCGATGCTCAACAACACCCTCATATTAAAAACGTTCCTTTGAATTTGCTGACAATAAAATAAAGCTGGCATAATTTTCGCGGGATAAATAAACAGGATCTTTTTTTGCAAGAAATGGCTTTTAGGCGTCATGGCCTTTCAGCCAGGAAGGACCTATCAATGGTTTACTTTCATTTGTTCAATAAAGGTAAATGATAATAATTTGTAAAGATGCTACTTTGAGATATTAGGCAAAACTTAACTAATGTATGTTGACAATGACACACAATTGTTTTGCATAATCAACGCTGAACAAAACTGTCCGCGGTTTCGCTCTCAAAACTTAGAGACGCAGAAAGTGCTTCGCTTAGGCTCATTTTAAATCCTTTCAGATCACAATAAAAACTAATCGAAGGTGTATCTAACACCTTCGCTGGGACTTCTTACTTCACATTTCGAAGCCTTCTTTGTAAACATAAGGCTCTGTTAAAGTAAGGCAATATATTTCACAGAATTTTATCAAAAAAACCACGAGAACATTTAATTGACGTCAACCATATTTATTTTATTAAAAAAAAAGTACCAAAACCACAAGGACTATAATTATAAAGCTGAAAACAATAGTAAAAAAAAAACTAAGCACGTGAGTCGTGTTTCTATCAAATATTTAAATTGTTATGAGGTAATTTGTAATCGGGTTAAATAGATTCCAACAAGAAGTGTCTGTCTAACAATGTTTATGCGATTTTTGAACCTGAATTCAATGACCGTTATCGTAATTAATGAACGATACACATTTTATCAGCTTTCAATTAATTTGTCAACTGTTTGGGAATGTTTGTGTTGTCTAACATTTATAATGTTTTCATGAGTATTTCTTAGAATAGAGCCGTCTTTGGGTCCGTTTCCACCAAGCGGAAAACGGGCTCTGAATAAAGGACTGTATCTGTATTGCATTTGTGTATAAAACTAAGCGCTTGCGCATCCTCGAGCACTCGCGAGGAGACGTTTTGTCTGCGTCAAATTTTTCCACTTGGTAAAAACGAACGCTTTGGGTCCTAGCATCATTCTTATCAACTCCTTACTCTTTGCAATACCTACATAAATTAATACAACCAAAAGTTGATCATGTTTTGTGCACGTGTTTTTTTCCAAGTGTCAATAATAGTTGTTGTCCAAATACAGATACAGTAGTGTTATACGACTTAACAATTCCGTTACTACAGTCGATGAACCCTTCATTTTTATACGTCTTTCGTCACCGTGCGAATTATGTTAACCCAATAAAATGTTGTTACCATAAATGTGAATAGTGAATTATGCTGTTGGAGAGCCGTGATTAAAAAAACTTTTGTGTCAGCTGTCGGTAATTTTTTTTTTCTAAAGCGACTAATTGTAGTTTTGGATCAGAGGGTCGCCTTAGGTTGTTTTACTTTTGTAATAAATCCTGAACTATGATATTACTTAATTCGAAGGTTAAGTAAGTAGTGAAACTTACAAAAAAACACTGCTTATGTCTGGTTAATAAATGAATAAATACTATTGTTTGATCAAGTGTCACTTGTGTGGCTTGTTTTGATCTTTCACGTACCTAGTTGAGGTCTAAGACATTCGTTTTCAAGGTTTGCTCAGCCTTCGAAGCAACCTAGGCACTTTAAAGATCCATTAAATCCAATATCATTAAAGCACAAGTGGCACCATACAACGAAAAAACAAAAACCTATGCTTGAAGATCTACTTTTGCCTGAAAATATTTAAAAAGATAATATAATAAAATAAAAATAATAAGAAAATTAATACATACCACAGCAAATAAAGCAATTACAACCACACAGTCACGTTTTAAAATAAAAATTATAAAACCGAAAAAACACGAAACATAATTATTTTAATCGAAAGTTTTTGCGTGCGAAACTGCGCGGTTACTCCTCATTGACGGACGATAGCAGACTGGCCCGGCGCTACGACTAAGCGACTGTCTACAAGCGCGTGCGCACTTGCCCCTCGTAACTTCCCTTGTACATAACAGATCGTAAACAAACCTGTCGGTATGTCCGTTAACACACAAAACAATAAATGGAACTTAGTAAACAGATGGGCCCTTATAGGACGTTTGAGAAAGCGTAAGTGCAAAATTGTACTGCATGGAGAAATTACTCCATGCAGTACACATTAAATTGATATTAAAAATTTTACAAGTTCCGGTGAATGTTCGGTAGCAATTTTATTTCCATGTCTTTAAATATCCGAATGCCAATTTGGTCTGGGAAGAGGAAGAATCATGAAAATTAACACTTTAAGTGTCAATTATTGGAAATTTTGTTGCAATAAAAATTCAGGATCTATAGAACTATTACTCCAACGTTAGATACAAAGCCAGCAATATTATTATCCTCATCACTTAGAGACCGACCCCAGTAATTATCTTTACTTTATCATTCGATTGTAACTAACAATAAAATCAACCGACCTATCAAAGTCAAATGAGTACGTATAGGCTTATATCTCGGGTCAATCGATGAATCAGACATACATGTTTAAAAAAAGTGAATCAATTTACTTTATCAAATTAATCGACTCATGTTTTTAGAAACGTTCTATTTTTGTCTTTTGTTCTGTTTTAGAAAATGAGTCCAGTCGCTTCAGTCTAGGCGTTAACGTAGCGTAGACGTTGCGTGAACACTTACGCTGAGCGAGCGTAAGTGCGTCTTTAGTATTAAATACATACATTCTCACGCAGCTATTACTATACGCGGCGTCAACGCCGTTTTTGTGCAGCGTCTACGATGCGTATTGTCAACGAACTTTTACGTTGGACTAACGCCAGACGCGAAGGGTGCCTACGCATTTCTTCAAAGTAAATAATATTCTGCCAATGCAAGTACGAATGGGTGTATTGGCTAGTTAAGTAATAATAAACATCTAAACGATTAGATTGCATCACGAGTTGCCCGTTACAATTGATTCGAGTATTAACTATGTACCTACCATAATACATATGTATTTATGTACATTTGTTGCGTTATCATGGCTTAGAGCACCTAATTTCGTCTGTGAAGCCAAAACTTTTACAATTTAACAAACGATTAAGTGATTCATAATGATTTATTTTATTTATCTGTAAGTCGTATTTAGTATGATTTAATAGTGTTTTCTATAAAAATATGTAAAGCAAACAAGATATTATAATTAATGCAATTAGTTGCTAGCAAAGGTCGGAAAACTATGAAAATAAAGAAAGTGGCATTAATTTTTTAATTAAAAAAAAATCGTTGCCCACGTTTATTGTTTATTACTGACAGCACTATCATCAATATTTATGGCCGGAAGTTTTAAAATAACACAGCAGATCGGAAGTTAGTGTTCCAATTTATCATACTTAGTACTTACAACAGAACAACTTCCACAGGAATCAAATCATGCGATAGCTTATCAAACTCAGCCATGAGAATGTCTGACTTGCAGTTAAATCATCATTGAGGAAAATAATACTAATTATTAATGGCATGTATTTAACGCGGCACTAAATTAATCTGAATTTGGGATTAAAAATAATTAAAGCTGGTAGCAAAAATAGTAGGTTGGCAGCTACAGTGAAGCATAATTTTAAGTAGAAAGTAGCAGCTTAATAATCAGTTGTTGGCTTTGTTTTAATTTAAACTGCCATTCTGCCATCTGCCAGAGTTTTTGTTTTGGTAACTGAATTTATTGGCCTCTACGACGGAGACCTGATGCGCCGCTGTGCCCTATGTTCTGCTACTTGGCTAGGCATGAAAATTTATGCAACTCCAGATTAAGCCAAGCTATTTTTTAGAAGCAAAAAGTTAGTCGCTTGGAATATAATTAGCCATCATTAATTGTTCTGAACTAAAGAGACATAATAATAACAACTGCATCTTTGACAATTTTAAGAATTTAATGTGATTAATTTATTATTCAGATTTCAGTAATAATGAATAGTAATGAGTGAAAAATCTAGCTGTAGAGTCAGTAATATTTGCAGCAAATTCCACTGCAGATAGATAAACCTACAACATGAAATATATTATGCTTAGCATTCTTTTTCTATGTTATTGTCTAATAATAGATCATTTACACTTGTATTTTATTTCTGTCTCTATTTTATTTGACTGCCTCTTTGGTCTAGTGATCACAATCGGGACTGCATGAGGTCTTGGGTTCCATTCCCGAGTCCATCAAATTGTTATTGGGTTTTTCCATCTGGAATTTTTCAGTGGCAGCCACAGATTCTGGCTTTTTGCCCAGTTGATGGCAATATTCTTGCCCCCTATTACATGGTACTTAAATATAACTGGCGAAATATGAGTGTACTATTAGGCATAATTATGAACATTAAAAAAAAGGGTTTATTATCTGAGTCGTCTGTTTATGCTTGCAATTTTCTAAACCACTATTTGTTCACTAACATAGTCTACATATTTTCAGAAAAGTTTAACTCTTCAAGGTTTAACAAAGTTTCAGTTATTGTTAATTGAAATTTTTGAATTATCTAAATTAAATTTACAGGAAAAGCTCCTTCCAGAAGATCCAAGCATATGCCTAAGCAAATGAAATTATATGGAGGATCGGCACACAAGGTCACAGCACACAATGTTGACATTAAAATGCAGTAACCGCAAACGTCATTAAAATTCACATGTATTACTAAAATATTAATAAGTGAAAGCACTTATTTCTTATCACGCTTAGAACATCATATGGGTCAGGCTAGACCGCCAAATGTTAATTATTTGACTAAAACCACGCGGTGCGGTACCAGCCGTCTGAGAATAGCACAATTATTTATTGATTCCATTATTTTCATTGATCTTGCAATGAAAACAGTGCAATCCGCTAGTTTTTGAAGGAAAACACTTACCGTAATCCAGCTGTCCTGCTTGCCACGATGTTTTGAACTAAATGTGTTAGTAAATAACAAACATTTTCGGTTATTTATTCTTACACTACTGTTGTAGTAAACGGACCTAAATATTTTTACTTAATTATGGAAAGTATTTAAAAACCCTTCACATCCAAGTGGTGTCGAGTGTTGACAAATTTTTGCTTTCAAGTCACTGCCAATTCGACAATGACAACGTCAATAACGTTTCGTTTTACGTTTGTGTGGAAACTCTTCATGTAGAACTTTAATAATTGAATTCACCACAGAACGTACATTTATTTTAAAAACAGGTCACATTTTCAATTTTTTGGCACTTTTTTGTATCACATTCACACCAAATATCAGAGAAATATGAGCTGACGTCAGTAGCGCCCTGGGCCACCCCGAATGGTGAGTGGAAAGTTGATGTACTATCTTGTACATTATTTTATAAAACGCATCAGTAATAGAATAGCATCATCAATGGTCACGCTTGATGTACCAACTTTTTGAAAAAGTAGGATTATCATCTTGTACAGGAGTTCCCTATTCCCACATAATATTTATCTACGCATGAGGAAACTTGCTAAACATTTGTGTTTAATTTGTTATTCATTGGGCCAAAGGCTCTAGATATCAATTCTTTTGCTTGTTTAGTTTCTCTTGCTTTTCTTAACGTTAGCTGTACCTAGATGTCAAGATGGTTTCCGTTATTGTTTTAGTCTTCCTTACATGATTGTGCTATTTGATTTCTGTAGGAGCTTTATATTGCCGTTTTTTTTCTTTGACTGAGTTGGACTTTTAAATACGAGACTATTACGCTATTGAGCTTGGAAGAGTTATGCAGAGGTGTCCTGACTATCTTAATGACGGTAATAACTTAACTTAACTGACGGTAATAATTTTTCGTCAGTTACTAAAAAAAATATCTGCTGTTACCTACAAAAGTGTTACCTACACCACAGTCAAAATGTATGGAACAGCTGATTCTTTTTAACCGACTTCAAAAAAAGGAGGTTCTCAATTCGGTTGTATGTTTTTTTTTTTTTTTTAAATTACCAATGAAAAATTTCTATGTGGGGGGGTTCAGAATGATGTACTGAGGATGTGGTTTCCATTTTCGGTACGGTGTCTAATTTATGGTATACAACATGTAACATAATTAACGCACACCTTCTTAAGGGGTCATTGTACTCATTATAACGAACAACTTTTACTATGGGACCAAACCTGAAATCGCGAAAAAAAAATCAGCTGTTCCATACATTTTGACGAATTAAGCGAACATAAATGTAGGGAACAGCTGTTTTTTTTTTCGCGATTTTTGGTTTGGTCCCATAGTAAAAGTTGTTCATAATTATTATGAGTACAATTACCCCATAAGAGGTTGTGCGTTAATTATGTTACATGTTGTATATTACTGTACCTAAGAAGTACCAATCTAATCTACCTATGTATATTCAGATTGTTCGAAAAAATAACGATGGCCAAAAACAATGGTCTATCGTTAATCACATAATTTCAAACTCCAATTTAAATTTCGAATATTGAATGGGTTCCATGACATCAGAACTACAAGGTTTTAAAACAAACATCTCATTGTGTAGTCTGCGCGGCGACGACGACGGGGCCGCAGGAAAGAGCTAGTTCCTCACTTTATCGAATCTTTAGATTATCTCCTTTGGGATATAGTAGTCAGTATCGTCTTTGAGAGCCATATTCGAAGATGTTTTTGCGAAAATACTGTTGAAATAAGGAAATTCCCTGTTAGTTTTACGAAAACAATGTCGAGTAGGTAATTTGAATACCTACATACCTACCTCGGTACCCATTTACTGTACCTTCAGTTATTGTACCTACCTACCTATTAAC
The DNA here is from genome assembly GCA_964057025.1 of Standfussiana lucernea. Classification (NCBI taxonomy): domain Eukaryota; kingdom Metazoa; phylum Arthropoda; class Insecta; order Lepidoptera; family Noctuidae; genus Standfussiana; species Standfussiana lucernea. Next base: position 6,942,090 of record OZ059797.1, on the reverse strand, counting down.
CGACTTACTCATTTGCCATATAGGTAGGGTTTAATTTACTAAAGTATGTAAAATTTTGAAATTGCAGGCTGATGGAAAATTACGAAGGTCTTCATACATTGCAGAGGCCACCTGTGAAAAATGTTTCATGTTGAGTGTGTTGTTTACTAAGTATTGGTACTTAGGTACTTTTATTTCGATATAAAAATGGCTAAAATATCTGAGAATATCTCAGATTATAATGTTACTTTTTTCATATTTTTTTCTGTTGGTAAGATACGACGACCTCTAACCAGACGATTAAATCGTTTATCTTCATCTACCGGGTTCACATTATAAGAACCTGGTGGCCTAACATGACTTCTTATAGCAGTAACGTTTTAGTATTATTCCAGTGTGGGAAAGACATGGCGCTAGACATCCTGTATAGCTCTGTCTCTTTCCCACACTGGAATGACATTAAAATATTTAGAGAAGCTCGAGATTAACACCCTGTTTCTGTTTCAGAGTACCTACAGGTACCTACTTAAGGTGATTCCTGCAATGTGCCTACCTAATGTAGCACTTGCAATTCACATTTTTTTTCTTAGGTAGGTACTTAATTAGAGTGTGACAAGGCCTAAACTTCATTAACTCAATGGAGACGAAACTTAACGTAAACTTACACTTCGACGTGTCAAAATATTTTGGCATGATTTTGACAGTTTTGTCTGTGTATCTTACTATAAATAACATCCGTGCGAATCGATAGACTGCGAAGCTAAGCCGCTTTTACCGAGGTCAACCTATGAGTGGGTTTTCCGAGACGTCTCTATAGGTACCTCTGGAAGGTCATTAAGCCGTCGGTCCTTCGCCTGATCTGTCCTCGGTCGTTTCTAGTAGTCGTACGTCGTACGCAAGTACATTTCTGCGCTTATATTTCTTGTGCACTAGGTTTAAAAGTTTCTGCATAATTAGATAATCTCTATTGAGATTTGTCTCCGTGATGGAAATTAAATCAGTAGTAAGTAAGTAACTATGATATGAATGAGTAATTTTAGGTTTAGGAGTCAGAACTAAATATAATTATAGAAATTAGAGTAAAATAAAAATAAAACTGAGTTAAATATTGTTAAAATGATTTCTTTATTCTTTATTGGCGGGAAGATCTCTGAGTCTGCTCTTCGAATGGAGTCCGTTGTAACTGCGTTCTGAAACAAAACAAAACAGTATAAAGTTTCACATAAATTCTGTTAAATGGAAGAGGCACGTGGCATTTCCATAGCGGTCTAAAACGTTTTGTTAAAATGTATGTGGTCATACATACATATGTATGTGGGTCGAATCTGAAGCGATATAAATCACAGAGCAGGCGTTATGCACATAACTCTCTACTTCGGACTCGGACCACTTGACATTAGCAAGGTCTTGTCCCCTACCAAAGAGTTATGTTACTCCTTTATGGCTGGAAAGGTCGGAGTAATAAAAGAATGAAAGATTTATTTATAACTCAATGTTAAGAAACATCGATTTTCTTATTGAAGGTAAATAATTTGGAAATCGAAAAAGTCCTTATAAGTAGTGGGAACGCTTGCATTTTAATAACAAAATCTGCAACGAATGCAAGTATAATTTATGCAGGCAAAGACAGTCTTCGTCTCTAAAAGACAATTCTATGCCAGTTTATTAAATCATTAAGACCGTGTCTTTTGGGAACCGGTTTTGAATATACGCACACTAGGAGATTTATTTATATAAATAAACTTTGACATATACCAGCTAATAATAAGCGCCGTAATATAAATCGGCGTTCTCGAAAGAATATTTTCAATTTAAACGCGGATATCTATTAGGGGAAATTGAAAATAATAATCCCATTTTAATAAGATTACAAAAAACCAGCGCTAACAAAACTCATTTGAAAAAAAATAATAGCTTGGAATAGATTCTTTAGTTTTTCATATTTTTTTTTTGCAAAATAATCTTCTAATCAACACAAAAAACTTGCGGAACAAGGAACCTATATAACATTCTGTTGATGATATAATAAAAGTAGGTAACATTAGAATGTTTGTTTAAATTAACAATTTATTATTGTAGAATTCATTACACATTTGCTTGAGGTGTGACCGTGTGATGCCATAATGTTAAAGAACTTGCTTGATCTTGAACCTTGTTTTTGAATAATGTTTATGCTAATCATGTACTTTTTATAAATATTACTCACTGTTTTTGTGGGCATCCTACGTAATTTCAATTTATTTTTATCGTTGAATTGGTTAAGTGGCGCATAGGTACCGTTTTTATTAGATAAGCTTTTTTAATAATATAATAATATGATAATGTTTTTCTTGAATGACTCTAATTTTTTAGACTTGTAGTATATGTATACATATGTATATTTTTATGTCTTTGATATTTACAAAATTAGTCTCCTCATAACATCGTTGATTGATTCTGAATTTGTCTATTTTGACGTTCAAAATAAAAACTTTGCAATCTGAATAATTTATTTTAAGTTTAAAGAACATCAGAAATGCCGTAATATGAATCTTCCCAAATAAAATTTTACTCACTACAAATATTCCACTTTCATTAGATATTGTACATATATTCAAATTGAAAATCTACCGAACTGCTACTACCTACGTACTATAAAGCAATCAAGATAAAACTGTATAACTTAGGAACTATGAAATCCTATCCAGTTTCTATCCACGCAGTATTATCTCTTTGTTACGTCCCCAGTACCAGTCCCAAAATTGTGCGGAGAGGTTATCAGTGGGACCTAATTTAATTCATTATGTCCATGCCCGCCTTGTGTCGACCCTTCCACGACAAGGCGAAAATGTCCCTATGCAAAATTCTTTGACCGGGATTATTAATGTGACCAAATTTAACAGGCCTTTATTTCCATACGCTTTTTGCTTTTAATGAATATTTAGGGCTCAAAAAACTAATGAGGACCTATTCAGATTTTTGGGTTTAAACTAACTTTTAACAAGACCTTGAGTAGTAGCCTCCACCCATGAGTATTTAAGGCTGGACGTATTTATACAGGGTGGCGCCGACAATACGACAATAAATGAAAACACTGGTTCACTAGTTCATAGGAATATTTTTAAAGACTATATTTATATATATATATTTACTATGTTGAAGAAATACAACACCATTTATAAATATTGGTTTACTAACCTTACGTATAATTTGCACTATTTCGCGCCTGGAAATAACATTTAAGTATAACGTATCAACGTAACGTAAAACGTTTTTGAAACAGCGAGTTGGTAACATGTGTTTAGTATTTATACCGATGCATACTGTCAGTGCTAGCCTATTAATCTACATCATGTAGAAAATTCCGAATATGAAAAATTATGTTCTGTGACTAAACTACTGGATATATTCGAATGAATTTTTGTACGCAAACCGGGAACGTCATGAGCTATACGCAGTTTAATTTATTGTCGTATTGTCGGCGCCACCCTGTATAATAAGAAGGTACAGTAGCCTTGAGTCGTTGGTCTAGGGTTCTATTCCCTGGTCTCGTTAAGTGTTATTGAGTTTTATCACCAGGAATTTCTCAGTAGCAGCCACGGAGTCTGGATTTGTGCTCCGTTGATGGCAATAGGCTCGCCCCTATTACATGGGGGGTTTAAACATAACTGGCGGAATATGGGTACTATTAGGTACATCTCTGCCTTATCTTTCGGAGATTAAAGGCGTGATGTTGTGTAGTATCTTGTACGTCGCTGGTCAGTAAACCCAGCTACCACCTTGCTGACGACCTTATGTTTTTACCACGTCATGAACAATTCTTTCTCAGTTCACACTGAAATTGCCCGTATACTATTGTAGTCTTTGCACTGAAACGAGAATACCTGATTAGTGTGTTTTTCACATACCTATGTATGTTTGCAAACTTCAATATCAGAAACCACTACACAAAATTTGATGAGCTTGACGTATCGGCTGGAGCGTCTGTAGATATGGGTTCTATTAGTTCCTAGCACACTTTGTGGCAAGTGTTGCAATTAGTCGAGTGCTTTTGATGTGGGTGATGTAAGATTGAAAATCAAACGTCTATAGAGTATGGCAGTGTATATTGTGTACCTAACGATATTGAACGGAGTTGTTTGAAGTCTGGCAACACATTCTATAATATACTTATCAACATTTTTGACTGTTGCAAATGACAGAATAAATAGGATGACCAACAGTTTTTTCATTCGTGGTTACTAGTGGTTACCTTCAGTCTGCAAAAGCTTGTAACGAAAACTTAGTTTTGTAAGATTGGTGATTTTATAATTCCAAACCACTCATTGCAAGATTAGCAAACCTTATTGGTGGCATTGAACGTTTTTTTTTTGAAATAATAATGATGTAGTTGTTTTCATCAATAATTCCATCTTATTGTGATTATCCTTAGATATCCTAATAACGAATCCTGCAATAACAAGTAACCTTTCTCAATATATGCACAAAATCTTATCATCTTCAGCAAAGCTCACGTTTTGTGAATCCTACACTGAGACTAATAAAGTCAGTGAAGGGTCAGTGGTCTTTCCACAACAAAGCACATTCATACAATACGTCAGAAACAGGCGACTTAACTACGTTTGGTTGTCCGCAATGCAGCTTCCTAGTCCCACTGTGGTGATATGATTTCATCTAAAATGGAGAAATTTAGCAAACGTTCGTCTTTTATGAAAAATTTACTATGGCTGGCAATCAAAATTGATACGAACCTACTTAAAAGTATCGGCACGTCTTTATTTTATTCGCCACAGAAAATTTTATAACCTAAGTTCTGCTAACACAGCGTATAATGATATACAGTCACGTCCTGTCATGGCTGTCTACCACAGATTGGTATCTAGCTATTTATCTAAGCCTTCATTTACTACTACGCTTTCTGGGTTATTGTGAGCTAGCTGTACGTAGAGTGTAGACCTGAAAATTATGTTTCTTTTTGTTTATTGTTAAGGAAGCATAGCTAGCTGCGTAATCAGCAGGGCCGTCTTTAACCAATTGGAGACTCTGGGCACTTTAGAATAATGGGGCCCTTTTAGGACGATGCAATGAGCGACCGAAACAAGCGATTTTTTTGCACCCGCCTCGGATATGTTAGGTTTTCTTGTGACAGGTCATAAAGAAGTACAAGTAAAGATAGGTAACTGTTATCTAATCTTGAAAAGTAAGAGAATTGTAAGAATGTAGGATGTATTATCAAAGCCAAACGAGCTCGAAATTTTTTGAATCCCGCCTGGGTAAAATAAGTTATGTTTTATTTGATAGCCACTATCTATGACACTTACAGGAACTTGGGGTCCTCTTAGATCTTGGGGCCCAGAGTGCCCAGTGGAAAATATAGCCCTGCTAATGAGCCTAATATCGTAGGAGAACGGTAGCCCCGTTATCCTGTAACGCACTGTGAACCCTCGACGTTGATTCGTGCTATTTTATAAAATCGCCAAGGATTTAGGAAATGACTCTCTAGCATGATTGGGACAGACTGTACACCGATAAACTAGATATTCATAATCATTTAATTTAGGTAGGTATGTAGACTGAATAAAAAATTGAATAGAAGAATTTGTCCGAAATCATAAAAAAAATATAATAGATATCCTGATTGAACTTTTAAAAGCCAGCTTTTTATTTCATCCAATAACAAAATATAATTACGTCATAAAAAAATAATTTTCATGATTTTGATTTGAATTGATCCGAGCGGCGTTTACAATATCAAAACATGCTAATTATTTTAACTGGTTTTATGATTACTGTTCAATATAACGTTAATTTTCTGAAGAATTTTGCGAAACCTGTTTTACAACAAGGACTTAACAAAGATTTTTTTGCTGTAGTAAGAGCATCTACTCAGGAAGTTGACGATCTTAGTCCTATGTTTTCGGAAAAGCCTTTGGACGTTCGACTTTCATATTCACTCACCTCAGAACACCTAAGCAACGCCGAGAAGTTGCTGTCTCTCCTCTGGCGAAAAGTCCGTGAAGAGGTTGATATCAGCCGTCGAACTATATTCCTTATCACTGTTGATCCTGTTGATTTCTCTCAAGTTCTCCACGAAGTTCTTGTAATGCTTCTTCTGATCATTGTCATCCTTGTATTTCTTTGCAAAATCTTTTTTAAACTTCTCAAACAATTTCAGTGCATCCTTGATATCGTAAATTGGTTTCGGCGAATCATCTATTCTGTCTTCAGCTTCATCGTAACTGAATAATTCTGCATCGTCACCGTAGTCGAATTCCAATGAATCATCCAGACAATTTGTCAATTGTATTAAAGCTATCGTCAAAGCGATTGTGATAAAATACTTCATTTTGTTGTAAAACACGATATAAACACGCGATGGACGGCACTGGTCTGAGCGTTTTTCTTTAGCAATAGATTTATATGCGTGACCTCGAGAACCTGTCCTTATAACCGTGAATATGGTTTTTGCAATCTGATTGAAACTGTTCTGTAGTTGTTTTGTATTACTGCACTTTGTACGTAATTGAATTTTAATGCCGATTTGCTTCCGCCAAAATTTAATTATTTTGCTTACTTTTAGTATAATATGATAAAAGCTGGTTTTTTTTGAAAAATCTGCTGGGTTTTCAAATAGTTTCTTCGATATTGTCTACTATATGAAAGAGAGTTAGTTTGAATCCATTATTATTGGTAAAACGGATTAGAACGGCTCATAATGAACCATAAGAAAACATAATAAGATGGCATTTTGTTGATGACATTTATAATCCACCTTATTATTAATCCTCATCTATAGATAAGATGGCCGGATAAAGGTCACTCACGAGTTTATTTATGAAGAAAATTAACATAAATAGGTATTATTATGTAAAATGAACACCACTGTCGGCATTATTTACTAGTAATGTGTATTTTTATTTTTTATGATAGTGGAAGTGGCTGCACCGGTTAGCTTTATAGGTTAGTTTGAACACAAGAATATTCTAATTTGAAGAATCATCGTTGGTTTATAACTTATTTTGTATGCAGTTATTCCTGGTGTATACACCTGTCTGTACTAGGAACAGGGTTGGGCAGTATTTAAATTACTTGTAATTAAAATACGTAAATGAAATACAAAAACGTATTTTGTATTTGTATTTCAATTACTTGCTTAAAATGTAATTTGTAATTCGTATTTCAAATACCTGACGCCGAGGTATTTTGTTGTTAGTATTACAAATACTTATGGCTTCAAAATACATTTCAACATAAATACATTAAACCAAAATATGAAATAAAAATCAAATATCCAAACATAAAATATATGTTCATGCAATTTAACACAAGTTTGTGCTCATCAGGACCTGTAGAAAGATTGTTTTCTTTAGCAGGTTTTATTCACTCTCCAACAAGAGGCTGTTTGTCTGACAGTACATTTAAAAATCTAGTGTTCATGAAAGGAAACTTTGGTTTTACATTTTATATTTCAAATACATTACTTAAAGATATTTTGTATTTCGTATTTTAAATACATGCGAGATAGTATTTTGTATTTGTATTTCAATTAGAGCAAAGCATGTATTTTGCCCAGCCCTGACTAGGAATACCAGCTAAACAACTAGTGATGCAGTTTTAAAGCTTTTTGCAAAAATACATACATATATTATGATGCCATTGTTTTTGAGGAGAAAGAAAATAAATTATGACAATCAAAATTAGTACTAAGGATTTTATAATTATATCATTATCAAACTCTCAAGGACATTAGAATTCACCTATTAAGCAAGTATCTATACAAACTACATACTGAAACATTCATTTCAACAAACATTCGTATAGGTACACCTATACGAATGTGGTCCCTATAGAAAAGAATCCTTTTGACTTACTTTGAATAGCTACGCAATACACAGAATTTATTTGTACCACGCAGAAACAACAATTCATATCGAAAACTCCACCGTGAACCTAAAAAAGCAAAATCCTGTACCAGATACAGTTTTCAACTTTTCAATACTTAAAAAAGTAAAGAGATACAGTTCAGGTGTGACGTCGGCGAAGACAGGCCAGTGTCGGGGCGAGATAAGTAGAAAACAAAGGTTTATCAGTAGCCGGCTGTAGGCACGTACCGCGCAAAGCCGGTGAATTACGTGGCTAGGGTGGCTAGCGAGACTTGGCTCGAGCTTATCTGTCAACAAAACACCTAGCAGGTATCTAGCTTAAGGTTGAAAATGCTACGACTTAGTACGATCGTGATAACTTACGAAAACAATTACAAGTCTGGGGATATGTTTTTGACAACTACTTTGATCGTTTTGTTCATTCGGTTTCGTCTTAAGGTCAGCAGAATTACATTGCTCTTTTTGTAATGGCTTTAGTTTTACCCAGGTTGTATCGTAAAGAACATTGCGCTGCTGCAAGAAAAATACTTTATTGTTGTAATATTAGTTTAATAGAATTTTATGTCTATGAATTACTGGCAGCTTTTAAAGTCTATGTATGGTTTTTGAAAAAGCTCATTGATGTTAGGAAGGTTTTTTTAAATATAAAAATGACAGAGAATATTATAAGACAGAATGTGATCGTGTGAAAAAGAATATTTTATATGGTGATGTGTTTTAATTTGGAGCAATTTATTTAGATGGATGGGTTTTAAATATATGGGGTTTGGATGAGATTTAATTAAATAAAATGTGAAGTTATTATAAGATGATTGATTTATTTTATTGAAGGAGGATCCCACTCTCACAATATGATGGTAAGAAAGCAAATCAAATTTTAAAATTTATAGCCCGGAGCTTCAACAAATAACTTACCTAGGTGGAAACATAGTAAATATTTGTTTGATTTTGATTAACAGCCAAGTCGAACAAAAATAAGATACAATGGCTTCAAATATCGGTAAATGAATAGATTACCTGTTCATTTACCGATATTTGAAGCCATTGTATTTTGTCTTTGTTCGATTTTGCCGTCTTTATAGGCCTATTAATTAATAAAAGATTTGTAATCCAAGGAAATGTTCACAGTCAAAGCAAATAAATACGAAACTTAATACAAAAACCCGGTAGTGATTAAACAAGGAAGTCGGAGATTATTGATGTAGATGATATATTATTATGTTAGACGCGGAACCCGTTGAGCACTATGCTCATGCGCTCATGTTAGCATTGTAAATTGGGTTAAGTTAATTCGGGTCGTGTAATACTCACACTACATGACCAATTCTGACGTCTTGCAACTTGGGGTGGACGGAGCGAATTTAGTTCATGTGGCAAGTTTTGGTGTTATGAGGTTTTAAATTAATAAATAAAATTTTCTACTTAATGTAAATCGAAATCAAGCTTTTTGAACTTATCGATAAATAAACTATACCTGTTGGTAAATTATTTTGAAGTTTTTATAATCTTAATTCAATTTATTTATATGTGTTGTATATATGTTTGTATGGAAGAATTATCGGCTTGCTCAGCCTTGACACTCAGTTTGAAGCTTCTCAAGCAATAATATTTGTAAATGCCACGACCAAACCCCAAAAAAAACACCTTTAGAAACATTTTTCAATGCACTCTCACTTTTCATTTTTTTTATAACTTTTGATATGTTTTATTTTGCCAATTATTATTTTTTGTTAAATTCACTTCAAATTAGTGATATTTGATCGAAATTATAATATATTAAAAATCTCAATTTTCGTATTCAAAACATTAGCACGCCAAGTATGTGCCAAACATGTCTTGAATAATTTTTTTCTTATGTTATCCAACATGAACTTTTATTATTGTATGTGTACACAATGTTAAAGTCAATAAATATATCCTGTCTTATCTTCCTCACTACTTAATTTCGCAAAGTTAAATGGGGTCTAGTTCTTATACGATCGTGTTACGACCTTCAGAACTTATTTTCTTTGACCCAATAAATTAACAGTTTATTGAATTACACCTCAGAGATGAGAGCTAGTGTTGCCATCCCTGGCTAAATAACATACCTTAACTAGATTAGGGAGGGGACAATGACCGTTTGAGGTCTTTAACCTATTTTTTTTCTAGATTATGTTTTAAAACTTTCTCCAACAATTTCAGTAGGTAAGGCTATACGTATATTCTAAGAAAGGTTAGGTAGAGTGCGTTTCAGTATAAGAAAAGTTGATGTTAAATAACACAGTTTTCAATTGTGTTAACATTTATTTAGATACTCCTTTAATTTGTGCCCATTTTCAAATCAATAAAATACTTTTGTAAAGCAATCATCAGTCTATTTTTCAATAATGGGATATAACTTAAATTGATTCACACACAAAAAAGTTTGACAATATTTTACGAAAGCTATCAACTTTTGCTACCACAGAAACGATTGTAGCCCATAGACACGCGACAGTTTTGTGTCAAATCGTTTAGGAGGGCCACCCTTATGTGTACTCGTCACGGTATTGGGCAATCTCTCTTACTGGTGACTATGGCTATGACTCTATAGGACAAGGCTTGGGATAAACAGGAAAATATTATATTTTCCTCTACCCTTTTTATGTTGGGGTATCTTTATTGCAGCCAGTATTGTATTCGTGTGATGGGGCTTAATTAATTATGCAATCAATCATAAGGCTTGTTTTGGTATGTAACCTTAAGACTACTTCAGAGTACGTCTTGCTATCAGAATCTGTACTCTATACTAATATTATAAAGAGGAAAATTTGTATGTTCGGAGGTAGGGGGTAATCATTGAAACCGCTGATCCGACTGTCATAGGCTATATTTAAAACGTTCCCGCGGGATAATCTCTGACAATAACGGGAGTGAAGTCGCGGGTAAAAGCTTGTGTTTTATAAAAATTTAATTTTCAAATCAGATCTGAAACAGATATTCATAAATGATCGCAGCTCATTCGAAGTCACCATGATTTTAAATTATAATATACATAATGATCAGAAAATGATTCACAGATTGACAGTTCCATCATACATCTTAGGTCGAAAATTCCCTTTGATTGGTAAATAATAGTAAGAGAATGGCATCAAAATTCAGCAAGTCAGAGTGAATGGTGTAACATCAGTGTTGGCGCTTGATTGTTCATGTAAGTCGTGACAAATGGTGACACTTATCGCGTTCACAGGGCAATGCGCAAACTCACATTTTAGGAACAGCTCGTTTCTGTGTTGTTTTAGGTGGGTATCTGCCTATCATAATAGATTGTTTTGTTTTGTTGTTAAGGTAGACTTTCCGTTGCATAATTTGATAGAAGTCATAAATTGAGAAACCAAATCTAAAGGCGTATTATCAATGGACTTACGTTCAAGAACGATATTAGCTTTCCTATTCAGAAGAATGCCATCGACACGCTAAGAAGAATCTTAGCACATGCCGTCTCTTTTCGATGAAAATACAAATTAAGTCAGCCCAAAATTTTGCGACGAGAATGACACTTTCAGTCGCGACAACCAGCTCCTGTGATGTGCAAACAACAGGACAGGCAGGACACGATATCAAGTGTCCCGTCCATTCGTTTTGCCAGCCATTGTTAATAAAAAAAAATCCACTATAGTGCAAAGAAAAGCAAAAGTGCCTAGGCTAGAGCAGAAAGCAATTTAGTCATTTGAAATCGTAGTAATGAATGGTCGAGATATTTCCTGGTAATTGTGAAAAAAATACTTTTTTTATCCCACAACTGGGCAAATGTTTCTCATATTATAGCTTTCTACTTTTCTTTATGTATGGTTTCCTCCTGATAATATTCTATTAACGCGCATAACTCTGATGAGTTAGAAGCCCTGGGGTGGCGTCCTGGTAAGCGCTGGAGGCCATTCCAGCGCTTACCAGGCTTCGCTCGACGACGACAAACTATAGAATTACCAACTCTGTACTATATTGAAGTGTTCCTATTTTGTCACACGCATCCCGAAAGTCGATACACGTGGCTTCAATCAAGCTTAAAGAATGTTGCAGAAAAAATCCCGCCACAGTATCTTTTTATTCTCTGATTAAGTCCTACCGCATGACACATGTCTGCTACCTACGTCAAACCTTGATACAGAACGTAGGAAACATCTCTCAAACAGAATAAAACAAACTCGGTTCTCATTTTACTTACACTTAATATAAAATGCACACAGACTCCACGTATCTCTGGATAGTACGTCCGTTCCGGCGGTGTGTGCTGTCAGTCCCACGGGTTTTTGATTCCAATCCCGGATAAGTCACGTACTTAAAGTTTATATATATACTTTAAGTTTCAAGTATTGCGTTTTAGAATAACGGATAATGTAGTGGTGCTCTGAGAATTATGTGATTTGAATACCTACCAATTTCTCAAAGATCATCTTTTTCAACGAATTACAAAATTCTCGGTTAAAATGGACACTAAGTACCTGCCTGCTTCGCTAAAACGGAAAAGCGGGACTTAACTTCGGGCCATACAACATCCCCTTATACATTAACAACACGGTAGTAAATGTAAGGTTCACAAAATCAACACAGAACAAGCTCGTAAAACATTTGGTCCTTCAGCAGAAAACTCAGAACAATCCTATAGTTCCACCGCATGCAATTGAAACATTTTTACCTCTTAGCAAGTTCGTCTCGGGTGTATCGTTTAGGCAGCACAATGTTTAGACATTCAAACGTGACCCTTTGCTATAAACGTGAAAGTTTTATGTAAATGCGACTCTCCAGTGGCAGCATCCGTCCGTATTGCATAAGTTGACTAATAAATTAGTGAGTTGCTCTTGTTGTCGGAGATAAGTGGGGCGGACAAAGGATTACCTTGCGCCGGGCGTGCCGAGGCCCTAACTTCTGAAATAAACTGTGAAGTCGTTCGTCAGGGCTGGCTGGGCGGTCACGTCACCCTGTCAGATATAATCTGAGCAGAAGGGTAAAAAATAAGATAAAAAGATTGCTCGCTAATGGTTTTGCTCAATATGTTCTTCGTGAAAATAAATAAACTTCAATACAATAGTAATAGTGGCTAACAAGCTGATTTGTTCGTTATTGTTAGAATCCTATTGTTGTAGCTTGAACAAGTAAATTAGTCTAGAGCTTAACTTTAGACAGATAATTAGGATTCTATAATCTTTGCATTAACACACATTTTTCAAATAAAAAAATTGGAGTTTACTAGATAGATTTGATTTTGAAACAAAAGTATTTTCTTTGTAGTAATATAATTAAAATAATATACAAATTATAGAGCTCTCTTGAGTCTATTCTATTCTCTTTGTAATCGAAATACTCAGTTTGATGACAAAGTTACAATCACTATTGTTATTATGGCAAACCATTCCTTCGCACTTAAGACAGTGAGACATGCAAAGATTGAAGTTTATGTATTAGGTTTCGTGAACCTAAGTGGAAGCTTTCTTATAAAAATTGCCATAATTTCGATAAGTTAAAAAGAGAAAAATATCGGGTTATTTATGTAGTTTTTCAAGGTTCGATACGAAACTGCAATATCGTGAGCGAAATAAATACAGCAGGCGTCTTGTTTTAAATGAATCGTGGCTGTATATTTTTATGTTAGGGAAATACCAGTGAATGGCCCACGTAGCAGATGTTTGCCCGAACTCCCAACTATGATAACAGAGTGGAGGACATTTTTTTGCAACTCTCTTCCACAATGTCCGCGAGTAAATAATATACTAAGTGACAAACGTCTCATTCCTTTTTATTCCGGGTCACCCTTGAACCGAATAAATTGCGAGCAATTTTCGGGGTCGTTTGCTACGCGCCGGGATGCCGATGATACGCTTCTCAAACTTCGCGTTCGAATCATCCCGTACATACATACATACATACTTATACGCGGTGAATTTTCTACAAATGGTTTGATATCTACAATTTATTTTACGAATCACGCATTTCGTGGTTTCGTCCCGAAATTCTTTCATTCCCATTGATTAACGACATAAAGTGTTACAGAATATAAGAACACTTTTCTCATGTGGACTGAATATATCCTACACTTATTTGATGCACAGTTTTTCTCATTCGATCATCAGACATTCCAAGTGATTTGAATAGAACTCCCATCGAACCAAATAAATCTCGGGCTCACAGATGGAAAAACTGAAAAGTTGTGAGAGATCACTACAATATGGTTTGTCTTCGGTAGCGTTTGAATATCAAATAGAAACTTTTTCGTAGAAAAATACTATCATTGGGGAGCAATAAGCTACGTAAGTCAGGATAGGATTCCTCTCGACCGTAGTTTCGATTAACGAACGTAACACTTGTTCGGAGCGGGTCTTATCTAAGTAGTTGATTGTTCTCTATTTGTATTTTTGGCCCCAATCGGGCCGGGATTGTCTCGGTTCGTGTTTTTGTCAACAGTCACGTCGCGAACGGTTGCTTAATCATGAATGACACGTTTACGTATTCAGGAGGCTCGCCCCACCCGCTAACGAGAGACGAGATAAGTTTACAAACGTCGTAATCTTGAATTCCCGAAGGCGTTCAGTCTCAGCGTTGATTATCCAGGATTTGAAATTAACATATTAGGAATGTACTGTGCTGGTGATGTTGTAAGGGATCTTTCACACGAGTGGAGTGGGTGCGGTGTTTGCGCCTGTTTATTTACAACGCGTCGATGTTTGCTCTGTCGGATGGATGTGCGGTAAGCCGCGGTAGTGGAAACGTCTTGTCTTCTTCGAGTGTAAATGTGAGATAATTTGGGAGCAACTGTTTTTGTTGTTGAAACATTTTCACTAAAATATTTGGAGTGGAATTTGGTGTTTACCGTGGAACGTCTCAATTGGACTGTTCATTTGTTCGAAGGTCGCACTCGGAAATTATATTTGTTTATTTTCTTCTGTATCTAAGTGACTGGATTTTTTCTATAAGAGGTTTCTGTCTGCTAGAAGGGGTCGGTCGTTTATCGAAGTTGAGTTTAACAATATTTTAGGTAATGTTACCTTTCTACAAAAATATACCAACCACCCACTCAATTCGTAGCGATGCAAAAAAAAAACCGAACAGCCAATATTTTTATTTTACACCCAGATTAACACAGAAACAAGCGAATACACTTCCCGAAAATATATTTAGGAAACAATAACGAAAACAAAAACTGGCAGAGAGAACAACATTTAATTTTATCTCCGCGAGGCGAGAGAGCTGCAAAACTTTGCCATGAACAATATCATGTGTAAGTGCTCTTAAGCGGAACGGTACATGTTTGTTTGAATAGCGGATTGAGCTCCAACCGTCCTCCTTGGCTGGTTCATAAACAATGGCGTGTATATCTCTCGCATGTATACCCAACTCCTTATGTATAGCATTAGGCTTCCTGAAAACGAGGGAATGGCGGTCGCGAATAGGGTAGTACCAGTTGTTGGATTGAAGTCAACCTTTATTCAGGTATTCCAATGCTAGCCTTGGGATTGGGTAGATAGAATATTACATATACAGGATGTAAACGGACCCTTCACCGTCAACCAAGCATGTTGTATCAATTAAGTAACGCTCTCTCTAATGCAAAAAAATGCATTTTTTTGGGGTGAAAAATCACGTTTTATGGTAGGACTCAAAACATCGTGCTGGAATACTGGGAAATAAATAAGTGACTGATGTTGTGCACTACCATAACAATATCTAGACTTAGATACAAGACTTAGTAGTACTACCATAAAAAGATACCTAAACTTAGACACATGACGTAGTACATAGTAGCTAGACACATCTTACGAAGAAATTGTAAAAGATTGTTCTGACGAAGTGGATTCTGGGTAAACCAACCGCCAACACCAGAAAGTAGAATTGTAAACTTTAAGTAATTCAAGGAATTATAACATTATTGTTGAAAGCAGTTTAAACCCAGTTGTGGGTAAGTACAGGCTAAAGATGATGACAGTCCATCTAAAAAGGTTACAATGGAAATAGTTATAAGTGTTATTAAAGCTATATAAAGGCCCATAAAAGCCAGAGTTGTCAGTGAACTGTATGAGACTGTAAGCAGAGTTTGGCTCGAGTGTAATGTCGGTTGTATAGTTGTTTCGGAAACAATTAAACAACTCATATCATTCGCGTTATATTGCTAAACTTATGATGTCTATACTGTTATATTTCTGCTGGGAGTTCTGGCTGTTTTATGTGAGAAATGAAATATGTGGAAGACTTTTGTACTAAGACTAGCTTCTGACCGCGGCTTCGCCCACGTGGCTTACATGAAACAAATGACTTTTTTTTTTCAGAATCAAACATTATAAGCGCTCTCACTCCTCTCATTGAACATACGATCTGAAAATATCCCAAACAAAGCAATAAGGACAAAGTTCTCCGTAAAACTAAACTAATCTCTGGAATAAGAGTAAATGTATGGTTTTAACAGAACTCAAAGCATGTCTAAAGATCTAATTAAGAGACAACCAGAAGTGGATAATAAATAATTAATATTGTTTACAACTAAATACTTGAAAGTGCAAGTAAAACGGATTTCTAAGGGTTAAGTTTAGTATCTACATTTTTTATACTGAAATAGATTTTGCTTACTCGACTTAGGGAGATCATTTAATAAAAGAAAGGCTAGCTAAGGCTCCAAGAGCGAGCAAAGCCAGCTCTAAAATTTGAATACCCTACCTTGGACAGGATACAATTGTTTCGTTACGACCTACCGGAGTAACTTATAAACAAAGTTAAGATTGAAACGAAAGTAGGCTGCAGCAACGAGCGATGCGATCTCGAAAACTTTTACAACTTGCCATCTTCAAGGTTAGAATGGTTTCGACTCTTCGTGCAAGATTTCTTTGATCTATTCCCAGACAAAATTAAGACTCAACAGGAAGAAGGCTGTAAGAGCGAGCCAAGCGAGCTCGAAAATTATTTGACACTGCCTTGGACAGGTTACAATTGTTTGGATCCTTCATATAGCAGACACTTGGTCGTCTGAAGAGCGAGCGATACGAGCTCGAAAATTTTAACACCCTACCTACCTTGGACAGGTTAGAATTGTTTCCAGTTTCGATCTACCGGAATCACTTGGGCGACTTATAGACAAAGTTAAGATTCAAGAGCGAGCGAAGCGAGCTCGAACATTTTAATATTTTTTTAACCGTATTTATATTACTACAATACTCTCTTGTGTCTTCTTATATTTAAGCTCACTAGTTGTTTTAAATTTTGTTATCTGCTGAGATACCAGATGTAAGTATAAGAAGTAAGTATAATATATGTGTAACTTTAAACTGTGGGGGACCTGGTGACCTGTATTACAGGTGTTACTACCTACCACAGGCACCAGCGATCCACAACCAAAAATCGTTGGCTACTGCTTGTGTGTAAATATTGTTTGTATGTTTTTTGGCTTGTGGTGAGAAATAAACACTTTTTATTATTATTATTATATTAATATGTTGCCTCGAATCAATTCAGATATGTTATTTGAGATTAAAATGTCCACATTCTCCACTTTTAGCATAAGGTTGCTATAATTGCCTATTAAGGCCTCAAGCAAGGAGCTTCTAATTAATTTCAACCTCTGTTTATACCGGTTAATCATGCGAAAATCCAATAGGGGTGCCAATCCAGAGGCAGAAAAAAGGAGCCACTGTGAGTTTTATCCAGGGTTCAAATAACCAGTAGTAAGAATACTCAGATGCTCAATTTTAGCCTTAAAAATATTTTAATTTGAGAGGGATAATACTGTACGCTACAATTTATTACGCACTTACTAATTCTGTGGCATCAGGCAGGAAACGTTATCACTTTTTTCAATCCGGAGCCTCTAGAGGGGGGGGGGGGGCTGCCCCCCCTGTGTCTCCCTGGCGACGCCCATGCTTACCTATAAACTTTAGGATGAGTCTGTTGGTACTGACATGCAGCTTGCCTATGAACTTCAGGGTGAGTCTGTAGCTCTACTGAAATGCGGCTTGCCTATAAACTTTAGGGTGTGTCCGCTGCTATTTAGCTGAAGCTTTAGCGCCCGTCTAGGTGATCGAAGCCTTATTTGACTCTGTTGGGGAATGATTTTCGAAAAACTGTGATACACGTGTCTCATAATTTTAGTTGAAGAGTGTGTACACCAATTTTCGAGTCAATCGACTCAAAGAATATAAAGTTTCACAGAAACTTCAACCCCCGTTTCACCCTCTTAGGGGTGGAATTTCGACAAACCCTTTCTTAGTAGATCTCTACTCTTCACAAAGAATACACTCTCCACATATCTTTTAGACCAGCGGTTTAGGCTGAGTGTTGATATTATCAGTCATCAGTCTGGACTTTGAATTTTATATTCGGGGAGGATGATTTTAGAAAAACTATAATACACGTTTCTCATTATTTTAACTGAAAAGTATGTACCCAACTTTTAAATTAAATCGACCCAGAGAATAAAAAGTTTCACCGACAATTCAACCCCCACTTCAGCCTCTTAGCGGTGGAATTTCGAAAAACTCTTTCTTAGTGAATACATACTTAGCAAGTGTTTGTGTGATTAAGCATGGACATTTGTTACCGAGTCATGGATGTTTATATGTATAATAAGTATGTATTTACAAACAAAAAGTATCTATGTAGTATATCAACTATCTAGTGTCCACGACACAAGCCTCGTTGCTTAGTGTGGCACTAGATGGCGCTGTGTGTAATGTCTAGCGATATTTATTTATTATTTATTTATACTTATTACAAAGAATATATCCTCCAAATTTCATGTCATTCAGTCAGCCTGGAATTTGAATTGATGATGATGAGTTTGTACACAAATTTTCAAGTCAATCGACCCAGAGAATAAAAATTTTCACAGAAAATTCAACCCCCCATTGCACCCTCTTAGGGGTGGAATTTCGAAAAACCCTTTTTTAGTGGATTTTTACTCTTCACAAAGAATACACCTTCCAAATTTCATGTCTCTAAGACCAGCGGTTTGGGCTGTTCGTTGATATATCAGTCAGTCAGGGCTTTGAATTTTATATGTATAGACTAGCTGTTGAAAAAGCTGTGAAATTATAATAAAAATATAACTTCCTTTTAAATCGGATTTTGTTAACAATTTTAAGGGTTTTAATTTTTTTATGCACGGAACTCTATTTATTTTCTTAGAATAAAAGTAGCCTTATTTACTCCTTATAACGCATCTTTAAAACAGCTTTCTGCCAGTAAAAATTCCGTCATAATCGGTCCAGCCGGATCGGAGATTAGCCGGAACAGACAGACCAAAGTTACAAAAAAGTTTTTTGTTATAAATACCATATCATTACTTGGATGAGGCAAAATAACAGATTAGTAACAAAGCATTATAAGTGTTTTTTTGGGACCTCGATACTTACTACACTACTTACTTACTACTTGCCATCCCATCTAGCCTGTAGCACAATCCACTCCTGGGCAGAGGCAATGTGAAAACCACAACACATGATTAATTTTTTTAAACTCGCCTATTTACAGGATTGAAAAGAGAAGTGTTGGGAAAACGCAACTATTGTGATAATAATTAAAACCTGTGATTGCTCTACGAGACTCTATATTGTATTCTCTAATTATAAAATTTACCTTAACCAAGCAAGACTTACGTAATAAAATTTTATTTAACATTTCATCTTTTGACGGTACTTTTTAGCTAAACTGACTTTTGATTGAGTTTCTCAAGATAAAAATATATCGGGGTCCTCCGGCACGGATGCCTCGGTGATTGCGGTACTCAGGGACTAACCCGGTCGTCCAATGGCGAGACGGATGACACTGTTGCCATCGCGGGCGGGAGTATCCGGGATGAGGCTGGCACAAGAACGTGGCGCTCAGCACAAGCAAAGAGAAGGCTTTACCCAGCAGTGGGTGAAGTCGGGCTGTGGATGACGATGATGATTTACATCTAGCTGCTACAACCTTGCTGCTACCAAGAGGGTTCAGACAAAGTGAGTTTCTAGTAGCGAAAGCGATGATAAAAAGGTACTTCTCAAACAGTCATCTGTTAAATAAAAATAAGGATCTGTTTAGGGATATCTTAACACTATGTCTTCGTAAGTGATTGGCAAAACATGTACACAGCTCATTTTTTATTATTTGTTTTTAACTTATATATATATAACTTAAATTTTGTATTGGTTTCTTACTTGTCCTTTTATTACTCTGCAAGTGCTGTGCACTTCTAAATATAAGTGACGGATTCACTGTACCTAAAAATGTTTGTGATTTCTAGTTGTGAATGTTTAAAGTGAGTCAGTCGTTGAAGTGTCATATAAATCAATCAATAAATAAAACTTAAACATCTCACTCAACGCCTGGTTTAAACCTCCTGAAACATTCTAAATGGAACTATTATTGTAACAAACCTTAAGGCTCTCGTAAGAGGATAGAGTTTATTTTATCACGCTAGAGAGGACCAACTGGAAATGTTTTTAAACCTAGCCGTGTTAAGCATCGTACCTAGAATATTTTTAAAAGGATTTTCTAACCTCAAAGGAAGAATTCTGAAATTTAATTTTGAAATTGAAGTTGATAAAAACTTATTTCTTAGTATCTATCTAATCTTTTTCGCACGTTATAATTAAGTCTGATTTTTTAAAAGAGAAAACTTGTGTACATTAAAATATGAAATCAAGTACATTTCCTTACGTATAAATTGTTACGTGTGTTACAGTTCTATGACCCGATAATGTAGGTAGTAGGCAATTCCCCTGACGACGTAGTGAAGGATACAACAGTACCTACACACTCCTCGTATTTCATGTTTCTATGTCCCGAGTTTTGGGTTAGTCATTAATGAGCCTTTTGAGACAACCTCCAAGTACGTAATATGTATAACATTCTACCAACAACTTCACCATAAATAAGTACCTACTTTTGGTGCGACGGCTTCATCAAATAGACTTTAATTAGTTAATGTCGTCCATTACGTCGCCAGACACTATTCAACTAAATAAAAGTACTTAAATACGGATTTTAATCGTGACCTCGAGTCGGATAGCAGACCGCACGCTTTGAAAACGACTTCAAACGAGTAAAATAAAATTTTGACAATTAACCCAAAATAATCTGCGAAGTAACTTTCATCCCTATCCGTAATTAGTTAATAGAGTGGGTAACCAGCCGAACCGAGAGCTATTTCAAGTTTAATCTCGAACTGTTGTCTTGTCTAAAGGCTAGGAAATTGAATGCTAAATTGTAGTAGCCACTGGTAGCACAAGTAATTCAAGCCGTGGCAAATGAATCATTAGTCCTAAACTAATATTAACCTGTGTTGTCCAAACAAAGAGTTTGGGGTGTACCTCTAATATCGTCAGTGGCACGGCGCCGGGCGGCCCTCCTGAGCTCTTGTTTCGTTTCAAGCAAAATAATGTTCTTTCATTTTCTAATGGATCGGCACTGAGGGAATATTTGTTGGCAAACTTTCACCAGACACAGATATTTACATAACAAAGAAAGGGGTAAGAGATCCGAGTGTCCCCAAAATACGTATTCTTGTCAGGAATTTCGATTTTGGAGAGGATTTGACGGTCAATTTCATGTCAGTGCGTTTTGGCCGTGGTTATTAATTTCGTGCGTAATCAAAATCTAATGTTGTGTGATATATGGGAACATGTTCTTAGTAAAACTCGACATAATACTTCACGGCAAGAAGTTTACCAGGAAATATTATAATGTTACGATACCGGGTCTGTTGTTCGTTCTACTTATCAAGTTTGCTTTTACACCTTCCGAACACTTTGATACGTAAATGTTTTGAATATTAAGTCGAGCTAGGTGCATCCTCGCGGCTAGATAAATCTTTGATTAGTTGTTCAAGCTAGAATAATCCCCGCGTAGCTGTGCTAATTAAATAAGTTTTGTAAAATTAAATTAGTTTAACAAAAGGAATGAACAAAAGCGTCTTGGTGCTTTTAATAGCATGAGGTAATATGTATGCGTTTTTGTTCGTAATAAATTCATTTTGATTTAGGAACTTTCATTTTAAAAAGAGAGATATTAGAAGATAAAGATTAAACTGCGATATCTTTTTATTTTAAAAGTCAAGCTGATCATGCACAGTTAAGAAAGAACAACCTTAATTTGTTCTAGACAAAATCACCTGAAACTTCAATAGGCTGTTTTGACAACTATCATTGTCTCGATATTGCTCTCTCTACACATTTATTTTACGATATCGCGCCGTAAAAGTGGCCATGAATTTGAAAGGAAACATGTCGACTGAACGCCCGCAGAAATAGATTATATTTATTGAACTTTGTTGTCATCATATCTTCGTAAACCCTTCGGGACAAAGGGGGGATCTTTTCACAATGTTATCGACACAACACAAAAATACTGGCTAACAAACAAAGGGAATACAGTTCTGTGTTATTCTTACGCCTTTCCAAGATAAGTTTAAAGGTTGCGGTGGATTTTATGGTTTATTTTGCTCCTTAACAAACATTTTACGCAATGTAAGAGCCTTTAATAAATACGTTGGCTAAGCAACTTACTTACAACTGTAAAAATACGGTAAATATGGCTTGAAAAGTTGCAGAATAATCTACGTTTATTTTTGGAGATCAATGTTTCTAAAAGAAAATTTATCAACAGCGGCTAATACTTTCTGTAAGTATCTATGATACAGGAGAAAAATACAATTTTTATTTACTTACTACTTTTTAGAATTAGATGATATAATTACCCAACACTGTATAACTGATCCGCGGGTAAAGTTTGCATGGGCACTATTTTTCTTACCTTCTTCTGAAATTCATTGTTAGGAGAAAGTTGGTTTAACAGGGATAACCCTTGAAAGTTTTTCAGATGCTTAGATGGGTATATGGTTAACCTACCATTGAAGCTTTGAATTTATTTTCTTATGAAACTCGAATACAAGTACTTTCGCCAAGTACGTGTAAGATAGGACTCAAGGTGTTTTATTTCATATATACATCCACATATACAAAAAAAATTAAGTTGAAGTGTCTGTTTGTAATTTCAAAATAACAGCTTTTTACTGAATGCATATGAAAGTATATACGGTACATGTAACAAAATAAAACACATTTAAAAAATTGTGTGTGTGTCTGTTTGTCCTGGCTAACCTCCGAAACGACTGCACTCATTTTGACGGGACTTTTACTGGCAGATAGCTGATGTTATAAGGAGTAACTTCTAGAGATTGATTAGGTATCCTTGAAAAAAAAACCTTTGTAGTTATTAAAAAATATATTTTAAAATATTACTTCCCTATTTGAATCTGTCAAATAGGGAAGTAATTTTTTTTTTAAATTTCACGTGAACGAAGGTCGCGGGCAACAGCTAGTTGTAAATATTTTTTTTTATACAAGGTGTAGTTTTGCAACCCCGTCAAAATTCAGGAAGTTGTCATAAAAGACGTAAATAATCAATATAAATTACGGTACCTAGTCAATAATAATAAACGCTGCTTTTTTAGTTGTTTTAATTTGACACTATTTCAGAATGAAGCCCTTTTCAAAAGAGGAGAATCACCCGTTTATCGAAAAAAACGTCTGCGTTTGTTTGTATGTGTGAAACCGCGGTTATAGAGCTAGTATTAGACGGGCCGTGTTTTGATACGGGAGGTGTACACTTATCGATTTCCGAAATTAAGAAATAAATATAAAAAAATACGTACCCATTTTATTATTGATTCGGGTCGAGAATCATTAGCATAGTTACCTCCTTGAATTTGACGATATGCATGACGGATGCAAAGCAACACCTTGTATATGTAATATCTAAGGCTACTAAAATATACTCTATGTGTCGGTAAGATCGAAGACACAAAAGGAATACGTAATAAATAAAGAGACATTTATGATTATGTAAATCATAAATGTCTCACCTTCGAGATATAATAAAATCTAAAGACACATCATGTTCATAAAAATAAAACGTAAGAAATGAGTACCCACCCATCCATTTCAGAAGTAACATACGTTAAATTTATTGCTGTCAAACGTAGGTGTGCTTGGCATAAATAGAACAGAATGCTGACAAATTTCTGAAAAGGTCTCAGAAATAAGCTCTGCGACAGACAAAATGAGAAAAAGATAGAAAAGTATGGAAAATTCTATGAAAAACAACACAAAGAAAAATCAGGTTTAATTTAATCGGAATTTTCCGAAGCTGCTGTATTGAAGTTCTGAAGGTAATTTCTCAACTAATTTAACGTATGTTACAATTTTTTTTTTCAAACATTCTATGAATTTCCATTCGTTATTTTTTTGTTTTCCTACATCTTCGTATTATAATACTTTTATTATTTTGTTACTTGAACGTGGAGTGGAAGAACTCTGTCATATAAATACAGACATAAGTGAACAGCACTTCCGTCACGCTTTAAAAGAATATGACGTGGGCCGATGAAGTGAACAAACGAATTTGCTCCAAGGCCCCATTCGCTCCCCTGGGTATCATAAGGTGGGATGAAGGGACGGTATCAGGTAGATTGGCGACCAACCCACAAACTAATCAAAACCTATTCCTATCCAAAACCTGGTTTCTTGATAAGTTGCGAGCAAGCTTACAGTTTCTGTACCCGAGGACTCGCTAAGGAACTCAGGATCAACTGTAAAAAAACATAATTAAACAGCGCTGGACGGTATTAAGACAAATAAGAAGACATTGGATATTTTGGATGCACTAATAATTTAGCTTCAAAACTAAATGTAAAGTAATAGTACAACACGAAATGTAGTTATTTGGGATCCCTGCCCAACTCATGTCTCGTGAAGAAAATACATTTAACAGCAAAAATAAAAAGCAAACCATATACCAAAGAGGATTTTAAGTAACGCGTCTATTTTGAAGACATAGTATCCTTTTACACCAGCATCTAATACCTAGATTTAGCACGATTTTTTCACGAGATTTAGCTGGAATTTTAAACGCTAGATTTTAAAAACTCGCCCTATTTTACTCGCTATAACTGAAAGCGAAGGGGCTTATAAAACCCATTTACGAAATTAGATTTCTGAAAATAACTTAATTGTAGTAATATGTTTTATTTTTATAACTAGAAATGGGTTGCCTAGTCTTATTAACAAAATTAAGACGACAACTCTAAAAAATAAAATCGGTTTTTTATATATGAAGCATGCAAATTAAATTGCACTTTTTAAATGTAGACATGTTATATAAGGGTAATAAGATTTAATAGAAAGGTCAAAGAAGCAGCAATAAAAAGAAAATGCAACGGTCGTGATTAAAATCACAGCAGATGTTTCACTGGCAGCTCAAAACATAACAGTTCTCAGATCCTTATTGTTTATTTGAAAATACTTAAACCCCAAAACCCTGTGTGAATAGTTGACTCATCACTGACTGCTACATCCGACCTCTACCCTTATCATGAACATCTGACAAAATGGTGTAGTCATCCGTCATTATCATACTGTTGCCGAATTTTGTGCTGCGATTGTTTAGTCGAAAGTCCAGGGAGTAGCGTGACTTGATTTTGACCGATTTCTCGACGTCCAGTGTCGAGTTTTACTGGCAGTCTTACAGAGGGGTAACATGTTACTCCAAAAATTAAAGTGTAGAGGTAAGATAGACTACTGCTCCATATTAATCTAAAGTATATATTACTAGCTGACCGTCGCAACTTCGTCTGCGTAACATTATATATGTTTTATAGCCCATAGCCTCCCTCGATAAATGGGCTATCCAACACTGAAATAATTTTTCAATTCGAACCAGTAGTTCCTGAGATTAGCGCGTTCAACCAAACAAACTAACTCTTCAGCTTTATAATATTAGTATAGATTAGTTGCATCCGGTTTGATTGGACGCAGATGATGAGTAAATAGTTTTACGAAGACTTTAATAAGAAGAGACACGTTTCTCCTTGTACCTATATCCATTAACTCGTGTTAGGGGCACTGCTATCTAACAGTTAGAATAGAAACTGTGTCAGTATGAGATCCAACTCGCCCCCAACTTGTAAACGCCCGCGGCACTTTCAAACTTCCCCTGATATGATAACGCTTTCATATCCACGTCGTGTTTCGTTTAATGTACCGAGTTTGTTTCGGTTTTCCTGTGTAATTATGCTGATACTGGTACCATGTTACTGCGAATGAGCATTTCTTGTAAGAGCCGTTAAAAGATCATTTTCAGAAGTTGGACATTCATATGCTCGTATAATGTATACACATACCTATAGCAAAAGATTTACTCTTTGCGGGCATTTAAATTTTGGCATGAGACAACAACTTTTTATGTAAAAGCCACACCCAGTCTAACGTTAAATAAAAAAACTGCCTCACGTAAATGTATTTAGGATTAATTGGGCAGTCTGGCGACCATTAGGTGAACATAACCCTTTTTTGTGTGTTATCCGTTTATCTTAACTTTAGCGTTGCCCGACATTGATACAGTTTAAAGTATGAGAATGTGACCTCTGCTAACGCATGTGCAGTTTTAGGACATAAAAATGTAAAATAAACGCCTTGTCGTACCGGGAGAGTGTGGTTTATTTGAACGAGTGTAGTTTTTGGTTAAGTTTAAACAAAGATTGTATCCCAGAACATAACTTGAGCTCAACAGTCATCATAAAACCACATTTTAAGTTAGTTTTTCTCGTACGATACCACGGGGACAAGGTGGAAACGAGCTCATACGTGACCTACATATATAGTAGTGTATACCTACATATATGTTAGATAATAGTTAGAGTATAATGGGACGGGTATGCACAATGTGTAAAAGTCATTATAAAAAAAAAACTTTTTATCGTAGTCTGATTTCGAACATTTAATTTTTGTGACCTGTCACAGACGTTTGCTGTGCATCTTCAGCATGTTACCTTCGTTACACGTAAGTGAAGTCACCATTGTGCTGCTTCTTGCGACGTATCCGATTTTCCATGACGTTTCTTGCCCGTTCTTCTCCATAGAGATGTAGGTAAGCTTTGGAATTGGTAACTTCGAGACCTTTAAGAGTAACTAATAAAATCCCAGTGATCTCTATTTTCATTACAATAGGGTTGCTGTAGTCCTGGCTGTAAATGAAAAAGAAAGAAAAAAAACATCATCATCATCTGCTTAGCCTTTTCCCAACTATGTTGGGGTCGGCTTGCAGTCTAACTGGATGCAGCTGAAATACCAGTACTTTACGTGGAGCGACTGCCTTTCTGACCTCTACAACCCAGTTAGTATTGGCTAATACGATACCCCTTGGTAAGACTGGTTGTCAGACTTTCGGGCCACTGATTACCCATAACGACTGTCAAAGCTCTACAAATGACAGCCGGGACCAACGGCTTAACGTGCTTTCCAAGGCACGGAGGAAACCCGGTACGTAATGGGTGGTCACCCATCCACAGTCCAACCTAGGCAAGTGCGGCTTAAGATTGAAGATTGATCCGAGCGGCAATTATTATTTAGCCACGAGCTCCTCGAGAAAAAAGAACCATCAAAAACATGTACAAAAATGCAAGTCTCGCAACACAGTTTTTCTACAGTAAAACGTTATAAGATCTAATGTAATCTTTAATAAATAGAAAGACTTGTCCATCGCTCGGCAACGTCATCGTTTTGTATTTTTTTATATGTTATGTTTCTCACATCTCCGTTTGTATTCATGCTCAACTCTGTCTCCCATCCAAAACAGACCAAGCGGGTGCGGGAGAATATTTGCAACTACGAAGAAGAAGAAGTCAAAACTCATAATATTTTCATTGATTGCAACCCAGAGCGAGGAAGTTAAAAAAAAGGTAATAGTGTCAGTGACGATAATTTTATGAACTGTAAAAGTAACTTTGTAATAAGATATTATTGGTATAGGATTACAAAGCTACTTATGCAGTTTATATATCTAGAAAACTGGAATGAAATTGCAGTATGCTTGAGTTTTTCCTTGATTTCTAGACTAATCACTAACTGTGTTAAAATTTTGAAGCTTACGTGTCTGCTAGAAGTGACAGATTCAAGGAACTTTGACTTGCAATAGTTCATAAACTACAGTTTCAAATTGAATGTAATTTAGGAATATACCTATTTATACTATCCGCTCTTGGTCACTGAAATTTCAGGCTTCCAACTTTATCCACAACGAAGTTACAGGGGGTCGGAAATGTCCTGAATGGCTTCGAGAAAAGGATGGTACGGCGGTGCCTTTGTTTTTTTTTGCTCGACTTGACGGTGGCACTGCCGTGCCCCAAGAATATGTTTAGAAGTGGAAACGTACTTTACACAGTTCATTGACTTTATTGCCACCGACTCCAAACGAAAGAATCCCGTAAATCGGCCCTGTTATCACGGAGTAATCGATGTACAAAGATGAAAAAAAAAATGCTTGTGCAAAACATAAGCTCCTCCTTTCTTAGAAGTCGGTTATATATTTTTTAAAAGGATGCTTTGAATTTGAGTTTGATATACCAACTCTCTCATTGCACCTTCACCATCTTCTTCGATCTGAGGTTCACCTGGCCCCATCAAACATTTTGCAGCCTGCACTTACACCTAGATCGTTACTGATTTATCGCTGCTTTGTTGGTTTAGTATCAAAGCTAGTGCCTTAGTTAATGTATCTACGTATGGTGGCCGAAGTTATGTTAGTACTTCATCAATACGTTTACACTTAGTTTGGGAGAACGCGAGTTATAGTTGAAGTGTGATTATATTTGATGCAGTTGAAAGTACCAAGTTGGACGTTGGAATAGTTAGTTTCAGGCTGTCATTTAATCCGTAGTGCTTAATTTTGTTAACGGCTTCATTTAGTTGCATTGCATGTTAGCTTAAACTACAAGATAGTCATGAAAGTTTGATCTATTCTCTTTATGAAAAAGAAAAGCTGAAAATAAAACATTACTACCAAATCCCTTATCTTCTTTTCATGTACCGTGGTAATATTCAGGAATTGAGGCACAATTCAGGAATACGAATTACTAATAAACAGCAAAAAGCTAATGTATGCAAATGCTATCATTTGCTCTCAGCTGACATCACGTCTATAATGAACGATAATTAGCTGCATTCAACACGCAGCATAGGAATTACAGTTATTACTGTGAGTTGAAACTTTTGGTGTTCGTCCGAAGCCTGGGCTGTCAGAAGGTCAGAACCGCTATCCCTGCTGATTGGCTAATCTTTCATGTCAATGCCCATGCAAAAAATTGTAGCACCAAATACCAAAGTCATTGTGATCCGCCAATCCTCGCCTAGCCTACGCGGTGAATTTTGACGACACATTTCCTCAAACTCAAACTCAAAGCATTTATTGCAATTAGACCATTACAGGCACTTTTGAATGTCAAAACACAAAAAATAAACTAAGCTACAGTCCCTGTCACAGGGCATAATAACTCGTGAAAGTACTGTAGTTGCCCATTCGAAAGCGTAGATCCTATGGAGAAGAATGGGCAAGAAACTCCATGGACACTCTTTTAAATCAATACGAGTATGTTTTTACAAAATCTTGGTTACATCATACAGAAAAGGCCAGTGTTCCAGCATGTCAATGGGATCGTTATAGACTGATTATTTAAAACTATTCCTTAGTCTGTCTGCCTCGTTAGTCCAGTAGTTGTAAGCGTGACTGCGGATCATGAGGTCCTGGGTTCGAATCCCGGGTCTTGCGAAGTGCTACTGGGTTTTTTCATTTGAAATTTCCCAGTCATGGAGTCTGGCTTTGTGCCCTGTTGATGGCAAAAGGTTCGCCCCCTATTACATGTGGCGAAATGTGGGTGTACTGTAGACACGCCTCTGCCTAACCCTTCAGGGATTACAGGCGTTGTGCTATGTTATGTTACGTGAACTATTAAATGCCCGGCCGTTAGAGAGAAAGACACCTTTGGGTCTTTTTCTTCAGCATGAAAATATACTCGTATCAACACTCATACAAAGCCAACATGTGCCCCTGAAACCAGTTATCTAACCGATAAAAACCCAGAGCACTCTCTTAGGAGACTTTTCAACTTTTGAAATTATCTTCAAGTTTTACGCACTCGGTCTTCTTTTAATGAGATTTCTTCTAAAATTATATTTAGGAGTCTCTAACAACGGAACCCTATTAGAGAACATTTCTTCTTTCAGTTTGCCGCATAAGTTTTGTATTACGATTTTGTTTTGGGAGTGAATAGAGACCCGCGATTTCTTTATTATCTTTTAGATTTTTTTATTTGATTTATGTAGATAGAGATAGTCGATATTATATTAGACGTAAAAGGCGTAAAAAGTAGTGATTGAGGGAAAATTAAAGCTGTTCGTAGTGGTTATTAAGGTGGGTGGTCATTTAAGTAGGTACACCAGGGTAGCCCTCGAAATTCTCCAATCTGCAGTCAGTGTCAGATGTTGATTAAAATATACGACTGATAAAAATATGGCTCTACAGAAGTATAATCATTAAAATCATCAACACAGCCCTCTGAGATCATTTAATCCCATCGAATGACTTTTTCATGAAATAGTCATTCAATGGGATTAAAATAAACGAATGCAAAAAACTTAAGGGCGCACGGGATGACAGCTCAAATTCAAATTTTACCCCCGCTTCCTCAGCCTCTATCCCTCTCGCACAGTCAAGACGTTCCTTTTACGGTGAACTACACTAGTGATGGAAGGATGATAAGTATTAAAAACGTTTTTGAAAAAAAAAATGACTATGGTTTGTTTTATTGACTTTTTTGGCACCGACTAGACTTCCGAAAGTAATGTTATTTTCCACTTTTTTTGTGTTTTTTTTGGAAGTCGGTTATTTTTTTTGCAAAAACGTTTTTATTTTATCCTTTTTAGTTATCGCGTCACACACAAATCCTTGTCATGTATCAATTTCGCAATTTCTTTTACTTGGATGGCATATTTTTTCCAGCTACTTTGATAAACCAAACTGCTCAACCGATTTTGATGAAATTTCTATGGGACCAATCGGGAAGTAGATCCATTCAGATAAAAGAAGAATTTTTCAAATCGGTTCATAAATGACGGAGAACACAAAAAAAAATACAACCGAATTGAGAACCTCCTCGTTATTTTGAAGTCGGTTAAAAACGAATAAACACAATATTAATTTTATTATGAAACCTTCTATTTGTATTCAAAATGATATATATATAAACGTGGTATATAAAAAATAATAAACTAGGAACCTTTATTTCACCATGTCCGTACATCCGTCGGGCTACCTCAGACTGAGGTTTAACCGAGTCTCTTCATTTAATTAAAATTTCATTCAACAGATATTTTTGTTCAGAGTTTTAAGGTTATTTTCACCTTAAATCGCCAGTAACAATTCTATTTTTAAGTCATCTAATTTTTTAGCCAAAGGGTATCGGCTACACTTCAGTTTAGCCGGCTAATCTTAAGTTTATTTTTACAACCATCTTTAGCCGTAACATATATATATAATTTACAAGCTATACATAGACTTTAAATATGAGTAAAATGTGATATACGCACATAATCATTAAAAGACGAAAATATAGAAATTACTGGGCATTAAGAAATTGGAAATGTGAATGGGAAATGTTCCAAGAAGGCTTGTGCATGTGGCATATTGGATGGCAATGCTAATTCTTGAATCAAAAAATAGGCCAACTCTGTGCACGTGAAGAGTCGACCAAACGCCAAAAATATATACATTTTGTCCTACCGGTTATGTGTACTTGTCCCTGCCCCTGTATATACCAAGTATGTTTGGTGTTTATATTAGTTATATTCCAAATTCTTATTTTTTTTATCTATGGAGTCCTCCAATGACGTTCTAAATGCAGAAATTGGACATAAAATATTTATTTGGGTAAATAATATAGATGGCCATTTTTCCAAAAGATTTAGTACTAAGGGGAAAGTACAAAATTGGCACGGATTAAGTCGCAGGCCGGGAGCTACTTTGTTATAATTTTATAAAAATGATTTTCTTGTTATTACAAGTAAAGTACTTAATTCATTTATCTGTAAAATATCTCTCTCGATAATAGGCACGTTTACCTACTAAAATTTTTGACATTGACATACGATTTCTATTTTGCATCATTTCAAAAATGTTTTTTTTCAATGAGAACTACATCATTTGCGAAAAATAAAAACACGGCTGCTTTATTTTTTAATCTAAATGTCATGTTTCATGAATGAATTATTTCTTTAGAACATAAAACGTTGTCAATCGGGTCTGCTGCGCGGAAACAAAGAAACACATCCCCCCTCGTCTGAAGGCCGAGGCCGCACTGACAAGTTGTACATCGGGGTCCTAGCGAGGGCCGGGGAGCAGGGCGGTCCGAGCTGTACCTGGTTTTTAAGCTTGAAGTTTCAGAGGAAATGCTTGTACGAGGAAAACAATGGTTTTAAAAAAAAGCATAACTAAGGGCTTCTGCTTTAGGTCGACTATCCTGAAAAGCTTCATGACCAAATATAGAGTTTTTAATTGAATATTATCAATTTATAATTCATTTTAGAGGTAACTTTGGAGAATTTTTCTATCGAGAAAATGTTATGGAATCGTGTTTTCGAAATAAAGCGTACTTAGAAGTAGTCCTCAACTTTGCTATATATTAATCACAAAGTGAATGCTGCAGTAATATTAAAACGAGAGACATTAAATTTTCCCTTTTTGGGGTTATTCTGGCTCTTAAGAAAATTCGAATTTCGCGGGCTACCTTGGCGCTTGCGTATTAATGCATGATGCTTTTAATGTTCAACAGGGATGATTCAATTTTCAAAAGATTCGAATTTTTATATTTTTATCTTACAAAAAGTAAAGGTTTTTACGTTTACTTTTTGTCTTAAAACTTTCGGAAGTCGGTGACTATTGTTTGTTTCATTGACTTTTTTGTCACCAACTTCCGAAAGTAAAGTTATTTACCATATTTTAGTGTTGTTTTGGAAGTCAATTATTTTTTTGCAAAAATGTTTTTATTTTACCCCTTATCGTATCTCGCACAAATCCTTGTCAAGTATCAATTTCCCAATTTCTTTTGCTGTAATGACATATGATTTCTAGCTATTTTGATTTAAAAACCAAATTACTAAACCGATTTTGATGATATTTATATGGGACCAATTGGAAAGTATATCCTTTCAGATAAAAGAAGATTTTTTTCAAATCGGTTCATAAATGACCGAGAAATGAGGTAACAAACATAAAAAAATACAACCGAATTGAGAACCTCCTCCTTCTTTTGAAGTCGGTTAAAAAGTACAAAAATCATATGACTGTTTTCTCTGACCCTTGACTATCACGAAAACCTTCAAAGGATAAGAGTAAAACACCGCAAAACTTAACTCAAACATTTGATAAGTGAACTCGCCATCAAAAACTACTCTATCGTTCTTTATTTGCGCCAACTTCACGGCGAAGTGCCTCCGCAATGCAAAGAGTTTCAAAAGGTTTAATTCCCATTAGAGAACTGTCGTTTATACAGTTATACAGGGTAATGGAGTTACGTTCCTGGTTCACGGTAAACGGGTTCTTGTAGTTCCGCCACCGAGTTTATGTCAACACAGATAGGGATTAAAACGAAAACATTTTGAAGAAAGTTTTTCTATTGTGCGCTCAAGTTGCTGAGTGTATTATTGTTGTAGAGTTGTTTCGTAATGGTTTCGCTTTTTATTAGGTTGAGCACTTTTACAAATAGATTATTTACACAGCTACATCGTGAATCGTGAATGCGACGAACTTATTTCTGAAAGTACAGCGGTATTGAGCTGTCAGCATCGTCATAAAGAAGCAGGCAGCAAAACCTTTAAAAAAACCTCTGGTTGACAAAGTTTGACGGTTTTTGAGGTTCGAGTTAAAGCATAACATCACGCCTGTAATCCCCAAGAGGTTAGGCAGAGGTGTACCTAAAGGTCTCTTTGTCTTTAAAGGCACGGGGCATTTAATAATTCTGGCTGCTGCTGAGAAATTTCTGGTGGAAAACCCAAGAACACTTTGCCCGACCTGGGAATTGAACCCAGGAGCTCATGCTCAGTATTCGCGCTTGCGGCCTCTAGACCAACGAGGCAGTCAAAGCCTGTTAGGGTTCATTATAACCAGTGATCGGAATAGGTAGAGCTAATGTAGTTTAGAAGAACAGTGCGATCAATCTCTTTGATTCATAAATAACATTATTATTAAATGTACTTAACTGATTCCTAGACATTTCCGAGTTTCAGAAAAAAATATTCAGAAAAAAAATAGTAGTAAGGAAGTCCCCATTTTTCGTTTCTGTTCCTTGAACTTTAGGTACATTAGCTCTACCTATTCCGATCACTGATTATAACACCCCAAATTGTAAGACTTAATTTCGGAATAACTATTCGAAAAATAATGCTGGTGTAAGGGCAAAATGTTATCTAATTGATTTATCTTGACTTACTACGAAACTGAGTAAAGTCTGGTTTGATGAAAATTTGATGGATTTCCTTGGTTTCGTCACAGAAGTTCTAGGAGCAAACTTTTTAATAGGCTTATTGTGAAGAGGGCTCGGAACGAATTTATATTTGACGAAGTCACTATAGAGTTTATACTTAGGTGTTTGTTTATTGATGTTTCCAAAAGGGGTTTAAGATGTTTCGATTTATTTCTATACAAAAAAGATAATCTTTATAATCTTTATTCTGATATAATGTTTTTTTTAGGACTCTAGAGTTCTAGACGTTTCGAACTTTGTTACTTATTGTAATGTATGTGTTTCCGAATGGAGTTATCCATTTTTCATGCATTTGTTAGCATCCCAATAAGCTTATTGTGGTAGTGTGGTGAGAAAGTAAGAAAAATGTGCTGATCCAACCCTTTATACGCCAAGAGGAAGATCCACCCCGAAAAGAAATCCTAACCGCAGCCAATAGGCTCCATTTACCGTGTGCATTACCAAAAAGTTCTAAAATTCCTAATTGCAAAATGCTTAAGAAAGGCAATGTAGACGAAAATCACGATAAACATCAGCATCGAGACGAAAGCTCATTGAAGAAATATGCAAATAAGAACATTACACTCTATTAACTTCGAACTCTGGGACGCTAGTATAAATTCCTACAGTGAAATGAACACTTATAACGTGGGGTAATAACCTTTAGGAAATGCCAACGAAAATTCGTAAAAATTCGCTAGTAAATTTTTGAGTATTTTTTCCCTTCTTTTATTTAGTGCTCGACGATTCATGGCAGCAGTGAATTTCTGTGACACATTACTCTTGGTTCACAGACGATTTGTAATCTTTCTCTCGATATTTTCCCGTAGTGCCCCAGTTTTTATTATTCAGAGGTTATTTAGTGCGGAAGAATGAATAAGTTTAGGGATGTTGTAGTTTTTTTGTCGTTTATTAATATTTTTTATTCGTTTCTTTTATTCAACTTGCCGTGTTAGTCAGTTAGTTTTAGTATGTATTGGTCAAATCTTGCAACTGAATTTCAAACCAGTTGCCACCAACCGATTGAGCTGAAATTTTTTCAATACGAATCCTATATTACTCATAACTGATTGCTAAATACTTGTATTTAAATAAGTTCATGTACCTCCAGTCGTCTAAATAATTACGTTTGTCGAAAACCTGCTTATATCTAAACCCAAGTCACCTTCACGAAGTTATATGAACATTGTAAATAGAATATGTATTCTTAGAAAAGTAGGTGTTGTGGACGAGTTGGGAATATTCTGGTTAAACAAAGTAACCTTCTTGGAAGTTCCTCAGGGACTGGAGAAAAATGTACACACAGGCATTTATTATTCAATGTAATCCTGCCCTAGCATGGGTTTGCTCGCTACGGAAATTGTGTAAAAGAAAAGAATACGGTCACAAAAAACAGATTTAATTTTTTTAAAGCGATCTACAGCCGATCTATGATCGCACGTCGTCGTCCACCGAACTCGGCAGATCGAATTAAGCATAATAGGTAATGTAAAAGAAAGTGAATGCCAACACCTAGCTATCGGACGATATCTGTACAATCAATATACGAGAATAGTTCAGCCGATGACGGCTCATGTGTTGGATAATACAAAGGCAGAATCCTGAATAAATAAAATATTAGGAGGTTAACTTTTAGTCAGTTCTCTGAAATTAACTCCTCGATAAGTACCTATATCCGCTGTCGTTTAGACAGTCATAAAATAAGAGGCAATCCATGCAAAACTAGTGAACTACCATTTGCAAAGTAATTTAAGCAGAATTCATATAAACTGTCGGAACAATCTAATTGTTATGGTAACGGCTGAACGGGTTTCACGATTCATTGAACCATTCACTTTCTGACAGCGATGGGTCAGGGAATTAAATCGGCCTTTCATTGTAATGTAAAAATTGCAAATATATTGAATTTTAATTCAAAGGAGTATAGCAAAGAGTATGTAGACTAGTTTAAAACATTTTACTGAAATAATGATTAGATTTCTAAAGTATTTAAAAAAAAAGTTATACGTACAGGGTGGTCAAGTGTTACGTCTATCGCTTGTAACAATATTTGACCAAGCCGGCTAGTAAACATAGTCGAAGCAATTGCAATGAGCTCGTTTAGAAATAATTTTGTTTTTATAGATTTATTCATTTCAGCTACAGCTTTTGTAATCGTCATAACTTTTCAAACTCAAACTCAAAGCATTTCTTTCAATTAGACCATTACAGGCACTTTTGAATGTCAAAATACAAAAAAGCGAAGCTACGGTCCCAGTCACAGAACATAATAACTTGTCAAATGGAGAAGAATGGGCAAGAAACTCCAAATGTACACTCTTTTAAATCAATATGTTGTTACAAAATCTTAGTTACATTATTCATAATGGTAATTTACGTAGTGGTAGTGTACATAATGAGTAGATATATTATTATATAAAAAATTTATAGCTATAATTTAACAGTCGTAACACTTACGTACTTGTTAACAGCGTGACATAAAATAATACATTTGAGTTTATCAAATGGGCTTATTTTCGGGTAGGGAGACGCCTGGGCTCACCCGACGAAACGTTGAAATTTTGACAAATTACACTTGAGGATTACTCCGAGGGAATATGAAGAAAACCACGCATTCCCACAAATTACTGACTCGTGACAAATGCTCTCGCATATGACCTGCAATTTATCCGGCTCGCTGAGAAATCTAGCTAATGTTGGGCCTGGGAAATAATAATGCTGCAGTAGTAATGAAGACTACATACATAAGAGGAAGTCTGGAAGCGGCGCCGGTGACTGAAAAGTTGTGCAGTAATCGATTATCGTGGTATGGACATGTTATGCGGAGGAATGAGGAAAATATAGTGTGAAAAATGTTGATGTAAGAGCATGAATGAGCGAGCATGTATAGCTATAACAGTGGAGGAAGACCAAAGAAACGATGGATGGACTGTGTGAAAGATGATATGGTTAGAAAGGAGGTGACGTATAATAGAGAAGTATGGAAGAAGAAGACATGCTGACCACAAATAAATTGGGATAAAGGCAGGAGACTGATGATAACAATGAAGGTACCCTGGAATAAAGATGAAGGAAATATTTTCGAGTTCCTGATGTTATAATTTTATTAACATACATACATAAACTCATGCCTGTTTTCCCATGGGGTTAGGCAGAAACCATAGAACGCCACCCGCTACGATACTTACGTACTCCTTTTGCCTCGCCCACGTTCATACAACTCGTCATACACGTAGGCCGGTTGCGAGTGCTACGCACCTGACCTTTCTGGAGAATATTTCTTGATTGTAATAACTTCATACATCAGCTGCCTAGCCTTTTCCCAACTATGTTGGGGTCGGCTTCCAGTCTAACCGGATGCAGCTGAAATACTTGTACTTTAAGTGGAGCGACTGCCTTTCTGACCTCCACAACCCAGTTAGTACTGGGTAATACGATACCCCTTAGTAAGACTGGTTGTCAGACTTTCGGGACACTGACTACCCATAACGACTATCAAAGTTCTACAAATGACAGCCAGAACCAACGGCTTAACGTGCTTTCCGAGGCACGGAGGAAACTCGGTATGTAATGGCTGGTCACCCATCGACGGACCAACCCAGGCAAGCGCGGCATAACCTGACGACCGACCAGAGCGGCTGTTATTATTTAGCCACGAGCTCTAACTTCATACCTGTATTATTAGAAAGGAAGGACAGAGGTGTTCAGTAGGCTGCAAACACTACTACTACACCTTTTATTTCGCCAGTAATTTAAGTAAGTAATAGTGTTGAAGCTAAACTTGCACAAATTCAGATTATGATTATGCAAGGTTATTTAAAAGTCATTAGCATTCTGCTTAACCTGGGAATAAAACGCAGGAACCAAAAATGTATTCGAAGAGTCAGACCTTTAATCTACCGGGGGTGACTAAACTAGGATAATAGAAACAATGGAAATACCTTTGTTAATACCTCTTTTATTTTGTCAGTAGTGAACTTAATTTACTTTCTTTACAAAAAGATGCAATAATAATCTCAAATTAATAATAAATAATAAAACATTAATATG
This sequence comes from Standfussiana lucernea, assembly GCA_964057025.1. Classification (NCBI taxonomy): domain Eukaryota; kingdom Metazoa; phylum Arthropoda; class Insecta; order Lepidoptera; family Noctuidae; genus Standfussiana; species Standfussiana lucernea. The sequence goes on along the minus strand of OZ059797.1, from coordinate 6,903,873 downwards.
AAAATATTATAGTAATTTAATATTTAAAGTAAAATAAGGAAGCTACTGACAAAATAAACGAGGTAATAACAAAGGTATTTCCATTGTTTCTTTTATCCTAGTTTAGTCACCCCCGGTAGATTAAAGGTCTGACTCTTCGAATACATTTTAATGAAGACAGAAAATATGTGCAAAAAAAAAACTAGATTGGTTCAGTTTATGTTCAGCGATATCACTACGGGTACCTATTACATTAGATATATTTATGATGTACCCATAGTTATGAATTCATGTGGTTTTAGTGGGTTTACCTGAACCAATTAGGTAGTGTGTACATAGTAAAGGAATTTTCCACATTGTGAAATTGCTAACATGATTGTGTAATTTAGATTGTATTAATGGATGACTGAATAAACTGCCGGAATACATTTTGGAGGTCTACTCTCCGTTTTCACTAACTTAAACATAGGGTCCAAGAGCATCCTTTTATCCAGGCATTCATTAAGGTGACATCAAAGACATTCAAATATTTACGAGCGTTAGACTAACAAGACGAATCGAAATCGAATCGTAATTCAATACTTGTACTACATAGTAACAATTCGGTCTGTCTAGTGTTACACGCCCGCTTGTAACACTCGTGTGTCAAAATACAAAATGTTAGGGATCCAAATTTATGCATGACTATTCCCAATGTCCAATCTATGATTCTTTTTAAATTACATATGTCACACATAAAAAGTGTATTCATTTTATTTGTTAGAAAATTTCATTCGATTTCGTGCATGCACCGATAAGGGATGAGCGAGCTGGCTTCCTTTCGCGTAAAATCTCGTAATACTAAGCCAAGAAATCTTTGGTTTTATAGCGTAAACAAAGAGCTTTTACTGCTATCTAAGATTTCTCAGATCCTGTGATCTTATAGTGCTGTATTTTGAGCTATAAATTCGACATCCTCTCTTAAGTATTAGGGTTGACTGAAGCATCGTATAGGGTGTTATTCTGACGGATGAATCTTACTTGTAAAACCAAACACGAGCGGGTGCTCTAAGCGTATCTAAAAAACCTCGAACTTTGAATTAAAAATACAAATGTTCCTAAAAGATTTTAGTTAAATTGTTTGCAACAAGCACAATCAGTATCATCCACTGATATGACTAAATTATTAAATATTATGACTATATTACATGTGAAACCATTATCTTTAGTTTTAAAATGGACATATTTACGTTACTTTAACACTGCGCCCGTGCTAGGGCCTCCGTTCATGAGGTGTAAAGTGCTATTTGTACAGTGCATAGTAGATAATAATACATCTCGTCTTCAGTCATCCTTAATGTTAAGTATTTTTATAATAAAATTATATTCTACCCGTTATCAAATTATGAAATAATATACAAAGTACCTAATAGTTACGGGTTTTAAAAGCGCGCCACTTCAAAGAATCTTTTAATATCAATATTGCACCGAAGCACTAATTAGTGACAGCGGCAAACTTGTTTCAAGTAAATTACTTCGAACCTAAAATGAATTCAGCACCAGAATCTATAGGTGCCTGTTCCTTTTTGATACCAACTGTTACGCCAAAAAGGCGACTTGTCAATGCTAGCGTTATGAAAAGGAGCTTTACTGCATTATCATCTAAAAAGGAGCGCAACCATTACATATCCCCGAAAGGAGATAAATATTTTATGTCATAATTCATCTGGGCTATAAAAAAGGGTGAGCGTAGACCGGCGCACAGTTACGAAATGATTTTGTTTCGCCCGTTGGGAATATCTTGGTATCTACACTATGTACATGGGAATGTCGATCTTTCCTTTAATCTACGAAATAAAAATATTCCCCAGCTTCGTAACAAAGTCGTGATTTGAACACCGACGTATTTTCTTCGTGCTAACGGATGTTTTATAAGGTTTCCGTTTTATGTGTTTCGCTTTGTTACTTTTTGTCTGCAATGCAGAACTGTCGCTTTGTTTTAAAGAAAATGGTAAACGATTTTTAGATTGCTTAATTTTTTTGGGGTTAATTTGCATGCACACAGAATTACCGACTTTCAAGTTTGTTGCAGTATAAAAATAAGGTTTTTGTGTGAGTAACTTGAGCTATAAAACTAAATGATACCGTATTTTAAGCTAATCTGCAAAGTAAAATACTGGTAAAGAACATAAATACCCAGTACAAAGCTAAAGAAGTGTTTTAAGTATATCCAATGTACCGCTGTAAGTTATAAAGCGATTCAAAGCTTCCCGACGCAGTACTCTAAACCCATTATCAAAACTTCCGTACGTGTCCCACACAGAGTAAACAAAAGACGTCTATAGCCGTAAACAAAGACGCTCATAACGTGAGTAATTTTATGAATTTTCCATTAATTCAATAGTATAATTGGAAAAGTTTGACCGCAAAACGAGGGGTGGCCAAAGGAAGAACTATAAAATTGCAGTTAACGGAAGCTGAACGACTTCTCAATACCATTATTCTGAAATACGATCTAATTGAGTGGCCTGGCCCTGCCCTTCGGAGACAATAATGGGACTAGGTCCCCGAGCTAAATTGCCTCGTGGTGATTGCTAATTTACTTATTACAAACGATCTTGTCTTTAATTAACCGTTCATTGGACGGAACTCAAAGTAATTACCTCTCATACTACCTATCGAACTTCAATCTACAAAGCGGAGAGTGAATAGTAGCTGTACCTTTTTCAAGACTGGAAGAAAAGGCGATATCTTTGACTTGCGATACAGAAAAATTATGGAGGAATTTTTTCAATACAATTCAAACAGGGTAAGCCAGCCAATTAACCTAACAGAAACCTTATTATTTTACATAACATAACATCATGCCCGTAATCCACGAAGAGGTAGGAAAGATCTGTTATCAGATGCATAACGTTTTGTTGATTTCTGTCATTCCTTCGGCATCTTTCACATGGAGTGGGACGTCTGAACACAAAATAAATTGAAAATGGAAAACGAATCCGTTAATGAACCCAATTAAAAAAAAAACATCTTTCACTAATGAACGTTAATTTCTATGTAATTTTATTACTGACGTAGTAATGTAAATTAATACAAGTTCACTTGAGCGAACTAGGCACTACTTGTGTTATGAATTTTGATACCGTATGAACCTAACTTGAATACTTAGACTATTCTTCGTAGTAATATTTCATCATCATTTCATGCTCTAGTTTATTTCTCCTGTAAAAAAAAAACACAAAAAATGGCGCAAAATATCGACATTTACCTTGTAATATCAACTTTTTTGATTTACCGTCGAATTGAAACAGACCGATCAGTAGTATTACACATTTATAAGACTGGCCACAAAGAAGACATAATATATATATAAAAAAAAAAATATAGACTCAACTTTTACTTTACATTAATTTTTAAGTTACGGTCCATTTTAATTATTAGTTATCTTAAAAATATACGTATAAGAACAACATTACAGAAATGGAGGCGAAAAAGTAGAGCACTATTTTATTTTATTTATTAAAAATTTATAATGCCAGTAGACTACATTTTTGTTTGAAGTTGATAATATTAAATTACAATCGAACTAAAAGTAATTTGCAACGGGTACTTAAGAATAAGAGCTTTTTGTTTTTTAATTCTATTTAAATTAGAAATGAGATAGTTAGAAGGCATAAAATGTTGAGCATCATTTTATTTTCGTAAGTCTGTTCATTAACTAATTTATTTGCTTTTTATAAAAAATAGAACACTTTCTAGAAAAGAACTATTTGAAAAAACATAAGGACCTGTTTGTGTAATTCATATTGATCTGACTGTATATTTATTTATGCATTGCATTTATACAAGGTGGCGCCGACAATACGACAGTAAATTAAAACACTGGTTATACTAGTTCATTGGAATAATTTTAAACTGTCAAAGAAATTTTAATATCGAAATAAAAAAAAAAATCAAACAAACTAATAGTAATAAACTGTTAAAAAACAGAACATCATTTATAATGATTGGTATACTAATCTTAGTTATAATTTGCACTAATTCACATGTATAAATAAAATTTAAGGAACGAATTTGCCGAAGGTTTTTGAAGTAGCGAGTTGGGAACATGTGTTTAGTGTTTATACCGATGTGAGGGTCGTTAACCTGTCGGTGCTAGCCTAACTATCTACATCATGTAGAAAATGCTGAACATGAAAAATAATGTCCTGTGACTAAACTACTGGATAGATTCGATTGATTTTTTGTATGCAGACTGGGGACGTCATGAGATATAAGCAGTTTAATTTATTGTCATATTGTCGGCGCCATCCTGTATATAACGAAATAAGTTTACTTGAATTATTTTTAATATTTGTGTGGTATTAGCAGTACACCTCTGACTACCCCTAGTTTATATTTTTAAGTTCGTACAGTCCATCCAAAGGTTGTCTAGAAGATATCACCATCAGCGGTAAGACCGCCACTGAAACTGAACTATTCTTACCCGTTTTTTTTTTATTGAAACAAAACTGTTATTTGAAATCTTTGAAAAACTGAAAGAAAAAACCTTCCGTCTCAGAAAAAATCCTATGTTTGAGCAGTGAATGTATGAAATAAATGCAAGTAAAGTGAACGTAGAGAATGCAGTAGGTAATAGTATCGGTATTCGTGTAATTGTTCGGTTGCAAGCTGAAGTTGGATTGTGGCTGCACAGACCACGGCTCTGTCTTTGTTTTGTTTCTGTCGAGTGTTAGTTTAATGGATGAATCGATCGCGCAAAACGTTTTTGTCAAACTGATTCACACTGTTGTCTAACCGAGTTTAACTTTGGAGGTAGTAAGAAATAGACTGTTAAATACGTACATCATCAACATCTGCCTAGCTTTTTCTTAACTATGTTGGGGTCGGCTGCCAGTCTTACCGGATTCAGTTGGATACCAGTATTTTACATGGAGCGACTGTTTGTCTGTCCTCCACAACCCAGTTAGTACTGGGTACGATACTACTTGGTAAAACTGGTTGTCATACTTTTGGGCTTCTGACTATATGTAACAACTGTTATACAGGGTGGTGCGACAATACGACAATAAATGTAAACACTGGTAATACTAGTTCATAGGAATATTATTAAACTATCTAAAAAATCGATACGAGAAGAAGCCGTTGCCTCTATTAAATCTAGTTATTTCAATTTCACCTTGTTTGTTTATAAATAAGATATTGACGAAACTTTATGTCTTCAATATCGATTTAATTAAGATAAACAACGCACCCTTCCCAATAAAGAAGACGTTATTCTCTGCATCTGCAGTTTTTGTAATAAATCGCTCTTAACGGTTCAATTTAATGGAAGCTCGACAGGATTCTCTTCGCCGTAAATCTGTGTCGGCGAGGCTCGGAGACCGCACCGGGTCTTTTGTCACTTGTCCACAAGCGTCTTCTACTCCACCGCCTCACTGAGTACAGGGAATTCAGCAGTATTGTCCGTACAACTTCTTGTAAGATGTCGGTGAGATTGACTCCGGTTCCTGAAATATCATGTCTTTGTTCTGGGTAGACTGGTGGCCTGTGTTGTTCATTCTGACAGCTAGAGTAACATCATAAATATTCTCTTGGAAATTGACTGGAGATTTGGCTACAGATAGAAAAATGTAGTAAGTAAATAGTGCTAAACTTACATATTTGATATATGTTAATTGGTTAAAATCCCTCGTAAATCCTTACCAATTCAATACCTAACCTAGTAACTTTATTGTATTGTTAAAAATCTAGAAGTGCAATGAAAATTTTAATTTGAAAGTCAGTAGTTCTTCTATATAACCAAATCTAGCCAACTACGAGTAAAAGGAAAACAGCGATAAAAATATCTGTAATGAACTTGCATTTCTGCGGTCCTAGAATTCATGCAAGCGTAATCTTCTATCCCAAAGTTTCCTGCGTTCGGTTTCAAGCGAACCGATTTACATAGTATTGGAACACTCAGACTTCTTGGTCCAACTGTGAGCATAAAAACAAGTTTCTGCCAAACTTAGACTACTGTTACCGAATGCTTTATGGAAAGACAATGCGGGGTACAAAATGTTCGTTAATCACCGTGAATAGCGATCGAAGTTCCTTTAATACAGCATGGACTGGATTTAGTACGAATTTATTGTTTATTCAAATCTCTAAGCTCTTAAACCCATTATTGCTTAATAGTAGAGCCTTTGAAAAATTAAGACAATTAGGATTAAGTCGTAAGTGAAAAGTGGTTTTATTTCTTTGAAATTGCTTTGTTCTAAAGATAATTTTGGCTCATAATCAAATCCGAGTCGAGTTCTTGGTTTAAATTGACAGTTTTTATTGATACAAACCTCCATGGACCATTGGGAGCACTGAACTGAAACCTACATGATAACGAACCAGAAAACTAATTCCCCAGGACATTGGCCTGTCATTATTAGTCTAATTTAGAACAATATCGTTGTAACCTGTCATGAATAGGGTTGGCTATTATGTCGAGGTTTCTCATGAGTTAGTCCTTGTTCTGATATAACAGACCTTTACCCAAAGGGTCGTTATTGGACATGAAAATTATAGAGAACAAGGATTTGGATAGGACAAATTTTATCACAGTCGATTATTTATTTGGTTACGTAAATCTTCTTTAGAATTATTCATTGTCACCTTGGTCTAAAAGAAGGAACTTTGGTAAACGGTACCTGATATATGCTTCAACGTCTTTTCTTTAGTCTTTGTCCCAATAGTTTCAAACCTTTCAGCTGCGAACAAGAGTAGTTTGACTTTTACATAACTTTTAGGGTTCCGCAGTCAACAAGGAAACCCTAGTTTCGTTTATAGTCGAACAAATTATAAAATGTTTTTGAATAACATGTCTCATAAGGAATGTATGAGAGATCGTGTTTTTCAGCTGCAATATAATTTTTTTTTTTGGATATTATATCTAATTATTCAACCACGATTTAAATTTATTGAGCCACGATTCAAATAAAAGAATACCTACACATTTAATTAGCTACAAGAACATTTCAATTACCTACTTTTTATCGTCTGCTAAATAAGGTTCAAATTCATTTATTAAGTTTTCAAAATCAAGACGGTTGACTTAAGCTTAGAAGTGAGGTCCATACGTTTCAGATTGAAGTAGTCTCAGTTGCGAATAACATTACGGGATCAAAGGGCGGGCCGACTGCTTGCCCCGTTCTCTGTGACCTAAACGTTATAGGTCTAGGTACGTTGCTAGTATATAAAGATGTTACTTTAGTGTTTGCTAGTCTTTCCGATGTCTATGTGTTCCTTTAGGAAAATAAAACGGTAGGTAAGGTAGCTTTTCACCGTGTTAGTTTCATTTTAAATGTTCCACTTAATCACTATTTTTAGTAGAGGGTTACAAAAGCAAGATTTAATTATTGATTCATAATTACTTTATTATTTTGTCGATGAACTGATGACTGCCAGCAAGAAGCTATAGGGTAAGTAAATGTTTTCAGTAAGTATTCGTATTAAACGCGAAAGTTTATATGTATGGATGTTTTTAGTCACGCAACAACTACAGAACGGATTTGGGTGAAATTTGGTACACAGTTATTTTATAACCTGGATTAACATATAGGATACTTTTTATCCCTGTGTACGATCCCGTGGGACAATAACCGAAATCCCCGCGGGCAAAGTCGCGGGCATAAGCTAGTTCAAATATAAGTTGCAAAATGATTGCTCAAATTACTGATTCAAGTACATGACTTCACTCCAAGATTCATCTTTTCCTTCAGCTACTAATGAGCCCAGAGAAATGTAACTAAAAATATGAAATTCTTTTACAAACTCAGCGAATATATTGTACTTAGACGTAAGGATGTGTAATCTGAGACCCGCAATTTGCACTTAAATTACAATTTTTCGGTTATATGAGTTTCCATACGGGCGGGGGAAAAATACGAGCGAACTTCAGAAATGGATAAATACTTTTTAGAGCTTTTCTGATTAGAGTAACGTCAAAGTAGTTTTTTGATTTATTTTAAAAAAATCTTTTTTTTTAAGAATGTTACTTAGTTTTATGGTTTGCATTAAATAAAGTAATATAATTTTGTTGCTGGTATGGTACACCGAGAATGGGCGTTTCTCCATTTAAAGTTGTGCTCAATTGTAAAAGTATCGGCATTGTAATATTTTTGCGACGCAAACTTTGGAAGAAATGAACTACTTTATTCTTTTATTGCTTGCTATAATAGTCTAGAAAGTAGTGATTAACGGTTTTCAAAAATATGCTATGAAACATTATAATTGCCTACAGAATAGGTCATGATGCTGTCTATCTACAACCTTAAAAGCACACAATTTATGAGCTTTTGCGATGCTGAACAGTTAATTGCAAAATTCATCAACATCCCTTTAATTTCGACAACCCTCAACTGAACCCCGACACATAAAATAAAATAGCAATTATAAAAGACCTCTTTGACGTTGAAACTCACAATAATCATCAGCAGTTGACAACCCTAACCGCAAGGCACGCGCGAAATTCGTTAATCAGCGCCGCCGAAGCCGACCGAATGCCAATCAGAGCGCGTCCTCAATGCTGCTTGTCCGCACTGTCGTTTTTCCCCAACATCCTCTTTTGTAACGCGCGTATTGTCAACCCTACACTCGGGGATCCGTTATACAGGATGAGTGGTATTTTATTTGGGCAATATTAGCTATCTCAGTTTTGCAGAAGGGTTATTGTCATGGATTTTAGTGGATGAACGTTTTGGTTAAGGGTAGGCTTGTTTTTTTGTGAACTAGATTAAAACGTTTTTAAATAGAAATAGTGCAATATCCCCGTTTAGCGTTTTACTTTAGGATCGTAATAATTGATTTAAACTGCGTGAGTCATGTTTAGTAGTAAACACTCTATTTGTTCACTCTTGTTATATCTATCGAAAGAAACCTGACAATATGTTGAATCATGACCTACTTGATCCCGTATCGTTTGCCAAACCCTACTATAGCATTTCGAAGAAATCACCTTGAAGCCCGCCATTGACGATAGGTTATGCATCCATACATGAACGTGGGTAGGGAAAAATTGTACAGTTATTCTTGGGGAACCCAGTTTTGCAAGAAGGTTTTACATGCACATTTTAAACTGTAATGCATAAACTAGCGTGTATAGTATGACCACTTTAAGTGTGCCGTTCAAGGTGGCGTTGCTTGTCAAGAAAATTTGCATCGATATGTCTTTGGTACATTTATTTTAGTTCTGTGTTTTCCCGCCTGCACAGATAAGTTGGTTGAAGTGTATACCTTTAGTTTGCTAAAGGTCAAATATTCAATTCGTAATAAATTAATAAACGAAAAAGCTAAAGCCCAAGTGGCAAGATGGCAAGGCGGTGGGCCAAGCTTCATAGCTTGGCCCACCGCCGCCAAGTTGCATGCTTGTCAGTCTTTTTACTTCGGCGAGTGTGCACAAGAGCTCCACGGGCTCACTCCACCATCTCCCTTCTTCCATCGGGAGTGCAGACGTACTGCAGGTTTTGTTTTTTTAAGTTACTCCACATTAGGAATTTCTCCCGTACCGTGGGCGCGTTTACAAACATTTAAGCTTACATACACAAACAACCAGACCCGGAACCACTATCTGTAGACCAGACAAATATTAAAGGTTAGGTTATCACCTATACGTTGTCGATGTACCACACATTCGCACGAAGCGCTTTACTACATATTATTTTATCATGTGCGCTGCTAAGGAGTGGATTTTCCTGCCTGTTCCCGAGTTCATATGACCCCAATCTATTTAAGTTGCGAGTTGATAGGCTTCTTTCGGATTAATCAACTCAAATTATTAATAGTTCACGTATATAGTTCGGTAGGTATCTACATAGGTACAGCTACACGGAATATTGTACAGCATAAGATAAGCATTACTACGGCAGGACAAAACATTTCAACTATCTGGACCACAAACTACGAATATCTAAGCACTAGAATTAGCAAAATTACAGTTTTACTGAACAATGTAAACATAAAAGTATGTTATGTACTTTATCTTTTCACTGGTGTAATTTTAAGGGACTGTTTTGTTTGTTGCCCTTAATTTTGATACTACTAATTTATACTCCTGACGTAGTATTTAAGGGCCTTATTTGTTTAAACTCGTGATAAGTATAGGTAACAAATAGCATATACATAACATCACGTCTGTTATATTCCCCAAATAGTTAGGCAGAGGTGCACCTAATAGTACACCCACATTACGCAGACCAGATAGTGCCGGCACTATAGTAAGCGCCAGATAAACGTGGAATAAAGTTCATTGCCCTTTCCTTAATTTCTCTGCGTATGTACGCGGACAATAAATTATAAATCGGTTTTCATTACTAAAAAAAACTTTTTTGCAAAAAAAAAACCGACTTCCAAAGAAAACACTAAAAAAGTGGAAAATAACTTTACTTTCGGAAGTCGGTGACTATTGTTTGTTTCATTGACTTTTTTGCCACCGACTTCCGAAAGTAAAGTTATTTTCCACTTTTTTAGTGTTTTCTTTGGAAGTCGGTTTTTTTTTTGCAAAAAAGTTTTTATTTTACCCTTTTTAGTTATCGCATCACACACAAATCCTTGGCAAGTATCAATTTCGCAATTTCTTTTACTTGGATGACATATTGTTTCCAGCTATTTTGATTTCAAAACCAAACTACTGAACCGATTTCGATGAAATTTCTATGGGACCAATCGGGAAGTAGATCCATTCAGATAAAAGAAGAATTTTTCAAATCGGTTCATAAATGACGAAGATATGAGGTAACAAACACAAAAATTTCCAGCTATTTTCATTTCAAAACCAAACTGCTGAACCGATTTTGATGAAATTTCTATGGGACCAATCGGAAAGTAGATCCATTCAGATAAAAGAAGAATTTTTCAAATCGGTTCATAAATGACGGAGATATGAGGTAACAAACACAAAAAAAAAAAACAAAAAAAAAAAAAACATACAACCGAATTGAGAACCTCCTCCTTTTTTAGAAGTCGGTTAAAAAAGGAAAGGATCATGATACATGTCGATTCAGGACAGCTTTATGTCATTATTATTGTTTTCGGAATTAAGTATGTCAATAAATGTATGTGGGTCAATGACCATTATTCCACGTTTATCTACGCACGTTCATCTACGTTTATCTGGCGCTTACTATAGTTGTCGCTAACAAGCCGACCAAACGTAGGTATTTTCTTATTTGTTAAATAACTATCGTGAAACCAATAGAAGAAAAATACCGCTGCCGTTGAAGTTGTGACGTCGCGTTCGGGAATGAAACCGCAGGGGCGTTGTCGCTTGCGGTTTTTATCAACTGCAACGCCGCCGACGCTTGCGGTCTATCTTCAACTTCGGAAGTGTACTTTAAGTGGGTACATACGCGTAGTTCTTCTTTTTCTTCAACTTTTGGCCAACCAATCTCCCCACTTTTGGCGGTAACACGCGTAGTTACTGGTAATTATCTATACTAATATAAAGAGGTCAGGTTGGTAAGTTTGGACGCAATAGAAAACCTTAGAAACTCCTCATCCGATTAAAAAAAAAACTTTCACTGATATACTATTGCTAGTTACTATTGTTAGTCTAATTGTCATCGGATATGTCAAAAGTTAAAACTTAAAACTTCACGCTGACGAAGTCGCGGGCCAAACCTGGTGAATTTATAAAAAAAACGGAGTCATTAAAATTACCTCATCAAGAAGTTTCGCCACGTAAACTACAAAGGCCCTGTAGACAGCTAATCAACTATAAAGTTCGTAAGCAAAATAAGAGCATTTGAGCATGACATAATATCTCTCTAAACAATCACAGATATCGCTTCAGTTGGCCACGGGTTTTGTGGTGGCTATAATTAATATTCTATATAGATAGGTTCTTATATATAGCTGCTATTGCTGCCTTCTAACTTTAGTTCCACTCAGGTTATTGCTAGATTGGATGGGGTGATTAATAACGGCTAAGTTCGCACAGTAAGCTTGCCTCACCATCTGCCTTGCCTCTCAACTATGTTGTGGTTGGCTTCCAACCAGATGCAGCTGTATACCAGTATTTTTACATGGAGCGACTGCCTATCTGACCTCCACAACCCAGTTAGTACTGGGTAATACGATACCCCTTGCTTATCTGTGTAACCTTTAGCGCTTACCAAGGAGTAAGAACTATAAATCACACATAGGGGTATCGACACAACACATAATATAATTCTGTAGTAACACAGTAGTAGTAGTAGTATGACAGTACCCTTACTTAAGTATGCCAACCAATTATTATTCAAAAATTCAAAATTGTTTATTTCTTCACCCAAATTACATAATTAGTTTGTGATTGGAGCCTTCTTTTAAGCAAACAATGCCTGTATTAGAAAGCTCCGCTCTTCCATAACAAAAAGAGAAAAATAATTATAACAAATTTATCATATTTATGGAGACAAAATTAGCACAAGAATAGATTATGTGTGTGTGAGTGTGTGTGTGCTTGGGTATGTGTGTGTGTGCTTGGGTATGTGTGTGTGTGCTTGGGTATGTGTGTGTGTGCTTGGGTATGTGTGTGTGTGCATGTGTATGTGTGTTTTTGTGTATGCGTATGTATGTGTGGGTTTATGTCCCTGTGTGAGAGTTTATGCTGTGGGTTTCAAGAGCTCTTCCGTTTCCTCATAGGTAAGTGGTTTGATCCATTTCAGTGTAATTTTTTTGCATTATGGAGTTTCGTATTGACGATTATTGTTACTATTTCATATTTCTTCTTAGCGTGTCTATCTATCTTTTTAACCTGAGTCCATATAAAAAGAGATTAAATGGATTATCGGAAATTGTTGTAGCCAATTATTGTGGCCAAAGCTAGTTTTAATACTTAAATTATCGCATTAGCTCTTAGGAATTTATTCTCATGGAATTTCTGGGTCATTTGATTCATTTTAAGTTAAAGAAAAAAATTATACGTATTCATTTGAAATAAAGTAAAGTTTTAAGAACAGCCTTTCTTCTGAAGTCAAGTGTAGAAATCAATTAAATATAATAATAATGCAAACAATTTCTAGGTACTTATTTCATCTGAACATAAATAAATGGCTGGTGTAGTTAAGTATTTTAATTTCAATGGACGATTTTGATCAACTTCTCTTCACTTCAGCTCAAAAGACAAGCAACCTAACTGCTGTTCGCTTGCTAAATGGTAAACACTTTATGAACGTCAACGTGAAAACCTTTATACTTTATGAGTGGGGAAACGATGGAGCATAAAATTTCAAGCATAGGCAACAACATTTATAGTTTAAAGCAAACCGTTATATTTATTGTGACAATATTAATACTAATAAAACAGTGAAGTACTTCACTGGATTATTATTAATATTGGTACAAGAGTACTCGACCGGCTTGAGGGTTAGTAACGTTAATTTCAAGTTATGAAGTGAAATATTTCGTAATCAAAAGATCTCAGAATATAATAAACTTTGTTTACTGAACTTGTTAATGTTGTCCGAGTTCGAAAATGTTCTAAATCATAAAATATTGAACACACTTTCAGTTTTCAAAAACATTTTCCTGTCGGAGCGCTTCTGATAAATGCTAATCTCTATAAGTGAACAAGGACTCTTTTGTGACCACTTTCAATAAATTATCGGAAAAATACGATCATAAAACAAAAGAGTAGTAAAACAGTATCTAATGGAGCGGGGTTTAATCCTATTGGGGCTGTTCGAGATATGGCCGCGACGAATAATGGATTGGCCGATCTCCGGGAAAAACTGGTGAAACTTCAGTACGTAATATTTGTTGCCATACTGGCCGAAGAATAAAAGAAAAACAGGTCTGACTTTTTATTGGGTATTAGCTTTTTACGACTTGTATTGTAGTGCTTCGATGCCTAATTTGTTTAGTTATGTCATGAATTTTCTTGAACGTTATATCTCTTTGGCTTCACGGACCCAATCCCCAGGAGTACCTAATCTATACTAATATTATAAAGCTGAAGAGTCTGTGTGTTTGTTTGTTTAGTAGAACGCGCTAATCTCAGAAACTACTGGTTCGAATTGAAAAATTATGTTAGTGTCGGATAGCCCATTTATCGAGGAAGGCTATAGGCTATATAACACCACGCTGCGACCAATAGGAGCGGAGCATCCATTAAAAATGTTACGCAGACGAAGTTGCGCAGGACAGTTAGTATTCGATATATTGCAAAAAGAGAACAGGTAGGTTTACTACATGCGGCATTTCATAATTTTACCGGACTTTTATTTGTATCCGGATTAGCACACGCGCGCGTATCTGCTTTTATTGCTATGTAAAGGACATGTGAAGCTTCAAAGCGTCCAATTGTCCTGTCCTGACGGTGTCGTGAGCATGTATCAATGTGGGCGCTATACAGGACAATCTAACCCTGCCTCAACACGTTAACTGGCCAAACAAAGCCAATGAGTTACGTCTGACCAACTCCTTTTAACCATCCCAATTGCTTTGCTGGGTCACTGGTAAATCCAGGTTAGATAATTGTCTCGATGTAGAGGGTAGGCAATGTCCTTTGTCAACCTAGTTACAAAACATTTTGCATTTATGTTGTCCCTTGACAGAAATGGCATGATGCTGTCAACCGTATATCAGTAGTACCTTGCACAGCGGAAACCACGTTCAATCATAATCATTTTATTTGCAATAAGTATTGGACACTTTGGTCTCAAATTCAGTAGTTCTAGTTCCTAATACATAGTCAGATATTATACATACATGTAAAACTTTACAATATATTTAATGCTAGAGTATACGTTCGTTACAATACATTCAACACTATAGTTACGATATAAAGGCGATGTCGATGTCAAATTGTTATTATCGAATATGTTAAATTGTGAAACTCTAATATAAGGTAAACTGACTGAACTTTCAGGGCGAAAATATGGCAAACCGTGTTCTATAAAAGGTTCGGGTTGTCCTGTATCCAGAATAAAGTATCGCGTTTTAGTCTCTGACACTCTGTGACAGTATCTTTCTAAATCTCGATATGCAATAGTAATGCTCTACTGTATATTTTTCCTCTGGAGTCCCCTGACTGGGATAGTAAAACATTAGGTTTTATGACATGTTTGATGGTAGCGCATGGCCATAGTGACGGGAAACGATGGCCATGCATCTATGCACTTCGAGGAAACTGATGTTTGTCTTGTTCTCACAGTTGACAAAGTACGTTTGACGAAGTCCTTGAGAACTTGATGTATAGCTATGGCATTAATGTAAAAAAGACATGCCAGAGTCAAAGAATGTTTCTTGGCGCCTCCAAACTGTGTTACAGTAGATTTTTGAGAACTTGGACTGTTGTTCGTCATATGAACAGATCAAAAAAAAATTGCTTTTACCGACGTTTGATTAATTATTGTTAAGTACTTACTTCGAAAGCCAACATTTTTTTTTTGTTTTCCCCAATTCGTTTTTATACACAAAAAAAACCGCAGAATATCGCTTTAATTTTCTACAATGTAACTAAAAAGTGAGTGACACACACTGTACAAATATTTTGTGGACAAACAATGTTTTTTATGGACATTATGGTAGCGATATGGACAATGTCACAGTTTGCCGGGCGGGGACGGCTCCATTTTAGATAAGGAGGCCGGGGATAGGAGTAATATCGATATAGTAAGCCGAAAGCCGGGCAAATATTCCCGAGGATGTGTTGATGGTTATATGTGCAAACAATTTCAGTAACGCAAAAAATACTTCGTCATCGTCAGGTAACAGAACTTATATTGGAGTATCATCAAGAAGTCAAATTCACAGAGGTTAAATTACCCTAGAATCACGATAAGAGACATATTGTTCACCTAAACAGTTTGCTGACTTGGTAATGTATGTCAGTGAAAGTATAATATAGGATGCATCTACTCTTTATCGTTTCGCAGAAGTTTGAAGTCAAGCGGAGGAACTAGTTACCAACTTGGTCGTAGCTACTGACTAGTAACATGTCACTAAGTAAGTATCTTCATGGTTAAGCAGGGTCAATTAATCAGGCGTCGAACGTTCGCCAGTGTTTGATACTTGACGTAAATGTGGGTAGTTTATTATGAAATACACACATCAAAAGTGTCTAGGGATCAAGCATTTTTATGCGGATTTCTTGAGATTGAGATGTGGCTTTGTAATAAATTTATGATTTTATAAATTTATATGGATCCTTTTTGGTGCATTTCATAATTTGAATCAGGAACTCTCAATCAAATTCGAGTAAAAGATGAAAATAAGCTGTCAATATTTTCCCTATAAAAACATACAACGCATTGAAGACAATATTAGTGCTACTGTTTCCCTACTACTGATTAAAACCAACGTTATTATGGAGCGGCGACGTCATTTAAGCAGGGAAGAAATGCTCAGAGCCGTGGGAATGATAGAAGCTGGTTCCCGGCAACGTACTGTGGCTTTAGCTCTGAATACAAGTCAGAGTGTTATCAGTCGACTTTGGACACGTTACCGAAGCACTGGTACCGTGGCTGAGCGCCATGGAGGACGGTATCGCTGCACCACACGGAGACAAGACCGATACATTCAAATCTTAACTCGAAGAGCTCCAACAATAACCGCCATGATGTTAGCCGTGAGGCTTCATCACTCTTCAGGGAACTTAATTAGCGACCAAACAGTCAGAAACCGCTTGCATGAAGTGAACCTTCATTCCCGAAGACCGCTACGGGTACCACCTATAGCAATGCACAATCGTAGGATTCGATATCAATGGGCTCTTGAACACAGAAATTGGGCAGAAGAACAATGGCGTTTCGTGTGCTTTTCTGATGAGTCTCGTTTTGGTATGAGACCGGATACAAGACGTATACGACACTGGAGAACCCCTGGACGCCAACAGCGATTAAAATCCTGCCAGGAAGTCCATCCTTATAGTGGTGGAACCATCATGGTATGGGCGGGTATTTGGATCGGCGGAAGAACTGAGTTGATTTGGATCAGAGGCAACCTCAACGCTCAAATTTATGCTGAGACGATTGTATCAGACGTCATCGTTCCTCTACAAGTGCAAATCGGTCCCTTATTTCAGTTAATGCATGATAATGCACGACCGCACACCGCAAGAGTTGTAAGACAGACTCTCGCCGCAGCTAACATCAATGTCCTGCCCTGGCCTGCTCAGTCGCCAGACTTGAACCCGATTGAGCATGCATGGGATATGCTACAGAGAAGAGCTCTGCCGAATATGGAGGGTATCCAGTCGCAAGAAGACCTTTTTTTGTTGTTGCAACGAACATGGGCGGCCATTCCACAGCGTGATTTGGATGAACTCATTTTGAGTATGCCAAACCGATGTTCTTGTGTTGTTAGTGTTCGCGGTAGAAACACGGATTATTAATTGTTTAAGTTACCCAATAAAATTTTAAAGAAAACTGTTATTTCAGTCTTTTTTTCGAACTTTAATGTTAGTGGTTCAAATGTCAAAAATCCCTTTATTAGGAAAATGGCAAATTTCTTTATTAATGCAAAGGTGACTTGGTTTATCGTTACTGTGACAAACGAAAACACTTTATTTGATGAATCCTTAAAGAAAATTTTAATTAATATCAATCAGGAGAAAAGTTATTGCAAAAATATATGTTGATCCCTAGATACTTTTGATGTGTGTAGGTTAGTTCACGGGACTTCAAGTAAATGAAACGGGTGAGGTAGCTGATTAGAGGTGTCTAATTTTGTAATGAGAGCTGCAATTAATGGGTATGTGTTGCCATAACACTTGGAAGATGATGACTAAAATGTTTGGAATTTCCGGAAAGTAGTCCGTTTTTCGTAGCGTAATAATCGCGACATCTATACGAATAATCTAAAAAAAAAAATAAAAAAAAAAAAATTAAAAAAATATATAATATATATATAGATAATAATACTATATAAATAAAATTGAACTGTCCGTTTGTGATTTCGAAATAACAGCTTTATACTGAATGCGTGTGAAGGTAAATACGGTACTTAATAGAACGGCAGATTTTTTTAAATGACTAAATTACCGATGATAAGTTTGAACCATTTGATTGTAAACAAAGCTGTCGATATGAGAATTTCATGCTATGAATTATACATAGTTAATCGAACATAAGAACCATGTTCTTACCACATATCAGGATATAACAATCAACTGAGTAACTATTGAATCGTGAGTAAAAGAAAACAATGAGATGCTTTGTCGGCAAGGTGATTTTGATGAAAACTAGAGTAGAGACAGGAAACATAAAGGAGTGTTATAAAAAAGTTTCTGTTCAAATGTATTATCCCAATGTTCGTTTCTATAGATCGATGTACGCTGTGTGGTATTTCATCATGCGTAATTAGTAGCAAGTTTGTATGATTTCAATTAAATTCATGGGTACGTAACCTAAGAAAGAACATTATTTATACAAGGTTAGCATAGACACATAACATAAAAAATATAACACAGGAACACATTACCTCACAATGGCTATAAATAAAGACAAAGTAAAACCAGCAAACGCACTCAAGTAAACATCGCAGCCTAATAACAGCAACTTCATTAAAATCACAGAAACTGACAAATAACACAATCAAACCTCCGCATCTCAAAGTTCTTGATTTGTGTTTTCTTAACGGTCCCACAGGCCACAGTATCGATGGGGTATCGTGACGAAAATTCAAAGAGCTCATTAGTCCTAAAACAACGTACAACTTGTTTGAACATGACTAAATCAGTGACGGGGGAATGTGGGTCGCATTCGAGGTGGCCGCTGCCGTCGTCGCCGCCGAAAGTAATGACATTTTAAAGTTTTGGGACCTACCGTTATACATATTGTTTATTCAGGGACATCACTGCAAGCCATCATGTTTGATGTTTGTTAAAGTTTGTTATATTTCGTGATGTCAAATACGTCTAAAAGTTTTTAGGTTGTTCGATAGTAGCTTTATTTATCACACGTGTAGACCTAATTTGGAGGAAATTATGAATGGAAATTAGTTACAATACTAAACTGATCAAAACACATAGGTTTTCCTAGCAACAGTTAAACGTACGTAAAGACATTTTATTATAAAACATGTTCCCATGCAGAAGCCGTCTATTGAACCAGTATCCTGCTGTGCTATTTTATTATAAACCCGGAAATTAATAATGTGAGCTCTTGTATCTTTGTAATTTAAACCTCTCTTACATTTTCAACATTATTCGCTACCGGATAAATTATATCTGACTGGAATGAGTTTGTTTTTCTCACATTTTACATTCGTAAACATGACCTGAGCAATAATTCAGGTTATCATTTTGGGTCAGACTAAAATACGACTGAACAAAAAACACAACGAGCAATGATGTGGGTCCTTACGAAGTATATATACAGCATAATTTTATAACTGAAATTTCACTTTGATGTGACGTCAGTGTAACAAAGCGAAGGGAAATGTAGGGAAAACCAGAATGTGCCTATTTTTATACATCGCTGCTTTGATAATATTATGGTAGGGCTCAAATTTTTCACGTTGTTTTCATCGGGAAATAACATGAAATGTTATCAATTCCTTTACGAGATCGTTGTGTGGAATAAAATGTAATACACTAGCTTTTATATTCAACTTCGCTCGCGCCGAACCTGGCCACTGAAGTTTTAAATACTCGCTACCACAATCAAATAATCCTGTAGGTACCTTTTTTGATGTAAGATGCATCGCTTTTTGTTATGAAGCGGTGGCCGATCTGACCTCCACAACCCAGTTAGTATTGGGTAATACGATACCCAATGGTAACGCTGGTTGTCAGACTTCCAGGCCTCTGACTACCTGTCACGACTGTCAAAGATCTACAATTAATAACAGCCGGGACCAACGGCTTGACGTGCCTTCCGTGACACGGAGAAAACTCGGTATGTAATGGGTGGTCACCCATCCACGGACCAACCTAGGCAAGCCGATATGATATACAATACTATAAAATATTAACCTAAAATACTGACTTTTTTATATAATTCTGATCACAATTTACATTAACATTAAAATATCGCCTCTTTACGCCATCAGAGAGCGATTTAACCTTTTAATAGATTAAAATAACGTTACTTTCTGCTCCTAACAGAACAGCGAGTTGCGAACTTCGATTAACTTTTTCACGATCCAAGATTCAATACTTACTTAATTGAAAAGTTTAAAACGAACTTCCGAGAGATACAGTACAGACCGACACTTTCCTAATTATAAACGTCAAGGTTGCCTTTATTTCTTTTGTATATTTTTAGAAATAAAAATGCCTCTAAAAATTCTAAGAATATACCGGTATAGGTCGATAGTTCAGAATGTTCACAGTACATATAAGAGAGGGCTCATGGCAGTAACTTTACGGGTATGGGATACGCCTGCGCCACGCTTACTAAAAGTCCTTGAGTGTAGCAATATTCAGGGATGCCTTCAAGTACTATCGCGTACCCACTGGCAAATAAATCGATACTCTCTTGCATCGTGACATACATAATATATAACATAACATCACGCTTTGTAATCCCTGTAATGTTGTGCAGCTAACAAGTACCACATTTTGCTAGTTATGTTTAAGTCCCATGTCACAGGGGGCAAGCCTATTGCCATACATCGTGACATAAATTTTAACACGTTCAGAGCACGGAGTATTTGCTGACACGGCGAGGTGTACCACTGGTGGCCACGTCACACCATACTTACAATATACTAAGAAATTCGCGCCGCTTTGAGAAAAAGTGTTGTATTTACCGTCCCCGCCTAGTAAAATTGACAAATTTTCATAGTGCAGCTCAGGAGGTGGATATTATTTCGAAAAGTAAGCAAAAATCGATGTTTAAAATTGTATTTTGGTTCATGGGGCGGTGATGTACCACCGGTGGCCATATGAAGATTTGCGCCGTAGGATACCAAGTACCTACTCATGAGGTGCCGGTCTGAACCAAAATATATCATACATCGTCCGTAGTGATTCCTTCTCTTATAACATTTTATCTTAGCAAGAATACTAGGTTTATCAGATAATTATAAATTTATCAAAGATCAGAAAAATGGATCAAAAAACCATTATATTCATTTCAAAATCATATTTAACGATGCTCTTTCTCAGGTTACAAAAGTGGCAAAGAAGCCAGTTAAAGTTGGTAGTAGAGTTACGAAACAACATGAGATCGCGTGCAGTTGGTTACAAGTTGAAATTGCACTGAGGAGGGGAATCCTAGAAAATACACATACAATCTTTATAAAGGAACAAACGTTTTTAAACTTTCCAATATGGTGGGAATAACCGATGAGAGATTGTGATTTTGGTATTTTTAAATACATACTTTCTTATTCATAAACATATCTTCTTCTCGCGACTTCGTCCACATGTTTTGAAATAAAACTTATCATATAGCATTCGACAATAGTGCATCTTTCGGATCAACTTCCAGAATTCTTACAAAATGGGATAGTTACAATATTACTATTTATTTAATTAGTTTAGATACTTTATATTCAATACTGCCTAAAGTTATTGGTGTTTTATTCAATCTTATTTATTATACTAGCTAACCGGCGCAACTTCGTCTGCGTAACATTTTTGATTCATGCTCCGCTCCTATTGGTCGCAGCGTGATGTTTTATAGCCTACAGCCGTCCTCGTTAGATGGGCTATCCAACACTAAAAGCTTCAGCTTTATAATATTAGTATAGATTACCATGTTCCAAGCCCATGCCAAATGTTTTATATTATATTTAGTGAGTAACACTGACTGCCCGGAAGAGTTCGGTGGTGAAACGTTATTTATGGCGACTTGTATTCTTGTTCTTGGTTCCCCAGTAAATGTGCATCATCATAAAAATAACGAGTGTATTATTAAATTACACCAACAAATCAAGATATAACACCCGAATTTGACGACCCGAATGGCGCAGCGGTAGTGAGGCTGCCTTACGTTCATAGGGTTCCGGGTTCGAGTCCCGGTAGGAGCAAGTGTTTGTGTGATGAGCATAGACATTTGTTACCGAGTCATGGATGTTTATATGTATAATAAGTATGTATTTACAAACAAAAAGTATCTATGTAGTATATCAACTATCTGGTGTCCACGACACAAGCCTCGTTGCTTAGTGTGGCACTAGTTGGCGCTGTGTGTAATGTCCAGCGATATTTATTTATTTATTTATTTAACACCAAATAAGTCGGTCTTCCATATTGACACACACATACACACACACATAGTGCCTACTCATCTAATCTAGTTCGCTAGATGTCGTTAGTTGTGCCTGGTTCATAATGTGTATAGAACTGAGCAACGAAGATAAACGTGAATCGTGTTACGTCATGACAGATAGCTAGCACTAATTACTTGAGTTTCGTTTGTCTTGTACTTGCTTCGGCTCATACTACTCCACTTAGTACGAGTACTAACTACTTAGTTTAGAAACCGAGACTTGCTAGTTGTCGTGTTTGTCGATATCATGTATTTCATGTGTAGTCGTTAGAAATAGGAAGTAATATCTTATCTTATTAAGATTTATATTGTCTGCCTTTGTAAATATGATTTTGGATTGTGATTCCAGACATGGTTTATCATATAACTCCAAGTCCTCCTCGGCTAGGGGGGCAAGGGGTCGGTGTCTCAGTAATGGGAATATAGTAAGCTGATTCTGTTATTTTGTATTCAACTTCACTCAAAATGCCAGTGTTTTAAAAAATATAAAAAAAAAATTGAAGTTTAATTTAATCCACAATTTTTCATAATTTATCTCACCAGAGGCCTTAGTACGAGCGCGCGGTGCTAACGTGGCGCAAATTACGTCGATTTTTAATAGAAAATACAATCATTTTTTAGCATTACAGTTCAATTGTTTGCAACAAGCAGCATCAGTATCATCTATAGTAAAAATAAAATCATACAACATTCTAAGTGAAACGAGTTTTTTAATTAAAAAAATCGACGTATTTACACTACGTTTACACCGCGCACTCGTACTAGGGCCTAACTTACATAAAAGTTTAATTCTAAACACGAGTTACCTCTCAAGTTTCGTTTAAACTGGTTTAAACTAGTCACATCTACACAGCTCTAAAACCCGGAGCGAACACCAAACGCTAACGAATGAACTAAAACAAAAGAATAAAAAAAAACTCCTTGTAAAATTAACTAGCGGGACACTGACTCGCATGCAAATAAATAACGTTGCCCTTCAAACTTTAAATTAGTTTTCCCGGCCAGGAGTTTTAGAAGCATGCATCATTCTAGAACATTGTGCGAGCTAGTTTTGTTTATCTAACTTACCTACGCGGCTAACTATGTTGGGGTTCTGCAATAGAGTCCTGTCTGGCTTCTTTTGTTAAAAGTGTTGTTCACTTAGCATTTAGTGCGATTTTAAACAGATTTTTTGAAATAGGGATTGGCTTATTACAGAATCGTAGGTGTAATTTCGATAAAGTCTGGTTACTGATGATGATAAACGACGAGCTGTGGACCAAAATAACCACAATGTGGAACCCTGACACAGCCAGAAGGCGACGCGGTAGACCTCGGAGGAGATGGCGGGACGAGCTGGACAGAACCAACGACCTCATTAGCCCTAGATCGAAAGATTTGGAAGTCATGGGGAGAGGCCTTTACCCAGCAGTGGGATGACACATGCTAACAGTAACAGTAATTTACGTACATAACAACACTGTGAACTAGAATAAGAATGACAAGGCTCTGCAGTAGAGGTTTTATGGATGTCGTAGATGGATTACCAAATCTTTTTTGCGTTACGTCTAAACGTGGGTAGCAGTTTCTATTAAACGTTAGTCAGTGATAATCCAGCTGAGCGTCGTTCAACTGTTTTACATAGCGAGCTATTGTAAAACCATTACCGGTTCTGTAAAGCGGCTAATTAAGCAATCCATCTGCGACATGACACATCGGCAAAATTGTGACGATAGGCACTGCTATTGATAATATTTCTAAATGACTCTCTGTAATGTAAAGAAAATTTGACTAATAATACAGGCATCTCACACCAAAACAACCAAAACAATGTACATATTTCAGCAACGAAGCAATATACATACGAAAAGCTAATAAAATTTATTGATCGATAACTGACTTTGGAACAATAGTGGTCCCCTTGTGATCCACTTTATGAATGGGACCTCGGTCGACGTGGCACCAGGAATTTGGAATGAACGACGCACTGCACCGCACTTACAAATGCCACTCAACCCGAAATGATGGATTTAATTGCAGTCCAGTACTTTGGTTAAAACATGAGTTATGCTTTGTTATATTCGGACTGGCTTGCCTGTTAGTGTGAATGGTGTTAGTGATACAATGGATATTGCGAACCTTTTTAGAAATCAGTTTGTTTTAAAATCACCGCTAGGGCGCTCTTGTATGATGCTGGATGCTGGGCCCCGTTGTGGTGAGGTGGGTACGCGCTTCAGTGCCAAAGATGTGGCTAAGATCATCAGGTCAACGACCAGAGGTAAGTCCCCTGGTCATGACGGGCTCAGTATCGAGCATTTACAGTATGCTGGTCCTCACTTACCTAGGGCTTTGGCACTGCTGTACAATTTATGTATTGGTCATTCGTACCTGCCTTCCGATCTAATGAGGACGATTGTGGTTCCTATTGTAAAAAGTAAAACGGGTGATCTTTCCGATAAGGGGAACTATAGACCTATTTCTCTGGCGACTACAGTCGCTAAGGTGCTTGATGGTCTGCTTGATGCACGACTAAACGAACGTCTCGTGTTGCACGACAATCAGTTCGGGTTTCGGCCGGGACTTTCTACAGAAAGTGCAGTTTTGTGTCTCAAGCAGGCCGTCAGATACTACACAAAGAGAAGAACACCTGTTTTTGCTTGCTTCCTCGATCTGTCTAGGGCTTTCGATCTGGTTTCCTACGATATATTATGGAAGAAGCTTGAAGCTATAAGCTTGCCTATCGAGCTTATAAATATTTTGAAGCATTGGTATGGAAACCAGGTCAACAATGTTCGGTGGGCGGGTGCGCTGTCAGAGCCTTATCAATTAGAGTGTGGAGTGAGGCAGGGGGGGTTGACCTCCCCAGCCCTCTTCAATTTGTATATGAATGCCCTGATTGAGGCGCTTAGCAGTCATCATGTCGGTTGTCATATTGACGGTGTCTGTGTCAATAACTTATGTTACGCGGACGACATGGTGCTGCTGAGCGCTTCAGTCGGTGGTATAAGAACACTATTGGCCACTTGTGAACGCTATGCAGCAGAACATGGCTTATTATATAACGTTCTGAAGAGTCAGTACATTGTTTTTGAGGCGGGGACCAAGTACAATCTTGATGTGCCTCCCATACGGCTAAGCGGTGTTTCTCTTGAGCGAGTAGACCAATTTAAATACCTTGGTCACTTGGTCACCTCTGACCTTAAGGACAATGCTGACATTGAGAGGGAACGGAGGGCTCTGTCCGTACGCGCGAATATGATAGTCCGCAGGTTTGCGCGTTGTACTGTAGACGTAAAGGTGACGCTCTTTAGAGCATTCTGTACCACCTTCTACACGTGCAGCTTGTGGGAAAATTATTCGCGAGCGTCGTACGGAGCCCTTCGTGTCCAATTCAATAATGCGTTCAGGAAGCTGATGGGGCTGCCATGGCGTTGCAGTGCATCAGGGATGTTTGCGGCGGCGCGTGTAGATTGTTTTTACACAGTAATGCGCAAGCGTGCAGCATCGATGGTGGCTCGAGTCATGGCCAGCCCCAACAGGGTTCTACAAATGGTTGCTGGCAGAGTGGACTGTCCATATGTGGTTCACTGCTGTCAGTTACATGTGTCACCGTATCGTGTTGTGTACTAACACTTAGTTTTTAAGATGAGTCTGTTACTAACCCTCTATGAGCCTCCGCTCGAAATAAAGTTTTTGAATTGAATTGAATTGAATTGGGCGAATAGCGTGTAATTAACGTGTTTCCTTAATAATTAAATACATAACTGGCTTGTTTTTCCTCGAAGGGTTAGTTAGAGGTGAACCAATATATACTACATCTACTTTTCGATAGTGATGTGGTCCCATGTAATAGGGAGCGAGCCTATTGCCATCAGCCCGACATAAATCCAGACTCCTGGCTGAGAACTTCAATCAAGTAACTGACAGTGTAAGTCGAGAAATTCAATTGTTTTTAATTAATATCAGACGAAACATTACTCGTATTAATTCAATTTCTGCCAATGAGGTGAGAAATATTTTTTAAATGCCATTGGTACCGAAACCCCTCCATTTTAGAGTAGGAAATTATAAACAAAGGAAACTTTTGAAGTCAATGTTGATATCAGCCAAAAATTGTTGATTTTCCGAGTTACTTCTGATTTCCTTGTTTTCTTAATTCTTGATTGCTTTTCGAAAATTAGATCATGCAATGTCCAAAACTCGAAACATCCAAAACGCCCGATCACGATTCGAAGAATTTCTAATTCCGGAAGCTTTGCAGTCGCACATTATGTGATACGGCAGGTTATATTAAAGAACATTTTCCAAGTATCAAAGAATATTTTCCAAGTAGCAAGCCATCGTTAAACGGCAGCCTGTGCTTGAATTGGTAACCGCAATGGTTTACAATCATAGGTACCTCCAATTGTAAATCAGACGAACAATAGTCGAAACAGATTGCAGGTTGTCGTTCTGAGTTCAGGCTACAATGATTTGTGTAACTAGCAGATGTCAGCTCGTCAACCAACATACGCTGCGGGAAATTACATGCCAGCTGCAAGGTAGCCGCCCGAGCATGGGAAACGAGCCTTTGGTTTTGAAATGTGTATTTTTTTAAAAGGTGGAATTGGGTTGAAATTCGGGTATGTGTACGCGAATTCTGAAGTTGTAGTAGAAGCATGTCTTTCTAGTTTTCTATCAATACCTGTAAAATGCCATTGAACCTATTTTGGGTTTTCGGTCTTTATCCACTTTCTCTCTTTATCCTGACGTTGTGACCGTTCGGTTTGGCATGGCTTTTCAGCTATGCGGATTTTTACCAGCCTTGAAACAAAAGAGTGCGAGTTTGTCATTGTCATTGACGATTGATTAAATTCCTCAGAGTCATGAATGCTAGTTGATTTCACTTTGAAGTTAGTTATGCTCATGTCAAATCTGTTCTTTTTTAAATAAAAAAGTTCGTACATAATTATTGTCGTCATGAATGTGAATGAAACCAGGCAGTCACTATGAAAGAGTGAAGGAATAAATTCATTTTTGACATATATTATATTATTTTATTTAAACAATTACAGAAACGCCACCAATTTCATCAAATACCTCATTGATCATTGCCTAGTATCACATTATTTTGTGTGTGATTTTATAGTGCAGAATAACACGTAACACGTAGATATATTGATATTTCAGGAACTGTCCCGGTACAGAAGGGCTTTGTATAGGCATGTAAAGGCCTCCACTATTAGAGACGGACGTTATAGAAAACATAGGTGCCTATAGAATATCACATTGCCATAAAACATTTAAATACAGAAGGTCAGCGTCGAGTCACGTTGTCCTAATAGAACGCCATTCCGCGACCATCGCAAAGTAGCGCGATTTTTGATGTCGATTTGGCACCCTAATTGACATGCTCAAGATAATCGCGTCGCGCCGGGGTGCGGGTGGGTGAACACGGAGTCTCGTAAGTAGCTAATAAGACACACAATCGCTCGATGATCGCGTATTCGCGTTCTTTTAGGACGACGCCTGATGGCTTATCATGACGTCTTAAAGCCAGAATTATACAGGAGGTCTAGCGCCATCTTACACTGGAATAATACTAAAACATTCTTCTGCTTCAGCTTTAAGCTGGTCTGCAAACTGTTAAAGTTACATACACAATACCTGATCGCATATGAGGGTGTCACATGCGGTTGCCCATGCCCCCCACACAAACTCAAATTCAAATACCTAAAAGCAAAATCAAACCTGCAATTTTTGGGATCCTTGATTAGAAATCTGCAAAACCTGGATCCAATTTTATCTTTGTGCTCCTGTGCACCCGTATAGATATAATCGAAGCAATAAAACCGTACAAAACCAATTGACAAACGGCATTACCTGCTATCTCGACCGGTACAGAGCAGAGGCGACAATTAGAGAATGCAAACTACAGAAGCTGCGACACAGAACAGCTAGAACAAACAGAAGGCCGAGATTATCGTATAGTATCGTAGATTCACGAGCCATGAGTTCAAATCTTGTCGTAAAACTCGACTCGGCACGGTTGGTGCACCGACGGCACGGTTGGTGCAGTGGCTGAGCGATTGACTGCTGCGCTGCGTGTCGCGGGTTCGATCCCCGCACGGAACAAATATTTGTATGGCCTACAGATAGTTGTTCCGGGTCTGGCTGTTTGTATGTGAGTTGAAATGTTTGTAAACGCACACACGATACAGGAGAAATTCCTAGTGTGGGGCAACGTTTTTATTTAAAAAAAAAAAATCAGAAATGCACTTTATTTTATGTCATCACCTAAAACATCAGGAGTGTTTGAAGGACCAAAAAGTCGAAAATATGTGGCATCCATTAATCCTCGCTGAGCGTGTAGTTCCCAAGGGTAGGAATCAGGAACTTTATAGGCTACTTATGTTTATATTTATGCATCAATCTGCTATTGTGAGTAATCTTGCACTCAATATACGTGTTCAGCATGTTTATACGTGCGTGCGTTTTCGCCTGCTGTGGGGATTCAACTCACTGAACATATCTACTTTGTGGCTGCAATGCTCCAACATCGTCGACTAATTACATTTGCTTGCTTCCTCTCACACAAATATTTCTCTGTATTTATGACTATGTAGATTCTGTAGAAAGTGCTAATTGCTCTGAGAAGTTAGTGTCTTCTTGACTTTAAAGATGGGAGATAGTTTTCGTGATAATAATTGACGCTGGGTCTAAAATAATTAGCGTTGCCGGAGCGATTTATAATTGAGTTAACATTGTTTGGCGGATTATTTTGATCGTGTGTTTGATTTATTGTGATATTTAATGTGATAGGTATTTATTGGTATTCATGTTTGTGCTTTTTCTTTGAAATAATGTCGTTAGGTTTGCTTCCTGCTTTTTGATTGAATTTATAACAGGAAACGTATCCTACATAATTATATCTACTCCTGCTGATCTCACCCGTTTTCACATTTATTTGCCCCAACGGCAATGCAAAATTAATCACAAAAAAAAACATCTTTTAAATTATACGAGTATTATTTGTATTTATTACGAACTTTCGAGAAGCTTTCTGCATGAAAACAATCAGGCTATGTCACTTCCTCTTCAACCAGTAAACAAGGTAATTTAACACTATTCACGAGCCAGAGGAGGCCTCAACAGTATCCTGTTTCTATCGCTAGTTAGCGCTATCCAACTATTCATTTGCCGAAGTAAGTCATCACATTACCGGCTAGAGACAATTAGGTACTGGACGGAAAACAAAGGCTTACCGGACACAAGCTACCTCACTAATTACCTTATTTACTTCCACCTACATACTCCTATTTTCTGTCCCCTTGTTTGGCTTTCATAAGTGTCGTTAACGCCGAGTTAGGTCCTTTCACACGGAGACTGCGGAGTGCGTTTTACGAAACGTGTATTTAATTTGTTCTTTTTTGTGTGTTTTGCTTTTAAACGTAGATGCATTCGGGGTTTTGTTTACCATACGTTCTTGTGTCATTGTTGATTGGTCACAGCATTTTTACAATTAACTCACAATTACAATTACAATCTACTTCAATTAAAATTATCTACCATTAAAAAAGGATTGTGAATAATTTACTGATGAATTGTGACAACCATCTTTGGAAAAACCACGATTTAGAGGTTTCATTTATGTGTTGGATGAACTATCCAACACAAATCAAAAATCTAAATCGTGTTTTTTCTTCACATCGTTAGTAAAAAATAAAAATGTCTAGTTTCTTCTTTCACACTTGTATATCTACAGTAGCCATAAAAATATTCATCCTGTAGGTCTAATCTCGTTTCACGAGTCCACGGTACCACGAAAAAGGCTTTACCGTAGCGTCAGGATTAAACTCACACTTGTACGTTTTCCACCTAGGCCGTGAATTGCGATTGAAAAGCCAGAGTTCAAAAGTGAATCCAGATCTCTTTTTAAAAATTGGAACACGTGTGGTTCTTTTGGTGACAATTTAATAAAAGGTGAACTGTAACCAGAATCAGAGTTAAGGGTTGAGTCTTAGAAAACTATAATAGATTTGAATTTAATGGTTAGTTCATAATGTACATAATATATTCTTAATTTATTTTACTTATATCGAAACAGACAATTATCTGTTTGAGTGGTCCATGTCCAAATTTTATTCCCTAGTAACGATTTTTTGAGTTTAGTAACATTAAGAATTGATACGAACATACCCGTAAATAAATTACGAATCAATTTTTTAATACAAGGAGCAATTTGCACCACAGAGCTTGGTTTGTATTTCTTCTGAGATATCAAATCGAATGTCGTGATGACAAATAATACCATTATAATGCTTTCAAGATCCGTGAACATTCACTGAACACTTACACGAAACAAAAATTAATAATATCGAAATATTGGCGTAGCGCCGAGTTTTCAAACTTTAAATGGGTTTTTTTATTCTTCAATATTTTATGAACTCAGAACAAACGTTTTTTGTAAATAAAAAAAAATAAAATATGACACTTGAATGTGCTGACGTGGACACTATACAAAGTTTGTGGTTGGGACAAAATGATTTCATTTATAGTCCAGCTTCTATATAAACATTACTAAATACGCATAAAGTTATAGCTATAAATATTTGTTTTCCATATGACAAAGATTTTCATGTCAAATGGAAAGTTTACCCTGGCACGAGAGGCGTAATTTTTCATAAAGTTTAACTCAACCGCTAAAGGCAAGTAAGTATATAGAAACATATTTTATCTTCTAGGTGAAAAGGTACAAAGTATTTTTTACAAAAAAAAAACTAAATCTTTTACGACCTTGCTCCTTGCTTGTTCATTAGAATACGAGCCATTCTAAGAGTATGAGGTCTGAGCTGTTGTAGAAAAAAACGATAACTAACTAACTTAATTTAGTAAGGTGTTGAGGTTTGTTGTGAGATAACTTAATTCTGGTTTAAGCTCGCCTTGTAACATTACAATTTATATGAAAATGATAAATTATGTTTATTTTGCAAATAGGTTTTTACAAACACTTTTACACGTCTTCTTTTTTAAAACTAGATGAGGCCGGTTTTTCGTATCTGACTACTCTGAGAAGAAACAGCCGAAACAAACTCAGAGGTCTATTAGATAGTCTCTTTTAAGGTCCAGACATAATTTGGATCTCTATCTTATGTATTGTTTTGTGTACAAAAGAGAATAATAAGAATGCAATATTGTAAGCTTCTGAGCTTCTGAGAAATCCAGACACTGTGGCTGCTACTAAGACATCTGTGTCTTAGTAGCAGCCACAGTGTCTGGATTTCTGCCCGATTGATGGCAATAAAATAAAATAGGGTCCACTCTATTACATGGGACTTATACGGGTGGTAAAAAAAACAGCGGTTTCCTACAAAAGTGCAATACCTACACGGTCAAAATATATGGAACAGCTGTTTTTTTTAAATAACCGACGAAAAATTTCTATGTTGGGGGTTCAAAATGATGTACTGAGTATGTGGTTTCCGTTTTCGCGTCGGTGTCCCTTCCACCCCGTATATACTTATGTCGAAATATGGGTGCACTAATAAGTACACCACTGCTTAACCCTTTGGGGATTATAGGCGTGATGTTATGCTATGTTATTGTAAGCTTACAACTTTACAAATTACGCAGAGTTGTCTGATCTGACCCGTTCTAGTTTTTTGTCGCCAGTTTGTGTGAAGAGGCGCTTAGGCACCCTCCATTATGTGTGTACATTGTATATATCACTACAGCAGATAGAAATTGGGACTGTTTTTGGCATTGTTTTGCGTCGCGTTTATATAAATTAGTTCATCATTGCGGACGTCCAGGGCTACCATGGCCCAGATTTTAGTTATTTTGGCAAAGTCACATTTGGCAACATTGTTATATTAGGAGCGCAGAATTGTTGACATAAATTGGTCTAAATGACTTCACAAGTTACAATTTAGTTTATGTCATATACAGGGTGGAAGCGAACAGCGACGCTAAGCCGAATACCACGTGTTCAGAACACCATTCTGAACCCCCCACACAGAAACTTAACGTCGGTTATAAAAAAAAAACAGCTGTTCAGTACATTTTGACGTGTAGGTATTGCAGTTTTGTAGGAAACAGCTGTTTTTTTCGTAATCGACGAAAACTTTTTATGTAGGGGGTGGGGGGGTCAGAATGATGTACTGAATACGTGGTAGCTCTTCCACTCTGTATGGTTAAAACTTCTTTAAAATGATGTTGTCGAAAGAACTAATGAGTATTTTGTAAACACTTTTTTTTAGCTAGTACATTTTTACTTAATAAGTTTTTTACCTTACCTTCGGCAGCGTAATATTAGTATAAAATATTACTTCCCTATTTGAATCGGATTTTGTTCATTTTAAGTTCACGTGACCGTGCGAGTCCTCCTAATATTAGATTCTTAAGGTCCTTTTTTTTTAAAAAAAACCGTATTTGACTATAAAGACTTAACAAAACGGTTCATCTCTCTTAAGCCATTATCGAAGTTGGTAAGTAAGCTTCAAGTTATATCAATTTGTACATTTTCCTTTCAAATGGTTTCCCTTTCAGATTTTTAGAATCAATTGCAGAAATACCCTAGCTTTTATTTCGATTTTCAATAGTATACCTAGGTACCCCACAATATTAAGGTACTAATCCCGTTTTATTTGATTATAATAATGATTAAGACGGTTCATCATAGCTAGGAAAAATGCATTCAAAGTTCGGTAAGTTTTAGAACCATTTGTGTTAATAATTATTAGAATGTGGCGATTTCGTAGATTATTCTACGAAATCATCATTAAATACATGTCATTGATTTTACGGAAGTCGTTACCGCAGAACTATTATATATATTATTTCAAAATTTATTATTTATATCCATATTTTATTTCCATACTTTCATACTCCCATATCTGTACAGTTTTCATATTTCATACTTTAACCATAAATGCAAAAGTAACTCTGCCCACCACCTTTTCACACCTGAAGGGTTGGAGAAGACCAAGACCTAGGTACTAGGGATAATATTTTTGACCTTTGCGCAAGCGAAGCCGCGGGCAAAAGCTAGTATTTAATAAATTTCAAATTTAATATATTCTGGTGTTTTGTGGTATAATATTAAATAAATTACATTGTCATAGATGAGAACTGTATCGATATTTGTGGTTTGTTTGTACTCTGATATCAATAATTCCGGTCATAATTAAATGGTCCTATTCACTTACAATCTGATGTAATTAAAATCTTTTGCTGATAATGATTTTTATGTTAATAATAGTCTATATTTATTTCGCTAGAGATAACAATAATGATATATTAATGATTGACCATAAAAAACTACTAGTGTTTATGTAAGTACCCAGTCCTAATGACAAAAACAGGATAGCTCTACAATCTAAAAATATCATAAAACAAAAAAAAAATCAGCACAAAAGAACCAATGAATGAAGAGACATCAATACCCAAACATTGGACAGAAATCGTCGAATCACGCCTCATTGAGTCCACGAAGTAAAGCCTCCAAAATGTAA
This sequence comes from Standfussiana lucernea, assembly GCA_964057025.1. Taxonomy (NCBI): domain Eukaryota; kingdom Metazoa; phylum Arthropoda; class Insecta; order Lepidoptera; family Noctuidae; genus Standfussiana; species Standfussiana lucernea. The sequence continues at coordinate 6,870,266 of OZ059797.1, read as the reverse complement.
ACGATTTTTGTGTAAAGAAACGTTGTAAATCCCCAGCAAGACGCCAGACGTTTTCGTATGCACACAGAGTGGTGCGCTCAATCAGTTCTCAAAGAAGGCAAAGGAGACGGATGCCAACGAAAGATCAAAGGCCTCCCACTCGTTACCTCCGTATACTTTGTTAGAGGCTTATTCTACGGCGGGCCTCCGTTTCGGATCGGAAATCTTGTGTTAATTATAAAGGCGTTAATTGGTCGTGTTGGCGGGCAAAATGGGAGTGGGTAATAATGGATTAAAATGTGTTAGTATTGTTAGATTAAGTTATGTGGTTGTCAAAGTGTGTAGATAAAGTTTTTGCAGTAATGTGTTGTGCGGAAACAAACGGGGATTGAAACCCTTCTGTTTTAAGTATAACTATAGTATAGTCATTTGTTACCTAATATCTTCTGAAATTTAAAAAAAAATCGAGCTTTAAGCTGTTGGAATATTTTGTATGAAAATTGTACTGACCAAAGATTGTAACTTTTATAGCTTATATCTCGGAAACGTGACGATTTAGAAGATTTTGTCTCATACAGTACTTTTGATTGATTTATTAATGAAGGTTTTATGCGTTGCTGCTATTTTGAAAGTAAAATAAAATACCTAGGGAAGTTAGGCATACCAAAACTTCAAATCCATTTGTCAGAATGTTGTTTAATTAAGCTCATGTCGGTGTATCACTTTTTGAAATCAAAGCGTCGTCCTATTCATCATACCTATCGAATTTAATCAAGTAGGTAAACAACTATTACGGAATATACTCTAATTTCAACAGACCGCAACCTACCATCATGAACACACCACAAATAACATGTGTAGTTCAAGAGGCTAGTAGGTACCGTAAGATACTAGCCTCTTGAACAACACATGTTATTTACCTTCTAACTTTGACACACACTTACCTACGTACCACAAAATATCAAAAAGGAATAAAGTAAGACGTATCGTGTTCGTGTTCTTCATTGCGGTTTTTCACAGTCAATTTATTAGCAGCCTGATACAATAAATGCGATGTATTGCGAAAAAAATCGTTTACGGATTTCTTTTACAGCAGTGTCCGAACTTTTATAAATGAACTAGTGCTCTCCAAGTACCTCCTTAATGTCGATTTCATGGACTCGACATCGACGATACGAATGTCGACGCAGCCATTTCAGAAGTAGGGTAATACGCGTGTGTAATATGTTCCAGTAATTGAATGAAATTTCATAATGTAGGTACGAGATCGGTTATCTTATATGAAAGCGTAATATTCTTATGTATTTGGCTTTCTTAAAGCTTTGTTTCCATGCATATAATAACTTGATATGATGACAATCGGAAAATTTATCTGATTTTCAAAATCAAAGTGACTTTATTAACCTCCATTCTAGTGGTTCATCGATGTGTTGGTTAGAAGGTTAGGTTAGAACTGTGACCAAACGTACCGCTGACTGATATGATGGATCGATATTAAAATATGGTAGGTAAATCATTACAATGATTTGTTTCGGGTCAATATTATACCGCAGGTATTGTTGTTACTCCATGGGAAAAGCCGTGACTTTAAGTATGAATGTCTTTGTATGTCTTTTATTTGTTTTGTCGTGTTTAGATGTCAATACCCATCACGTCTAACATTACAAGTATCCAATGTTTATTGACACCAAAAAATAAATAAGTATTTATTGCTTAAATACTTTAAGCACAGAAACGTACAGAGGTGGACCTAATGCTGTAGGTATGTTCTACCAGTCAACCTTCCGGTGATGCACAAACAGTGGTAGGTGCAATTCAGAAAAATCAGGAATTCATATTTAATTTAATACAAAGATATGTAAATAAATATATGGACGAATAAAAAACCATAAATACATGAGAAAAAATAATGGCTTTGCGTAGAAACGTTGCAGATGCCGTGACGTCTGACAGGGGAGAATGAAAGAACAAAACGTGTTGCGCCGACCCCAAGAAGAATGGGACAAGGGCAGAAAGATGATGACAATATCTACAGTGTCTGTCTGGACAATAATTTATAAAATATATATATGGTGTAGTTTTGCATCCTCGTCAAATTCAAGGAGGTAACTATGCTAATGATTCTCGACCCGAATCAATAATAAAATGGGTAAAATTTTGTTGTTTTTTTTTCTTAATATCGGAAGTCGGTAAGTGTACACCACCCCTATTAAAACGCGTTCCGTCTAATACTAGCCCTATAACCGCGCTTTCACACACACAAACAAACGCAGACGTTTATTCGATCAACGGGTGATTCTCCTCTTTTGAAAAGGGCTTCATTCTGAAATTGTGTCAAATTGAAACAACTAAAAAAAGCAACGTTTATTATTATTGACCAGGTACCGTAATTTATGTTGATTATTTACATCTTCTATGACAACCTCCTGAATTTTGACGAGGATGCAAAACTACACCTTGTATAAGTTTAGGCAATATGGTGGAACATACATAGACTGCAAAAATCATAACCCTTCCTTTTGGCTTTGCAGTAGTAGAGTAAAACCACCTACGTCAGACAGCTACCCACCTACGGCAAAATTTTGCCTTAGGTAACAAACTATCGTGTGTGTTTTGTTATATTATACTTCCAGCAGATTTTTTTTTTTGCGTTCTTAACGTCACATTTATTTCATTATTTACATTAACCATACACATTATAATAATTAAAATGACTAAAATAAACTAACAATAACTAACTAACTACAAACTATAAAAGGGCATCAAAAAACTCCTCTTCAACGCTGTCAGCCGATAATGTGCCCAAGAGACTGGCGGCGTTGCCACGTTGGCAACACTTAGCCTCTGGATACCCTTTTTTGATGCCCTTTTATAGTTTGTAGTTTATCTTAGTCATTTTAACTGACATTTTAGTTCATTATAAAAAAGAAGAATTTACTCAAATCATTGCCAGTGACGAGTTTATGATTTTAATGAGCAACTCTATACTTGTTTGTAGTTGGCAAGATTCATTTTCTAAGTCAATTCCGCATTTCAAACTTTAAGAGCGTTTACGTCCATCGCGCGAAGTCAAGTTTAGGTAATTCAATGCATTTTTACGCACACAGAAGTGCGCGTGCCTGTGTGCATAGCGCTGGCGCGTTCTCTTGCGTTATAGTCAAACTAACCCACTATGATCCGTTCGAGTGCAATTGTTGTAGTAAAATTTAATTTGAATTTGAATTTGAACGTACACGAATTACGAAACTACGAGTGCATAAAATAAGTATTTAATAATATATTGCAAGTATAGCTATAATTATGATTAATATTAAAGTCGTTTTTTAGTTATTCAAACATGAATTTGTTGATCTAAACTTTAGAAAGAAACCGAACTTCGTTAATTATTATTGATTTGTGATTGATTAATAAATATTTCTTATTCTATTCAAATAAATCACTTTATACGGATTTACTTATGTTTATTTTATATTAAATTTTAACCTGACGTGATGTTCCTCTTAGTGACACCTCTTATGAGGGAAATACAATAGGTTGGCGTTAACTTTAAAAACAATTTATGTTCTTATTTACAAAAACATAAAAAAAATAAGTAAAAGTTTTCATAAATAAAATTCGTAGGTCAATGATAGGGTAAATATTTGTTGTCACTAAAAATATTGTCAGTCATCAAAAATAACAATAAAAAAATTTAATCATCAAAGTACCAAGATTTTTCAATCACACTATAAACGTCCGCTATCCTTCTAAGTACGACTAAGGTCAACTCAGGTCAGTCAGAGCGCCGAGCGACGTGTTCTTTCTCTAGAAAGCCTAGCGGCGGACTGATTTGAAATTGCTCACGCGCAGTGATTTATAGTAGTTTTCAAATATTTATAGAAAAATAATCACTGTAAATTATTTGAAATTTTAAATTGGATGTTTTAAAGCATATGTTCTTCTATTATATTATGCTATTATTATATTAAATTAAGTTAGATATATCGGTGAAAAAATCATTTTAATTCCTTAATATTTCACATTGTTTGAACTTTAATTTCTTATATAAAGATACCTAAATCAATAAAAATTCTTCTCCAACTATTTTCCTTAGGATCTTAGGAATTGGTAAAAAAAAAATCTAATTGGGTTTGCCAGTGGTTTCCTATAATTAGAGCTTCGAAACTGACGCTGAAAGGGAAATCAAGAAAACCTCAATATTTTGTTCTCCAACTATTGAGACAGCGAAATTTCCTAAAGTTATTAGTAATTATCATTTTTGTAAAATAAAGGGTTGATGGTATTAAAGGGTTTGAAAAGTACTGTTTTGGAGTCAAACAGCGCATGGACGGCGTAAACGCTCTTAACTGTACCAATGATCTTTCTCTTAAATTGAAAACAGGTCACAAACGTTTGTTTTACTTGGTTTCACTTCTGGCTGGAGTCTGATCCCATGTAGTGTTCCTCAGGGATCTATTTTAGAGTCTGTTTTTTTTGTTCAAAGTAGACATATTGCGGTTTTATGATTTGTAAAAATTTACATGCAAACTTAAACTGAATTTTGTTTTTTTTCACGTTTTTAAGGGGTTATTTTGATATAAATATTCATCATAGTAAAGTAAGTTGGGGTTTCACTTCTTACGAAATGTATGGGAAAACTTATTTGCGATTTATGACATAACAGCGTCAACAGGTTAACGACTCCCGCATCGGTATACAGTAAACACTAAACACATTTCGCTAACTCGCCACTTCAAAAATATTTGGCAAATTCGTTCCATAAAAAATGCAAATTAGTGCAAATTATACCTAAGGCGGGTGAATCAAAATTTATAAATGGTGTTCTATTTCGTTAACAGTTGTATTATTTAGATGGTTTGTATTTTTTATTTCCACGTATGGTTTATTTGATAGTTGTAAAATATTCAAATGAACTAGTATTACCAGTGTTTTCATTTATTGTCGTATTATCGTCGCCACCTTGTATAACATGATTATCATTGTTTATTTATTTATTGCATATTTCTGTTGTGTTGGATGTATTTATTTATTTTTATTTACAAATACCATTACTGTATGTATATACTAACAACAAACTACTATCTTTAGAGTTCCGTACCAAAATTACCAAACGGAACTCTGGGAATCACTTCGCTGTATGTTCGTCTGTGTCGCACTCTCTGAATCTTCTCTGGAACTAGAGAACTCTACTTTATAAAGTAGAGGTACCCGCTCCTCCCCTTTTTCGGTGACATTAATTTATATTTATTTACATAAAAAGGTAGCGCGATGGAAGCACTTAAATAAAGTGATTAAGGAATAAAAAAAACATGTAAACCACCGCAGCAGTGTCTAATTCTCAGGTACATACGGCGGTGCATTCTGACAGTTGGCTGAACTTCGTAAATTACTGTAGAATATATTTCGGTATTTTCATAAATAAAATAATAATCATAAAAAAAAAGTTTTGCTTATTCCCAAAGTTTCCCCTCCCCAGTCCCCCAAAAAATCCCAAACCCCTCTTCAGTGTCCCATATCCATGCTTTCAATCCTACCCTAAGTCCATGAAAGCGTTGTTAATAATCAAATGTCTCATTATCTTTCCTCTTGTATGTGTCTGCTTAGTCCTTATCAGTCTGGATTACCTCCTGGGCATAGCACTTCTTCTTTCTCCTTTTTTCGTGTGGTTAGTGCCTAACATGGTGACAGAGTTTTTATGCCGCCCATGGGCCTCTGACGTGGCTTTACATGCCATCGACAAATATCTCTCAGGCATGCTGGTTCCGTCACGATGTTTTCCTTCACCGAAGCAAGTGATAATTATACAATACGCACATGAATCCGAAAAATCAGAGGTGCGTGTCTTGGGTTCGAACCCGAGACCTATGACTTCGCAGTCCGACGGTCAGCTATAGCATTGTATCAGCCCTATATAAAATAACTGATGACATCGGATTGACCAATATAACAAATACAAAATGCCCATTAAAAATCAGAAAAAAAACTAAATTAAGAATCATAAAATATCACAAATCAAAAAATGTATATAAAAAGAATATCATTTAAATATTCCGACTGGGTTTCTTAACATATTATAATATTTCAAAAATGAAATTAAAAAAAATGTAAATTAAGAATTAATAAAAACAAAACAGAAAAAATATTGGACAACTTTTTCCTGGTTATTGTACCTCGCGGGTAACATGAATTGCACTATGCAGGGTTTTAGATCATAGGTTATGAGTAGATAGATATTGCCATACATCAATTCCCTGCGAAGACCGGAGATGTCTGTCGGGATACCCGTGGATACTGGCTGGTTGTATGACTTGCTGCTCGTGAAGCTCGAGGAAGTGATGATGATAATCTTGCTGCACTAAGGCTGTGCTGGGGATCACGTCAGGGTCACCAGTAGAGAGCTATGTGGAGCAGGGTGGAAAGCTTCAATCCAGCTATAAAGCATAATGATCTCTTTGGAGAAAAATGGGCAAGAAACTCAAACGGCTCGTTCTTGACAAATATTTAAAAATAAACAAACAACATGACGCCATTTTACCTGTATATACGCAGGAATCTCAGACATTCGAATATTGTACGTGATCACTGTAGGTAGACGGTTGACAAAATGTAAGTTTTTTTATTGTTCATTTATTTTTATTATATAAGATGTAATTGAAATAACTGAACAGGGATATTTATTTGTATTTGTCTCATTATGAACATTCTCTTCTATAGGAAGAACGCTGGAATGGTTTAGAAAAATCTGATGTTCCCTACATTTTGTCGAGATATGCGAACATATAAATGTGATTTCTCGTTGCCTGTCCTACGTTGAATTGAACGTTTTTATTAATAATGAGTACAGTCACCCGTTATCACTATACACAAACCCTGAACAAAGGCGTCAACCAAGCATTGTTTACATCAAACTAAGTAACTCTCCGCAAAAAAATTGTTCCTAACCTACTTTTTTTGGGGTGAAAAATCGCGAAAAATAAAACACAAAAAAAATGTGCTGATTGAATAGTACAGGGATCATGGAGTAATTAGAACAATCTAAAATACAAATTGTTAAAGTTGGAACTTTGACTTTAATATATCCGTAACTAGAAGGTTCCATGGTATGGTACAGAACAAACAAAAAAATATATAAATCGCAATAACGTGGAGAACAGGCACTCATCGGCTCCACTAAGGTTTTTTTTACACCCATTATAAATTACACATTATATTCATTTTAGTCTTGTGGAACATAATGAATACGGTGGTATTGCCGCACAGTAGCACAGAATATTGGCGGTCAGCTACTACTTTTGTCCCGACTCCTGCCAACGGCCACGGCACATTGGCATGCGCACCGTTTAATCTCATATCTCACAACTTGGATAAATATGGTCATGACAATGGCTCAGTTTCTGAATTGAGATGTACATATAATCGCATTCAGCAAGTTAGCCTTCTCAGAAGTAACCTTATTAAAAAGGAAAGAGGTAGGACGTTCTTTTCTGACGCACTTTAATCTGTAGAAGAAAAATTTTGCTCAGTATTATAGTCTCCTTAAGTGGTTCTAAGGACCGACTCGTGGGACCGACACACAAAAAAAGTGTATAGTTTTTTACTACCGTGTTAAAATCAACAACGTCACATGAGCAAATGCCCGAAGATTCTTAACATTTTAACCTGTATAACACGTTTATTTTAACTTGCAACTAGGGTTCCCAGATCTATTAAAAATCCAGATTTTTATTTTCTTGTAATCATGCAGTAAATAAAATTTTCTACTGTATTTTTTTTACTTAGACATTAATGACAGAGAAAGATTTGTTGCAGAAAATTTGGTTAAAACATGAATTATAAGAGCTAGTTACATTATATCGACCAGCAAGCGACTACTAGATTGATTTTATAAAAAAAAGGATTTAAATTATTATGTAGTTCGGATGACAATACTTTAATTTGGAATCTCGGAGCTGAAGAGGGAGCGAGGAGGTGGATAGTGGAACTTTTCAGAGTCTACTAGTAAACCCTTCGAGTTTGGGCTCATATCATTCGTTTTGGTCATTCTAATATGTTTCACTTGGTGTCAAAGGTCTGATGATGGAGCCAGGAGGTGGATAGTAGAATTCTTCAGTAGCTAAAGTTCTTTAGTAGTAATAAAACCCTAGAGTTTCGGATCATGTGATAGTTTTGATGGTTTAATGGACTGTACTTGATTTCAAGGGTGTGATGATTGAGCCAGGAGGTGGATATATCATAAAAATATATTTTTTATTGCATGATGAAAGCGAGTTTTTTAGTTTTTTTTTTAACGAAATTATTCGTTTTTACAATGATTTGACATTTAGTTTAGGATGGTTTTCTAGTTCAAGTTTTTTAATTTTTTATTTTATTTAACATGGGTTTGCTCTTGACTCTAGTCTAGGTCAGAGGTGACAGAATCAGTCGAAGATGGAGCGGATGGAGCTTACCCAGCAGAAGCCTGTTTACTCTAACTTTGAAGAGATTAGGGTTGAATGCGTTCGGAAACACGGGCGCAGGCAGAGAGTTCCACTCCTTTGCTATGCGCAAAATAAAAGACGTTTGGAAACGCTTAATGCGAATTGGCGGAATAGCAACAAGGTAGGGAGTGTATTACTGCAGTGCGTCTAGATGTCCGATGGTAGAAGGGGGCCGGTGGGGTGAGGTTGTGGAGTTCATGGGAACACTCACCGAAGTACAATCTGTAGAAGACCGACAAACAGGCAACCTTGCGGCGATGAGTCAAACTGTGAAGCTTGGCCAGCTTTACGTCGCCAGTCAAGCCGCGAGTCAAGCGCGGCTAGTTGGTATTTAGCTGAGCCATCCCATAGGTGGCTGCAATAATCCATGCAGGTTTTACCAATGACGTGCGGTTGACTGCACTGAGTGAGAGTATGCACCCACACATTTACACGCTACAATATTTTACACTCTTCAGATACTCAACATTATAAAGTTTATGCAATATAATTTATATTTTTGTTACAGGTCCTGTTCCCGTTTGATGACGATTTTCGTATTGTTAAACTTACTAAGCAACACTCAGGCGTTAAAAGAAGTTGACGAAATGGATTGGGAGGAGGATCCCTCATCAGTGTGGGGTCAGGTTGAAATAACAAACTGGGTTCCCACCGTTCTCAGGAATGTGATTCTTATCCTAAATGAAGCAAACTACACGAACGGCACAGAAAAGACATATATTGCTACGGGAGTCTTATTAGACAATAGTCGTATTCTAACATCTTATAATCCTTTTAAGGAATTAATAAAAGACTCCGAACATGCCAACAACATTACGGTGGCGTTAGTTACAGGTGCACAAGATAAAAATGTGACACTGAAAATAGTTTCAAAAATTGTGTGCGCTCGTGAAATAACATATAGTTCGCCGGATGAGATGCATGTTTGGCATGATAAACGTCACTCTCCCCTTCACGACTTGATGATATTAAGAATGGAAGAAGAAATTGGGATCGCTTTTTATTCGGAATTACACTATAAGTCAAAATGGTATAACAAAATAAGCTTTTCTTGGGTTGGGCAACTTTCAAACTATAATAACTCTTTGATGTCCTACCTCGCTTACCCAGGAGATAGAATTAATGGGCGAATATATATTTGTTCCTTAGGATTTAGAAACGAAGAAGAATTGGAGGATTATGATACAATAGTTACGACTGAATACGGTGAAGACGATTCCGTACTGGTTGACTGCGAGGAATGGTTGCCGCGGCACTGGGGTTTTTTCATATGTGTTCGAAATATTGACAACTTCTCAGGGCTGGGTTCCGGTGCAACGTTATTTATGGGAAGAAAAATATTCGGCATAGGCAGTTTTGCGATGTTCAAAAACGATACAGGGATTCTAGTATTCACTGATGTACGACCTTACGCTGATCTAATATGGAAAACGTGCGGGGATGAGGAGTTCACAGTAACTGTTGACCCTACTGTTGACCCTACTGTTGACCCTACTGTTGACCCTACTGTCGATCCTGCTGTTGACCCTGCTGTTGACCCTGCTGTTGACCCTGCTGTTGACTCTGCTGTTGACCCTGCTGTTGACCCTGCTGTTGACCCTGCTGTTGACCCTGCTGTTGACCCTGCTGTTCACCCTGCTGTTGACCCTGCTGTTGACCCTGCTGTTGACCCTGCTATTGACCCTGCTGTTCACCCTGCTTTTGACCCTGCTGTAGACCCTGCTGTTGACCCTCTTGTTGACCCTGCTGTTGACCCTGCTGTTGACCCTGCTGTTCACCCTGCTGTTCACCCTGCTGTTGACCCTGCTGTTGACCCTGCTGTTCACCCTGCTGTTGACCCTACTGTTGACCCTACTGTTGACCCTACTGTTGACCCTGCTGTTGACCCTGCTGTTGACCCTGCTGTTGACCCTGCTGTTGACCCTGTTGTTGACCCTGCTGTTGACCCTGCTGTTGACCCTGCTGTTGACCCTGCTGTTGACCCTGCTGTTCACCCTGCTGTTGACCCTGCTGTTGACCCTGCTGTTGACCCTGCTGTTCACCCTGCTGTTGACCCTGCTGTTGACCCTGCTGTTGACCCTGCTGTTGACCCTGCTGTTGACCCTGCTGTTCACCCTGCTGTTCACCCTGCTGTTGACCCTGCTGTTGACCCTGCTGTTGACCCTGCTGTTGACCCTGCTGTTCACCCTGCTGTTGACCCTGCTGTTGACCCTGCTGTTGACCCTGCTGTTCACCCTGCTGTTGACCCTGCTGTTGACCCTGCTGTTGACCCTGCTGTTGACCCTGCTGTTGACCCTGCTGTTGACCCTGCTGTTGACACTGCTGTTGACCCTGCTGTTCACCCTGCTGTTGACCCTGCTGTTCACCCTGCTGTTGACCCTGCTGTTCACCCTGCTGTTGACACTGCTGTTGACCCTGCTGTTGACCCTGCTGTTCACCCTGCTGTTGACCCTGCTGTTCACCCTGCTGTTCACCCTGCTGTTGACCCTGCTGTTGACCCTGCTGTTGACCCTGCTGTTCACCCTGCTGTTGACCCTGCTGTTCACCCTGCTGTTGACCCTGCTGTTGACCCTGCTGTTGACCCTGCTGTTGACCCTGTTGTTGACCCTGCTGTTGACCCTGCTGTTGACCCTGCTGTTGACCCTGCTGTTCACCCTGCTGTTGACCCTGCTGTTGACCCTGCTGTTGACCCTGCTGTTGACCCTGCTGTTGACACTGCTGTTGACCCTGCTGTTGACCCTGCTTTTCACCCTGCTGTTGACCCTGCTGTTCACCCTGCTGTTGACCCTACTGTTGACCCTACTGTTGACCCTGCTGTCGACCCTGCTGTTGACCCTGCTGTTGACCCTGCTGTTGACCCTGCTGTTGACCCTGCTGTTGACCCTGCTGTTGACCCTGCTGCTGACCCTGCTGTTGACCCTACTGTTGACCCTACTGTTGACCCTGCTGTTGACCCTGCTGTTGACCCTGCTGTTGACCCTGCTGTTGACCCTGCTGTTCACCCTGCTGTTGACCCTCCTGTTGACCCTACTGTTGACCCTACTGTTGACCCTGCTGTCGACCCTGCTGTTCACCCTGCTGTTGACCCTGCTGTTGACCCTGCTGTTCACCCTGCTGTTGACCCTACTGTTGACCCTACTGTTGACCCTACTGTTGACCCTGCTGTCGACCCTGCTGTTGACCCTGCTGTTGACCCTGCTGTTGACCCTGCTGTTGACCCTGCTGTTGACCCTGCTGTTGACCCTGCTGTTGACCCTGCTGTTGACCCTGCTGTTGACCCTACTGTTGACCCTACTGTTGACCCTACTGTTGACCCTACTGGTGACACTACTGTTGACCCTACTGTTGACCCTACTGTTGACCCTGCTGTTGACCCTACTGTTGACCCTGCTGTTCACCCTGCTGTTGACCCTGCTGTTGACCCTGCTGTTGACCCTGCTGTTCACCCTGCTGTTGACCCTAATGTTGACCCTACTGTTGACCCTACTGTTGACCCTACTGTTACCACTACCGTCGAATCCGAAAATGATTAACCTGAAAAGTTTTTCAGTTACATTAATACTTGACTTCAGTACTAGAGACCGCTTGCGTATTTTGAACCGACTTACAAAAGGTTTCAATATTATCAAATGGACTGTTTTTTTAAATGTATTTTCAGCGATATCTTCACAAATTGTAAACTGATTTCAAATTCAAATTATTTGTTTGTAAAACATAGGTACAGTATGATCAGATCTATTTCTAATGTCGGAGGATGTTTAACCTACTAGGCATACAAATTTTAGATACTTGTATAGGAATTTTAAATATGTATATGTATTTTTTATGCATTGTATTATGTAATCAATCTCAGGAGGAAATCATAGAATTGAAACAACGAATAAATCAACGCAATAACGATTTTTATTATGAATTATTCAGCATAGTTCAGTACATATCACACCATATTACTAACCTTAAGAATTGTCACTCCGGCGCCTCGTTCAAGGCTGACTTATGTCCACGACTTGTTAAACTGACAATTCACTTCAATGTCAAAATGATTTTATAACTGACAGTGCTACTAAATACAGGTTCTTTGTTACTGCCACAATTAACAATTCAACATTAATTTCGTCACTGCGCTCATTTTGTGGACGTGCAAAGCTTGCGCACTGTTGTCTTACTTGCAGTTGACTGGCAAAATGGGACGAAACACGCCACAACTACATGCGTCGCCATCGGTCGGCGGCAGCCGTCAACGCGCCGGATTCAGCCAGCAAAGCGTCGTTGCCTGACGTCGACAGGTGGCAACGGCAGGCGACGACGATTAAATAAGCTCAAACAAATAGGGGGTACGTTTAGATCCCAATGTATACGTTTTTATAATGAACTTCCGAGCCATATTCAAGCAATAAGCCTAAATAAATTCAAATTGTTAATTAAACGGAAACCATGTCTAAAAGCCTACTATAAAGTAAATCACTATGTTGATTATAAAAAGGCTTGGGATTAAGCTCCAATTAAATTTACTCATTGAATGTCGAAATTTCGAATTTCCTTTGTTTATTATTTATTCCCTTCTTTTATACATTGTGACGTTTAATGATTTGACATGTATACTTACTTTGTTAGGTATGTTATTATTTAATATTATAATTTTTCCTATATTTATTTTTCGAACTTATTAATTACATTTTTAAATATTCCTATATAAAATTCAAAATAAAAAAAAAACATTCAAAAATATAAAGAATAGTAGCCCACCGGTATCGGGAACAGGGTCCAAGCTACTTATTATTTTTATTATTGTGAATTGTGACATTTAATGATTTTTATGAATATTTATTTTCTAAGTATTTCTCATTTTATTTGATTAGTGTGAATGTGAGGACAATGTGGATATTTTTTTTTGGTTTTACGATTGTCTGGCTGTTTGAGTACTACTCGTATAAGCGACCTACACAAATGTTCTTTCTTTGGTATTTTTCATCGTATTCTTGAGCTCCTTGAGTTATGAGTCGAGCTACACGATAACAGACAAATGCTTGCACTGGCTGGACAGGTCCACTCAAATCTGTGTGGTATGTGTCTTTTTTCAAAAGACCATCTCAGACACTCATCTGTATAGGCCTCATCTGAGTTGACCAAGATTACACGAAAAAAAATGAATTATTATTATTAGTGTTAGAAGCCGTCTTTCGAATATAATCATCATGCATTAGGTACTGTTTGTTGACAATTAGTATTATTGCACTTACATTTTTTATTTAAATCATTTGTTATTGACGTTGGAAACAATATTAATTTTTGATTAACCCCTTCAGGTTGTCTCTTAATTAGATCTTTTGACACACGCTTTGAGTTCTGTTAAAACCATACTACTCTCATCCCAGAGATTAGTTTTTAAAATCGAAATTGTAATCTGCTAATAACGAGATTGTGAATACGCACGGTGAAATTAAGCAACTGTAAGAGTCATTGCAGGAATGTCATGAAACAATAAGAAGCCTAAAATGCCTAAGAAATCATCAAATAAATACATGCACACTCACAGATAACCAAGCAACATCACCACAAGAGAATACAAACGCTATTATTGAAAATGCAAGTCCCAAACTGACATTCCTTTCTACGTCATCACCCTCAAGAAAAGAGAAATTAACTACTAGCGACATTCTTACATGCGTATGATAAGCTACTTCGGGACGTGTTGTGGTGGGTCTTGAAAAAGAAAGGGTATTGTCTTGTTTTCCATAAAATAATTTGTACTATTATTGTTTTCCATAATCGTCCCCCCTCATAATATTTACTTGCACTATTATCATAATATAGACTAATAACGCTTGTCATATTAACTTATTATTCATAAAATTTATTTGCCTTATAATATGTTTCCATAATAACATGTGTTAAGTGTAATCATTAGTTTCTACAATTAATATGACAACTGAAGCGTTATTGCTAATTAAATTATGGCATTTTAAATTATGGCAAACATTAGTAAACCCTGGGAAGTATGTACAGTTAATTCGTGCTATGTACAGTCAATCTTGTACCTACGTGCGGTCAGCTGCTGGCAACACTGATGAGTTCAGTGTGGCTATAGGCTTGCATCAAGGGTCGGCTTTGAGGCCTTACCTCTTCCTGTTGATTATGGACGCTTTGACGTCGCACATACAGGGAGAGGCACCCTGGTGCATGCTGTTCGCCGACGATACTGTTCTTGTCGGTGAAGATGGACCTGAGATCTAGAACAGATTGGAGAAATGGCAACCGAAGCTGGAGAATGTTGGCTTGAAAATCAGCAGAACTAAAACCGACTAGACACAGTCCATATGCGACTTAAATTAAATAGAGGTAGGCACTCTTGTGATGCTAAAGCCTATCTTCTGACTGCTGTCAGTTGTTCCTAGTTTTTTGCAAAAAAATAAATAAACACGGGTGTTGTTTTTTTTTTAGTAATATGTTCATGTTTCCGCTGCTTGAGAATATTGCACGTAGCGCAGTGTTTGTCATTTCCTTTATTACGCTACTCCGGATTATATGAGGCATAATATTGAGCAATGAAGGCTGACATTTCGCTCATTACAATGATACATTCTATGCGACGAACATCAGATATTACATTACACCCAAAAACATTTAACATATTTTACGGTACTTTTCCTAATTGAACGTGCCATAAACACGGAATTATCCTAACTTTATTTAAAGCCCGACAGAGGTCGTAGCTACGAAAGCGTCGAATATAATTAAATTACGTTTATATTCACTCCGATCAATTACCGTATCTACATGAATATTTTATCATTTAAATCTATGGATCTGGTTAACGTTTCACTAGTCAGATAATCAGAAACTAACGAAGAAGAAAAAAAGTAAAGAAAAAGAAAAAAATGCACTTAGCGACAATAAAGCTAAGACCGCCAAGAATTTGAATGTAACATCCTCTTTAGGAGAACATTAAATATATTAATACATTTCTCAGGCTCTTCCTTTAAACTAAAGGTTACATTCAAATAAGGAACAAAATATTTTAAAAAGAGATTTCTACATGTTTTGCGCCTCCATTCCGCCCGGAACGTGTCCGTATCCGCAGCGAGAGAATCCAAAAAAAAAACAACATGAACGGCAAAATTACATGGTGTGTTATATTTCTATCGGAACACCCTTCGGAGAACAATGAGAGGGCGCACAGTGGATCCATATTGAAAATTAGTGGACATGGGCAACAAAGTTCCAATATCGATTCGATATTTTTTTATGTGATTCTTCATGATATTCCAGACAACTTTTACTCTTGTGAAATTTCTTCTAAAGTTGATCGTTTGTCTGAAAAAAAAAAAAATTAGATTTTTTTGTATGGAGCGAATCACGTTTATTTTTTTTTCTTCAATTGTACGAATATGTTAGGTGTATGGCGTGAGTATATGATAGCTAGGGTCATTCTCTATCCAGGAAAAAATATATCAGCGCCGGCCATCCGCGGCCGCGCGAGTAATCATTCGGTAAAAAAATAATATTTTCTATGATTTTTTTTGCCTTTTAAAATCAA
Source organism: Standfussiana lucernea (assembly GCA_964057025.1). Classification (NCBI taxonomy): domain Eukaryota; kingdom Metazoa; phylum Arthropoda; class Insecta; order Lepidoptera; family Noctuidae; genus Standfussiana; species Standfussiana lucernea. The sequence continues at coordinate 6,854,273 of OZ059797.1, read as the reverse complement.
TTCAAAGTATATTTTCTGTCTCACTTGGCTGTTTTCACCTTTTTAGTTAAATATATAGTTTTAATAGCACATAGGTACTCACAACTAGTAATTCTGGCAGAGGTTAAGTTATTATTGCATGTTATCGGTGGCACCTGCATTGTGATTGATGACTCATTTGTTTGTGCGCTCGGCTAAATGCATAACAAACGAGTCACCGAAAAATAATTGTCTCTGATTGGTTGTTATTTTTTTAACTACCTGCACATTATCTACTGTTATCGGTAGCACCTGCACTGTGATTGATGACTCATTTGTTTGTGCGCTCGGCTAGAAGCGCATAACTAATGAGTCATCGAAAAATGGTCGTCTCTGATTGGCTGTTATTTTTTTTACTACCTGCACGTTATCTATTGTAAAATAAACATGTAATAAGTTTCTGGGTATACTAATTTTATCAAATATACGTGAAATAGTTTGAATTTTTACGGGCAAGACGTTGATAATCATTATCTACATAATCAAGCGTATGTAAAGTATAGTATAAGTTATCGTACGTATGATCGAAAGGAAATTGTGAAATAATTGTAGCCCTGAAAAGGGCTGTTTGTCATATTCCCAGCCCTGATGGGCTTTTGTGGGAATAGTCCATAGCCGGATCACTTTATTTCTTATTCCAGAAGTGGGTCCGGCAAATTTTCGGACTCTGCTATGAGGCATTCTTCTTCCTCCATAATCTCACTGTCACAGGGAGGCTCGGTAGTCTGTAACAACTGAATTGCTTCAGGCAACAACTCACTATGAACCTGTTTCGTTATTTTAGGCCTTATGTAGGATATGTGAGGATCAGAGCTTATTAGAAGTCCATGGAGGATGTCTTCGTTTGTTGCTATTCTGTCCGTTTTCCGAGTGTGTCTCTCTCTGACGTTTCTGAAGTCCTTATTACGGGCTTCCGAAGCTTCTTCTGATAAGGTACCTAAAAGAAATAAGTACATGCATTTTAATTTCAAAAAGCAATCGAGTCAAATTATACATCAAACTCTATTTATTTTTTACTTACCGATTGGCAAAACACCAAAGTGGTTACAGATGTCTGCACCGTGCATTAGAAGTTTATGTACACTAACTGGCATGTAGTACCACGAATAGTGTTGCACGTATACATCAGCTGTTTCTCTACAGTATCTTCTAAATTTTTCACAGTCAATGTTTTTGCCTGATGATATGGCTTGTAGAATAACGGAAAATCTGAAAATTAGATTTTCGTCAATTCCTGTTATTCTGGATGATGTTTTGTAATCTTGGAAAAAGCGCCTCGCAGTATTCCCGTCATTTGTAGTTCCAAAACCCTGAAATGGGGAAAAAGACTGTAATATACGACACATAGAGATATAATACACAAAAAACATAAAACGAACTAAATACATACCTGTTTGACTATATCAAACAGCATTCCAGTTTGCTCACGAAACTCTTGTTGCGTGGTATTTTTTTTAGCTTGTTTCAAAGCCTTATGTTCGCCTCGAGCTGTCCATCGTTGAAAATCCAGATTATAAGATATATGGAGAAGACATTCCATACACCGAATCTTCATATGCAGTGAAGAAATTCCTTGTTTGTAAATATCTTCACGAAGTGGTCTGGAAGTCAAAGAGTCTAAATTATTCATCTCACTTGGTTTTGCCAAGCAAATGGGGCACGTTGCAAATGATGGTACTTCAGCAATAATATTGGCCACTTTTCCATCAATCATGGTCATATGCAATTCATGTGATACAATAATATTTCCACACTGAGTAGATATTCGTTCATCAATTTGTTTTTTCATCTCCGACTCTTCAGACTTTATAAAATCAGCTGTCTCCGAAGTGAATGTGAACTTCACTGGTCGACAGTACAGAGTTGAGCAAGGTGTGGGGTTCTCCCAAACTATATTTTCATTCCCAGATAATGAGCCAGACACTAGCCGAAGAGGGACGATGCTTATCATGACTACTGATGAATCACCGAACTCTGTAGCTGTGTTTGACGTTTTCTGTTTATAGTTACTCTGCGACGAAGAACCATCAAGCCCCCATTTCCAGGTCAACTTGAGTTCTTCATTTTGAGACCTATCAACAGAATTCACATCTAGTAAAATCCTCTCCACAGTGTGGTCCAATAGCGCTTGCAATTTAATTTGAGCTCCTTTTTCGGTAATCTCCATACTCTCTTGTGGTGGATAACATCTTTTCTTGGCATTAACGAGCTTTGGATAAGATGGAAAGGCAGCACAGTTTTCTTCTTTCAGAAATTGTCGAAGAGCTAAGTACTTCCATCTCGAGAGCGCAAGTGATGTGTAAAGAGCTAAACACTTATCTTCAGAGACCTGTACTTAGGCTCTGCTTTTTGAATAGTCGCTCGTGTACTTCGGATAGCGTTTCTGGATTACTGGAAAGGTATTCGACCACTTTTGCCTCTAATAATTAAATATTAATAATTTTTCAGATCACCACCACTTCTTAATTTCACAAAAAGATCTAGGTTGGTACAAAATCCAGCCATAGTTCTAAAGTAAATATAAAAATAAAAGTATTTCACTGTGTTCACAAATAAGCGACAAGAGCGAAACTAGAGGGACTTAGTGAATGTCTTTGTATTTATAGTCAGTGTTAATTACTCAAGTAGTGAACATATTAGCATGACTGAAAATTATTCAGCCAATCAGAGACGAGCATTTTTCGATGACTCATTAGTTATGCGCTTAGACGAGCGCACAAACAAATGAGTCATCAATCACAATGCAGGTGCCACCGATAACAATAGATAATGTGCAGGTAGTTAAAAAAATAACAGCCAATCAGAGACAATTATTTTTCGGTGACTCGTTTGTTATGCACTTAACCGAGCGCACAAACAAATATCAATCACAATGCAGGTGCCACCGATAACATGCAATAATAACTTAACCTCTTCCAGAATTACTAGTTGTGAGTACCTATGTGCCATTAAAACTATATATTTAACTAAAAAGGTGAAAACAGCCAAGTGAGACAGAAAATATGACTTTGAATTGATTTTAAAAGGCAAAAAATTTCATAGAAAATATTATTTTTTTACCGAATGATTACTCGCGCGGCCGCGGATGGCCGGCGCTGATATATTTTTTCGTGGATAGAGAATGACCCTAGCTATCATATACTCACGCCATACACCTAACATATTCGTACAATTGAAGAAAAAAAAATAAACGTGATTCGCTCCATACAAAAAAATCTAATTTATTTTTTTTCAGACAAACGATCAACTTTAGAAGAAATTTCACAAGAGTAAAAGTTGTCTGGAATATCATGAAGAATCACATAAAAAAATATCGAATCGATATTGGAACTTTGTTGCCCATGTCCACTAATTTTCAATATGGATCCACTGTGGGGCGCTACGCTAATCTTTCAAGTCATTTTTGATGCAGAAAGATTGTTGGGAATCCCCAAGATAAATTTGGCGGGTTTTATATATGGTCGCAGGATGTAAGGTACATTATAAAGTCGGTATGCGAAATCTTATGACTTATGACAGATTTCCAATATTCCTCGAGGCGAGCGGAGCGAGTGCAGCGGAACACTCATAGAACACAAATCAAGCGGGAAAAATGAAGGAAAAGAAGCAAGACAAAGCGGCTGCTCCATCGACAAGAATTTCATTGTGAAATATGTGTTATTTTCTGTGAAATATGTATTCGGCTTTTAACACAATAACTCAGTAAAAGATGGATCGCATTTATATACGTTCATACATGTATAACATAAGTGTGTAGAGGTGTTATTAAAGTCATAGCTATTGTGTTAAGTGTTTGATTTTTTTTTGTCGAGTCTACACAATGTTTCGGGTATATGTATTGTGTTTTCGAGTTTTTGTGAATAATATTTATTTAACTATTTTTTTTTGCTTTGATTGAATTAACTCTTTAAATTAATTTTATACTACACCCAATCGTACTTTAAAAAAAGAGTTAACGTCGAACGAAGAATAAAACAATTGTTTTTGCAAAAGTGTTTGCTTCGACGTTAATGATATACAATAACAATCTGCATTATCGCCAAATTTATAATACAATAAAAATAATACGAATTAAAAGTATGATTAATATAATATTGTTTCCTGCCCGCTACCCATCCATTTGTTATTTTTCCTGAGAGTAGGGACGTTATAGAGGTAACTTCTTTACTGGACGAATATCTACATGACTTATTGTATCTATTTGACGTTGACCACAGTGGAAAGCATACAATCTTTGATTGTTTTTTTGTGCATGAAACAGTAAGTTAAATGCTGTAGGACGTTGGCCAGCTGTAAAGAAAACTCATGTCAAGACAATACATTTTTGGGACAAACTAAAAACCGGACCGCTACTGGTACCGCTACTGAATAACATTTATCATAAAAACCTGATACATGCTAGCAATTCAGCACAGCTATTATCAGACGAAAATAAAATCAGGTTCAAGAAATTGTTAATATTATTAAATGTGAACACACATAAGGTACATAAACTTATTTCCCTTTCGCATGAGGTTAGACAGAAACTAAAGAGTGCTCCATACATACTCTTTTTGCTCCCTCCACGTTCAGACAGGTGGTCATAAACTCACGTCGGTTTGAAAACAGCATATAGGGGTGTGAAGAACAGGGTGTAAAGTTCCTCAATCCTCCCACCTGGCGGGCATTTTGTCTGGTGGGCTTCTGCCCGACCGTAATTGTTAGCGGGTTTTTCTATTTTATGGTCATAAGTCGCGGGTAGCTTGATGCCCTGGCTGGAGGCCTTAATTAATTTCAAGGCACCCACAGGATTGTCCGTTTAAGTAGAAGCCAGCCTCCTAGCTTGACCTGCGAGATGCCAATTCCAAAAAAAAAGGACAGCTTTAATAGCGCCATTCAGAATTTTGATGTTAGTTCTTCATTTGCGTCATAGATGGCGCTTTAGTACTTTTTGTAATGCTGCTACAAGCATACGTGTCGTTTCTGAAGAACATCACCAATAAGGTCAGTGTAAGTATTTTCAGTGTAGCTACGTTTGTACTCACAACTATCTTTTGTAAGTTGCCTTTCATTGATCCAGTTAACACGAACAAACTATCTAAACAGTCTAAGTTAACTAGTTAAGAATGGTAACCGAGAGGAGAGAGAAAAAAACCTAAACTGACGGGTAAAGACGAAATCTACAGCGAACAAGCATTGTTCGTCACCACATTCACCACAGTCATGTTCGTATGTTGTCTGTATTTAGGCGACAAAAGCATTTTAATAATAAGTAAAAAATCTTGTAAAAACGTGTTTGCTTACCTATTCCAAATATGTATTTTGTAGAGAAAATAGTAACATTGCCTTCTGTTTGAGCATTTTCGATAGAATTTCCTAGCGACGAAAACGACGAAGTCGCGAACTTCATATTTATCTCCTTTAGCGAACGATTTTTCAAAATCTTTCCTAAGTACTCACCGTCGCAAGTCGTTATATTAGGAACTCTTAATAAAAATTCTATATTAGTCTAGGTTTAGCCTGTGCGTTCTCTATCAGTAAATTTATGAAAAGAAGATCAAGAAAAGAAGAGGATTCATTCATTCATTCATTCACCATAGCACCACCTTTAAATCATGTGGACGGTAAGAGAGCGAGGTTTCCCACACGCCATCTGCTAACTTTATATCTATTATACGCCATCAATTCACCATAGTCGGTTCACATAGGTGGCGCAAGCCCGGCGGGGCCATTAATCTACAGAATGAACCGCGGATTAACGTGATCTACATGCTGATGGTGCTAACAGCCCTGAACATGCTGTTATGATTAACCCGCGTGATGAAGTAGGGTTACCTAGGGATTAATAACCCTGATGTATTTGGGACTTGTAGTAGTGGTGTGACGTGTAAAGTGATTTTGTTGGACAGTGATTTGGTGAATGTGTCGGAATGAGTCAATCGAAACTATTCTGCGCAGGTCAGAACTGGTGTTAGTCCGTCTGAAGACGCATAGTAAACTTTCTAAAGAGTAAATGAGTATCAGTGTTGAAAACTTGACTTTTGTTTATACAATAGATGATTATGTAGATGATTTGTCTAATAGTCTTTACCTTAATCTGGTTGGAGCTACCCAAAACGTATTTGTATATAGACAGGTAATCAAATATGCATGATATCGTACAGAAAAATTCTCACATCAAAAGTAGCTAAGTAATTAATGACTCTGCAACCAGCTAAAGCCATTTCTTAAGTCACTAGTCTAACATTCTATCACCAGGAGAAAGATTCATTAGACGCTGTAAAGGAGGCCAGCTAAATAAAAAGTTCAAATGGAAGTGCGACTTAGACAGGCACACCGAGCTTTAAAATATTGATTAGCAAGAGTCTTTGAGTTGAGTGGATTAACGAGCTGAAGAAATTAGCTAGCAATAATTGGATAAAGAAGGGCGAAGAGTGGCTTTAGTACATCAGGGAAGTGGCCTGTTTTCTGCCGATTAGTTACGACTGGTCAATTTGAAGTTTTGGAGGTATGAATATCAAAATGGTAGATAACATAACATAACATCACGACCCCCGAATCCCCGAATGGTTAGGCCTAGGTGTACCTAATAGTCCACCCACTTTTCGCCAGTTAGGTTTAAGTCCCATGTAATAGGGGGCGAGCCTATTGCCATCAACCGGGCACAAATTCCGACTCCGTGGCTGCTGCTGAGAAATTCCTGACGGAAAAACCCAATAACACTTTGCCTGACCTGGGGATCGAACCCAGGACCTCATGTTCAGAAGGCGTGCTTGGGACCTCTAAACCAACGAGGCAGTCAAATGGTAGATGTTGGAGGAATTTTGTATTTACCCAAGCCTAGTGCCTATTTTTAGGCAAATTCCATTGAACCTGAATGATAATGTTAATATGGCCATACCCCGGGATTCCAGGGAATATTTTTCTGAATGTCGATGTATCGCAAAATATAATAGGTATAATATATTATTAGTTCCTTCTCCAAAGGTGCTTTCTGTGAACCAAGGTATCTGGAAACAGTGGTTTCTATGAACAAAGTTTACGGCAAGAAGTGCTATCTATGAACAGAGATCTTTGTCAACAGTGCTTCCTACGGACCGAGATATCTACAAGCAATGTTTTCTGTCAACAAAGTTTTCGGCGAAACGTGCTGTCTAGGAATAGAGATTTCTATTAGCTTTGCTTTCCGTATGTGGTTGTCTCGTACAAGCGTGTTTCTATCTTAGGTTCCACGCTTATAAAAAGTATCCTATATGTTAAACCAGGTTATAAACTATCTGTGCACCAAATTTCATCCAAGTCCGTTCAGTAGTTTTTGCGTGAAAGAGTAACAAACATACATACATCCATACTTATAGACTGTCGCGTTTATAATATGTATTTGTAAGGATTCTACGTACATTCTTCTCCTCAATGTATGTGCGTACGTGCTCTAAACAGCCCAGCCGTCATTTATAGACGCTAAAAATAATGTACGAGTATATGATTTTCTTTGCACATGATCTTTATGATAAATGACCGCTAGCAACTAGAAAATGTTTAAAGCGGCAGAAAAATGTAGTGCTAAGTACCAATTAAATAGGTTTGGAATTTCAATAAACTGTACGACGACGATATAAAGTTTGTAACGCCTTGAGCCCGAGACCTGTCGCTCTTCGCAACGTATGCAAGTGCGTTTGGACCTTAAAAGTCATTAATAGGTGTTCTATTACTAGTCTCATTTAATGTTGATTAAAAACATTTGTATATTTGCGTGATACCTACTGTCCGACATTTTTGTTTTTTTCCGGTAAAAGGTTCAACGCAAAAAACCATAGTTAAAAAAAATGCAGCGTATGTTTTATTACGTTACTCCAATTCTGCAAAAATCCGTTCGCAACCAACAAAAATAAAAGCAAAAACGTGTCCCACCACTGTTCATTTTTCATCTACGGGATTTGGATGTAAGAGGACGAGTAAATTAAGCAATGCTATCGGGCAGATTATGTCCACTCCATTAGTTTTCTCTCTATTTACCAGCGGACGTCAGAGCGGGACGGGTAACTATGTATTGTCTAATTTGATTAGTTCATTCATTGTTCGTTTTACTGCATTTCCCTGTTTTTGTGTATTCTGTTTTGGAAGTGCGACTTTCGCTGCGGAAGATTTCGGCTCTGTGCTATGGAGTCTTGTCAATACATATAATCATATTATTACCCTTCTCTTTGCCTTTCATCGCGTTTTCTATAGGCAGATTGTGTTTTGTTTACAGAATCTGGCCACGTGCTCGTTGGGGAAACTGAAATCCTTTCGTACAGTTACCTACGCTATAATCTATACTAATATTATAAATGCGAAAGTTTGGATGGATGGATGGATGGAGGTTTGTTACTCAATCACGCCAGAACTGCTGAACGGATCTGGATGAAATTTGGCACAGAGATAGATTATAGTTTGGAATAGCTCATAGGCTACTTTTCATCCCGGCATAACGATCCCGTGGGTCAATTATCGAACTCCACGCGGGCGAAGTCGCTGGCATAAGCTAGTAGGTAGGTAATTTCAAGTTGCCTTGTAGTCTAAGAGCTATACAGGGTTAGTTTCCATAAAGTTGTCAGTGACATCATATATCAATGGACCGTAACGAGGATCTGGGCTCATGAATGTTTCACACAGATGGTCGTTAGAGCTCACGGTAATTAGTAATTGCTGCACTCTATGATAATTAAGCAGAACCGGGTATTAAGTAACCACTTCAAGCTTAATAATGCACCTAATGAATGATGTGATGTCTTGTCAGCGTGTGATGCTAAGTACCAAGAGTCATGACCCACTTCCTATGGGTCTTGAGCTAACTTCAAATTAAGTAAGATACTGAAATATTTTTTTAGATTTTCGTGTTACGATGCGTACAGCGATGTTATTATTTTTTTAAATGACCTACACAACAAATGTATATGTTACGGCTAAAGATAAGTATGAAATGAACATAAGATTTGCCGGCTAAACTTACGCGTAGTCGCAATCCTTTGCTATTATAATTTAAAATGTCACTGATGATACCGTAGGACACTTTCAATTTACACGAGACAGCAAAAGGTGAATTACATGGTAAGGGTATTTCCGTTAAGATTACAATATGGGCTGATTTTCCATTGTGTTAGATCCTTAATAGACATACATTCTTATTGTGTGAACGAGACGAGGGACCGGAGTGGGCAGAACGGTGACAACTTTAGATTACCAGCCACATTATGCAATAATTGAATGGAAATACTCGTATACACATTTGTTTATTGGGTCGATGACGTTATGAAGAATAGGGCAATTAAGAGGTTCGTGGCAAAGTAATAAAAACACGGATTAAACAATCCATGTCTCTGGTTCTCTGGTTGGTCAATACCGTAACATGCATGTGAATCAAACTATATCATAAAAGTGGCTAATAACTACAAAATAAATTGCTATACAAGGTGTAAACGGACGCCGGATGAATAGTCTCAGAGTAAAAATGCTGTGACGTACGGACGGACAGACAGATAGACAGAAAGACGGACAGGACGAATCTATAATATTTCGTTTTTGCCATTTGGCAACGGGACCCTAAAAATGATCGCAAAGACGGGGAGAACAAATAAATACCTTTCGGCGTCGTTAAGGGTACTTTTACACCCGTTATAATAGATTTGTGGTCAGAAATAGGGTTTCAGTTCAGATGCAGATTGGCTTTTAATTCATAACTCTGGGAAATGGTACAATATGTATTTTATTTTATTGCGTCGTCAGCGTTGTATCTTTTAAATAAATAAAATATCACAGTGCCATTAATTTTTATTTGGCTATCAATGAAACATCAGTTCAGATTTCGACAGCACAATACTGATAAATGTCAGTTAATGCCCTAAAAAAATGCGTCTGAAACAAGTTATTTCACTAGTGAAATTTACCGTAATTCTCTGTACGAAGTGCCTTTTTCATTCCAGCATATTTCTATGGGACCAATCGGGAAGTGCATCCTTTCAGATCAAAGAAGAATTTTTCAAATCGGTTCATAAATGACGAAGATATGGGATAACAAATACAAAAAAAAATACAACCGAATTGAGAACCTCCTCCTTTTTTTTGAAGTCGGTTAATAACCCGGGTCACAATTTTTTTTTGGCGAAGTCCTTACACTACGTTATCTTAAAACACGGCCTTCCTTTTCTTCCGAGATCTGCTCTGCAAATTATAACACCATGAATAACCGCTCTCGAATTAATAAAGCGAACCTTTCCTTTCATGAAAACAAATTAAGATTAAACAATAGCAGAAAAATATAAAAATTCGTGCCAAGCAATTCCCGGTGCTCCGAAAAAATAACTCGAAGACAGGAACCGTCGTCACGCTTAAATTTACCTGCCCCCTACCTAAACTCAGTGCAAAAGTAAAAGCAATATCTTATTCTCAAGTTCAACTAATCAGTTGAATCTTAATCACCTTTTAGGTACTTTCGGCACTCCCGGGCACAAAGTAAAGAAAAGATAAGTAAAAGCTCCTTTGCTTCCCTCTTTAAGTACCTTTCTACCCGGCGCGGTCCTATTGGCTATTCCCAGAAGGCATTATTTATTCTCAACCTGTCTTTTGACATCGGCCACTCGCTTCAAGATAATCGGCAGCAAATTATAGCCTAATTCACGGGTTTCGGTCTTTGAAATGCGTTTTTACTTTTGTCACGTTGAACCACTTTTAGGGTAGGAAGTAGATTTAATCAAAGGTTTCAAAATGCGCTTTTGAAAATGTACTTTGTGTTAGTGTCCGAATAGCTAACAATATAACTAACAGTTAATTAGTATGAGCTCACAAAATTACCTAACAGTTCTACGGTAGGGAACAATCATGTACAATAAGCTAATATTTTGAGAATTCCCGTAAATCCAATTGTAGTGGAATATTGTCGAACCTATGAACAACGACCATTCAATTGATTTTTTATTCATAAAATGTATATACCAGCCATTCATTCGTTTATTAAGTAGGTAAGTAATCTTCCTAAAAAGGTGTAACCGAAAATTGTGTAAACGGCCACAAAGAGCAAATTTCGAAACACACGGTGAGCATCAAAACGATGCTAAAAGCGAATTATTGTGAAATCGCTCATTTGGTGGCAGGAGAGTTCCCAGATCCATCAGGATTATTCATTGGACATCCGAAATGGTACATTATTCACTGTGATTAACGTGCTCGGATCAGAACGTGATCCGTCAGAGTTTCGGTCGCAAAGACAATTACAATTACTGCATTTGGATGGGAAACGAGGTAAACGTTGTGTTTAGTTTTGACTATGGAGCTTCAGCCGTCCACTTGTTGGGAATTATAAATTGTCTCACGTTTGACGGATCGAACTGGTTATTGACAACCTTTGTTTGATTTAGCGGGTGTGTGATCGCTTTTTGAATTCTTGGTGTATCTAGTGAGCTGAGTTTTCGGTAGAGAGATATTGTTCTGGATCTTTTACGCACTGTGAAAATGCTCTAAAGCGTTGGAGGATAAAATTTAACCTCATCAATATACAAGGTGGCGACGAAAATACGACAATAAATGAAAACACTGGTAATGCTAGTTCATAGGAATATTTTAAACTATCAAGTAAATAAATCGTAACATAGAAATTAAACAAAAAAAAAACAAACATACGAAATAGCATATAACTGTTACCGAAATCAAACATTATTTATGAACATTGGTTTACTAACCTTAGGTATAATTCGTATTAATTTCCGTCTGGAAATAAAAGGGGATGGAAACGAGTACATTATAATCTTGGGCCTAAATGTATCAAGGTGAAAATGATGTGAATTAATAGATTCAGACTTACATCAGTCCCTCATTGAAAATTCTGTAAGTTATGGCAATGTGAGAGCAAAGTTATTAGAGGTTTAGTAAAACTAAAATTATGTTAAAATCTTATTATACTAACAGCTGATCCCTGAAGTGCAAAAGATGCTCTTTAAACACTATGATTATGACAATATATAAGATATTACAATGTTTATTATATTCAGTGGAAAGTGTTTAAAGTCATATGAATGAACGTCAATTACTTGAAGTCATAGGTAGGTAACAGATATGGTGTTATGGAAAGGATGCTAGAAGAAAAACGAAACATTTCAGTATAGAATGTTATTCTTCTTCTTTATTAAAATGTTGTCTAGAAATTGTGCAGGTGGAACAATATGATTTTGGTTCCTAGCCCAGATAAGGTACCTTATTTTAATACACATTATAAGTAAGGGTCATCGGCCTAGTGCATTGCAGTGACTAGTTGATATCCCACAATTCACATAGCGATCCATATTTTCAACAATATTCAATCCACAAGCCGGTGGTAAAATCCCAAAATCATCATCTCTCGCTCTTGTCCCATTCTACTCGGGGTCGGCGCAACACGTTTTCTTCCAAAATAACAATTCCAAATCAAACGTGAGCTTCGGTGTCTAGGGTCATATAAGGTAGGCAGGGTCAGAATCCGTAAAAACAAAGCAGTGGTCGTTGAATGCGAAAAATAATCGGGAAGCACTCAAAACGCATCGGAAAACACGAAACAAGTAAGCAGAGCACGCATAAATCTAGTGTCAATGTCAGTCAGCTGTCATAGATAGTGCTGCCTTTGTAGTTTGACTAAATAAATATTATTATTTATTTATTATTATAGACACATACACTCTTACAGTATACAGCACCTACAGTGACATAGACTAAAAATATAAGACTAACTTTAATCGATATGAAATCGATAATCATAATATTAGTTTTGCAATAACTTATTGATATTTTATTTATTAATATGACTGAAATTAAATGCGCTATATTGTATATAAGTACATACATATATAGTGCATTTAATTACTTTGAGTTAAGTACCTAGTGGAAAGGTTTTATTTTTATAATTGTGTAAAAAATTAATAATTTCACGAAAACAAGATTTGAGGTGATTTTTCATATTCTAAGATAAAAATTTCTCATCTTACTACATTTGGGCCCACCGTTTTCCATCTCCTTTAATTAACGAATTTGGCAAAGGTTTTTGAAGTAGCGAGTTGGCAACATGTGTTTAGTTTTTATATGGGGTTCGTTAACCTGTCGGTGCTAGCCTATTAATCTGCATCATATAGAAAATTTTGAAAACAAAAAATAATGTCCTGAGACTAAACTACTGGATATATTCGATGGAATTTTTGTGTAACTGGAAACATCATGAGGTATACGTAATTTAATTTATTGCCGCATTATCGGCGCCACCCTATATACTTTAGATAATAAGCCTATTATTCCAAGCAGTTCAAGTACATAAACCATTCATCCCACAAATCATGCATGTCTTAATGGAATATTGTAGTCCATCGTAGTGGTCATTCGACTTACTTGCAATCTAGTCTGACTTATGAACTGCTGCGGTTTCAAGTTAATCGTTATTGCCTGCACTGTGCTAACGCAGCAAGTAATCTACATCGTCAACTAACAGGCGAAGAACAATATACTTGAGATTTATAATGACAAATATGACGGCTTAGTTTAGAAAAGTGAGGGTTTGCTTGGCTTTTGCGCTTCGTATTATGGGTTCAGTTCTTTTAAAAGTGTTACATGCCCATGGAGTTTCATGCCCATTCTCCTCCATACGAAACTACCTCTGCGAATGAAAAGAAAGAAAAACTATGGATTGGACTCACAGGTAAAAAAAAATGAGAAAGGAGTAAAACAAAAAAAAATTGTACGAAGCCAAAAGGCCGCCATCACAGAATGGGCAAAAGATTCAATCCAATTTCCGTATTTGACTTTTATCATCATCTGTCCGTATCCCAAATTATTTGGGGTCAGCGCAGCATTCTTCTTCTTCCATACTTCTCTATTACTCCTCATCCCATCAGACACCTCCTATCTTGCCATATCATTCACAAAGTCCATCCATCGTTTCTTTGGTCTTCCTCTACTCTTATACCCATCCACACTCATACTCAAAACTTTCCTCACGACATTTTCCGTATTTGACTTTCTAGTATGTATAATAGTGCCTTTTAATCGCCTAATTGAAATAAATTGTTTGACTTTGAACATATGTTTTAGGGGCTCTCCAAGTGAAATGTTTTGTGGCTGCAAAATCAACTTAAAAAATAATCCTAGAGTGAGGTATACTTGAAAAAGTTATGTTACGCTGAAAAATTCATTACCCTTGAAAGTCATGCATAAAGTTAAAAAGTCGTTGAAGTTACAAACCGTCCTTTATTCGAGTTAAGGATGAAGTATCTAAAGTTGACTTTTCAAATCGCATAGTTTGGTAATCAGTTGTTTTTTCTACCTTTTGTTTTTGCGTTATTCTCTTGTGAATCTCAATTTGTTGAATCTCACTCAATCATTTTGATATCTATGCACTGAATACTTCAAATAAAAATAATAATAATAGAAATATCTAGATTGTTCCAGAAAAATGTCGAAGCCTTGTTCTTAACATCAAACAATACACATGGAAAAAACAATACCCAATTCATTATAACTAAACAAAAAGTACTTCATTTCGATAGTCATTCTGATTTGTCAGACAATAACGAAGCAAAAGCTAGACTTAATATTATTTTGTTGTCTTTTATTTGGCGATCCCATTGTTTTCTTTGTTCCCCTTGTTACTGTACGAATTAATGCCAAGACTTAATAAGTTGTTCAAGAAAATTCGTTGAAACCGACTCCAAACAAAAGTGGTGGTCTTATAATAATAACAAGTTTTACCGATTACGTACTTTTGATACAACGAGCGGTGTGGGAA